>JAMPIV010008874.1:0-86068 GCA_024509875.1 Oreohelix idahoensis | reverse complement strand
TGTGGCATCAGATCACCACCTTCTGATAGCCAAAGTAAAAATGAAACTCAAGAGATATGCAACAATGCAAAATTATAGACAACAATTTAATGTAGGACATCTAAGAAATCAAGAGACAAATTTGAGGTCACCATATCCAACAAATTCCAAGTACTCCAACAGCTGGAAGATGTAGAGAATACAGAAGACTACTGGCAGCAAATCAAAACTGTATGGAATGAGACATGTGGAGAAATACTGGGGAAAAGTGAACGACAACAAAAAGCATGGATAACAACAGAAACCATCAATAAGATAAAAGACAGAAAAAACAAGAAAGCAGATTTAAACACAAGCAAAACCAGAAGTTCCAAAGCCAAGGCACAAGAAGTGTACACAGAAGCGAACAAAGAAGTAAAAAGAAGTATCAAAAGAGACAAGAGGACATATATTGGGGAGTTGGCAAGAGAGGCAGAAGATGCTGCAGCCAAAGGAAATATGAGAGAACTGTATAGCAGCACAAAGAAGCTAACAGGGAAATACAAGCAAACAAGTTGCCTCGTAAAGGACAAGAATGGAAAACTGCTCAGCAATATACAAGAGCAAATGAGGAGGTGGACAGAATATTTTGAGGACCTTCTCGATAGACCAGCTCCACAAAACTCCCTGGACATCCAGCCAGCAGAAGAAGAGCTACAAATTAATGGTGAAAGACCAACAAAGGAAGAAATAAAGAAAGCCATAAAGCTTCTAAGAGATGGAAAAGCGTCTGGACCTGATGGCTTTCCAGCAAAGGCCATCAAAGCAGATATCGACACTGTTACAGAGATGTTATATAAATTACTTGATAAAGTCTGGGAAAAGGAAGAGAAACCAGCAGAATGGAAGGAAGGATATCTGGTTAAGTTGCCTAAGAAGGGAAATTTACAAGAGTGCACAAATTATAGAGGAATAATGTTACTATCAGTGCCAGGAAAAGTGTTAAACAGGATTATCCTTGAGAGATTAAAAGAGTCCATAGACAAGAAACTGAGAGATGAACAAGCAGGTTTTCGACAAAACAGATCATGTGCAGACCAGATAGCCACTTTGAGAATAATAGTTGAACAAAGTCTGGAATGGAATTCACCATTATACATCAGATTTGTGGACTACGAAAAGGCATTTGACAGTGTAGATAGAGAATCACTTTGGGAATTGATGAGGCATTATGGAGTTCCCCTGAAGATAATTATTTTAATAAAGTAAACATTCGAAGACATGACATGCAGAGTTCTTCATGAAGGACAGCTTACAGAACCATTTGGGATAAGAACAGTAATGCGACAGGGATGCCTCTTGTCTCCATTTCTTTTCTTACTAGCAATAGACTGGGTAATGAGATCATTGACAACACACAACAGAAATGGAATCCAGTGGACTCTGACTAAGCAGTTGGATGATCTGGATTTTGCTGATGATTTGGCTCTTCTGTCCCATAACCATATGCAGGACAAATTGAAAACACTCGATGAGAAGTCACAGCAATTGGGTCTGAAAATACACAGGGAAAAGATAAAAATAATGAGAATAAATGCAGGTAATGATAACAGGGTTGAACTTGAAGAAACACCAATACAAGATGTGGAATCGTACATATATCTTGGCAGCAATATAGACAAAGTTGGAGGGACAGACAGTGATATCAAACTAAGAATACAAAAAGCAAGAGGAGCTTTCATCGCATTGGGAAATATATGGAGATCAAGAGAAATCGGATCCAACACGAAATTAAGATTCTTCAACTCAAATGTGAAGTCAGTCCTATTGTATGGCTCTGAGACATGGAGAACAACAAAAACAACAACCAAAAAGCTACAGACATTCATAAATGGGTGCTTGCGTAGAATAGAGGGATTAAAATGGTATGACAAGGTTACCAACGTGGAACTGATGACAAGAACTAGACAAGTGCCAGTGGAACAAGAGATGAGAAGAAGATGATGGCGATGGATGGGATACACACTGAGGAAACCCGTTGATAGCATTACAAGGCAGTCCTTGTTCTGGAACCCCCAGGGCAAGAGAGGCAGAGGTAGACCAAGAAGCACATGGAGAAGAGAGCTGGAAACAGAGGTGAAAATGATGAGGAGAATGTGGAAAAAACTTGAGATGATGGCACGTGACAGGAGGACTTGGCATGTGTTTGTTGAAGGCCTATGCTCCTTTGGGAGTGGAGGGTTATGAATGATGAATTGTAAGAACAGCATCAGACCTTCACATTCCCAACCACTATATATTAACATTTGTTCATGTAAAATATTTTTTGACTAGATTATGCAGCTCCCTAGGTCTGTCTATTCTTAACACCTCTTCTATATTTGTAGGTAAGTTGGATGCTTAAAAATAATCAAATTGTGGTATTCTCATTTGTTCATAGCTCTTACATTTTAACAAGAAATGTTCTATATTATTGTCTTGAAGACATCCTTCAATGTAAGTTTCTTCTATTCTGAAATAGCCCTTTCCCAGCTGTAGCCTGAGAAATTTCTTATTACTGGGAATTTTCAATTCCCTAGATATATGACATTTTCTTGTTGGAGCCTTGAACATCTTATATGCATGTCTTCCTTTCAGATTGCTATCCCACTCTGCTTTCCATTCATCTGTTATTAAATCTTTAATTAAGCTCTTAATTTCTGATTTACTCGTCCCTACATTTATTAGATTTTTATCAGATCTACCTTTCTTGGCTTCTTCATTTCTTTGTATGCCAAAATGTGAAATTATCCAAGCAATTAAGGCTGAACATCCTCTGGAATATAAGTATGTAGTAGCCAAAAACATCTCCTCTGCTTTATCAGGTCTACTACATTATCGTAAGTTTCTAAGTGCTTTAATTGTTGAAAGAGAGTCAGTTAAAACTCTTAGTTTTTTGGGAGGGTTATTAGAGAATATTTCTAGTGCTTTTAGTATTGCCACCATCTCTGCAGTGAAAATGGATGCAATATTCTTTCACCATTTTCCATATTGAAATATATATTCCTATTCCCAATTTGCCATCCTCTATCTTGGATCCATCTGTGTACACAGTAATGCTGTCTTTTGATATTTGTTGTATATATTTATTGGCTGTGTTTTTAATATTTTCTTAATTATTTGTTTTCTTAAGTATTTCTGCTAGGTGGTAGTCCGTGTCTGATTTCTTGATCTCCCAGGGTGGAATCACTGGCTTGTATTCAGAACTGTTATTAATTGATATAATTAATGTACCCAGATGGACAATTTCCTCCAAACACTTCCATCATGTAGGGTATCTACTGATTTATAAAAAGTGAGCATTGTCTTAGTGCTTGCACCCCATTCATTACCTTTCAAATATATTAATAAGTTAGTCAATCCTCTGCAAGACTCCACTAGTTTATCTATGTGTGAAGGTATCCAAGCTATAAGAACAGATCATCCTATGGACCTTAGGGAAGTATTTGCTAGTAATATCTTTTCTGCTATATCAGGTCTACTGCATTCTCGTAAGTTTCTTATAGCTTGAAAAGCAGAAAGTGAATCTGTTAATACTGTCAATTAATGAGGAGAGTTGCTAGAGAAGATTTCCAGAGCTTTCAGAATTGCAACCATCTCTGCTGTGAAAAGATGTATTATCTGTTATAGACTACTATATCCTTTCAGCATTTGCCACACGTCAGTGTTCAGCGAACTGCTTTAATGTGTATACTATATAATTGCTTTGTCATTTTGGTGAATGGGTCAAATACATAGTTCAAAACTACATAGGATAAAAAGAGTGAGCCTATCGCCAACACAGTTTCGAGCTTTGTCAAAAATAACGCCATACAAACACTGAGGTCGCATTAAAAATAATATTTCAAATCCAACGTGGAGGCCGCCAGTAACACTGTCCTTTAACAACGAAATTGATAAACAACATCGAGCGAAAGAAATTTTGAACCGTCATGGTCACCTACGGCAGCAAGCACGGTGCTTGAAGATGACAAAGGTTTACATTCCTTGATCTGTTAATAAATAAAGACAATTTTCAAAACTTACATATGGATTCACTCAGCCTGCGAAAAAATATAGTAGTTGCCAATGTTGCCACTTTTTTTTCCGAGTAAAATACATTGCCTTAAAAAAAGAATGTTGACTATGAACGTTCAAGAATAAATTCGTATTTGAAATATATTCAAAAAATAAAAACAGGAATTATTCTTGTTCAGAGTTTCTTTCTTGATTTTGTTTGTTTGGTTTTTTTTTTTAATATTTTTTTGTTTTGTTTATTTATGTCACATAGGTTTTGATCATTAAATTGCCTATACTTTCCTCTTCTTCTCTGTCACCCAAATCCTCTATTTTCTTATTATCACTCTCTACTTGTTTTCCTGTATTTTTCGCATCCATTCGTTTGCGATAAATATATATTTCTTTCCCATCATCGTTTTTCTTTCTCATACTGACTAGTAACCTTATTGCATCAGATGTCAGTCGCGCAGGTAGACGAGAATGTGCGAAAAATTCGTTTCGCTGGACATAGAGCAGACTTTTGGTCTACATTCTCATCTGGCACGCGAGCTAAAGTCCCGGGAGAGGTGTGATAATTGACATCTGCACTGGTCAGGTAGCAGACATCTGTCTGAGAAGTCCATCGGACCGGGCACTCACGGGTGGTCATAATCAACGTGAGGTGCGAATGTCGAAGTGTCAGTTAGAGCAAATGCTTCTAGTTAACAGGAGGTATTGAGAGTGAAGGGGAGAGACCGGCGCTTTTTCGGGTTTGGAATTTAGTGCGCGGTCTTTGTCCATTTTCAGATATCTACAGCAGTAGCTTAGAATATTCACTCATTCTCCATTTTACAGTAGACGTGGTCACTTCGTTCTAGTACACTTAAACTTATAAGTGATGTCTCTTAGTTTCGTTGTGATACGTAGTTCTGTTTGAGGTAAAATATTATATCTAGTTTATCTAGTAATTTGTGAAGTGATTAAGTGTTAAATCGCTGATTTTATTTTACTAGTTCTCTTGTGCAGAGTGATTAAATTCATGTCTGTATTATTTTCTAGTGACGTGTTTCAGTGGAAAGCAGAATAAATTATAATTTCTAGCTTAAACAACGATACAGCCAAAATGAATTTAATTTTACTGCTAAATAATCAGACGAAGAAGAAATTATTTTCTAAACTAACTTATCAATGCTAGATGCATCATGAATGTTGACGGAATACGCTCGTGTTCCTAATTCATGAGGATTGATGATTTTAAATATAACTTACTTCACGGGAAGTTTTAAATAATAAGTCAAGCTGTAGGCTTGCCGTTTAAAATGTAAGTTATAAAGAGTACATATTCTGTATAGTATATTATATGTGTTGTTTTCTTTATACAGTGGTTTCTGGGGTGATCCAAACTTGCCGGCGTTTAGTAATAAAGAGACATACTTGTGAGAAGAATAGACATTTCCTATCTTTAACCACGTGGGTTGTTTCAAGTAACACTGGTCTGACAGTGCATATGCCATCAGAGATAGACAGTTATACCAATCCCACTAACGGTTTTTTTCTAAAGACTAAATGTTATACTGGGCCTTTGTGCCGGACCTTATTTCTTCTCAATAACCTCAAATATACACGATGCCTGGTGGCGAGGCTAATTACAAGAAATAACATTAATAATTCCGACAAGTATTAACAGAGTGTATAGTGAACCAAGACTAGCTGTTAAAAAAAGTTGTCCACCAGTCAGCTTTTCCCAATTGAAGGAAACCCTCGTGTTTCGACTCTGTGTGCCCGTTTAACTTGCTTACCCTAAATGATCTAAGTGACATGAACAGTAATCTAAAAAAAATTAACTGGTGAAGTGAACGCTCCCCGAAAACAGTGGAAGGAACCTGTAATTGTAGAGCTGGGATTCGCTTTATCCAAAGAATACAGATTCACTGTAGAGAAGTGTCCTAAGGTTGCGCCAGACTGTGAACAACATCAAGTTTTTTTAGGTAAGCATGAGCGCCAGGGTACCCTGATGAAAGAACCGAGTGAAAGTGACGGAAGGATGTTCGTTGTCTAATGCACTCATGTGTTGTAATATTTGCTTTTTCCTTAGGCAAGATATGCTGCTTAAGTAAATTGTTCCTTTAGAATAGTTACTGCTGTCAAAGTCAGTCTATACCTTCAAAAGGGGACAATAATAGATCCTAACCATATGTATGTTTGACTCTTTGGGCCATCATCTGTCTCATAACGGGGCTGTGGGCTAAACCTAGAGGTAATATCATCCTTGTAGCATTCTCTTGATATTTTATGACTATTTGTATATGTTTTTTTCTTTGATGTACTTTCTAGGTGTTGTGAAAAAATTTTAAATGATATTAAAATTTCTCTTGGAATTAATCAGCGTGTTGGTCAGCTCGTTCTAGAAGATTCATATAATCATTGTTGTAGGTTTCCCACGTATGTGTGTCTACCTGTCGTCACGTGTATGTGCGTGCCCGTGAGTAGATAGAAATATATGTAATATATATATCTGTGTTTAGACGTCTGACGCTTTAAAAAAAACTGTCGTAGAAGATAGGTGAGAGAGATAGAAGATTTTTCCGCTCTCAGAGACAGCCTCTATCACATTCTACCACCTCACTCGTGGAAATCTATTTTCTATTTCTATCTCACACTGTGACTATCACTCATTCCAACCTATTCAGAAGGGACCACCCCAAGTCTTAATTCTTCTATCAAAAATCTACGACAAATGGGGTCTCGTCCGAAGGATTTTTGAACTTAGAATGGGAAGACGAGTACGACAAATGGTTGCTCGTTACCGGGAATTGAACCCAAAATCCTGAGACGATACGACATATGTGGACAAGGCTATCAGGATTTTTGAACGTAGAATAGGAAGACGAGACGATAAATATCAGCTCGTCTGTAAGATTCTTTATTCTGATATAGAGTACGAGTGTGATGTCCTGTGAGTTTTGTATCTTTTAGAAATAATTTATCCCCTAGACGTAACGATCTGTTTATGGGCGTGCTGACCACACGGCTAATAATTATTTTTCCACAGCATTATTGAGCATTATACATTTGGTTTACAGGTTGATTTTGTCGGAATATATGTTAATTACTGATTTTGTAATACTAAACGCTGGTAAAGTTTTGTGAGTGTCTAACATTCACAGGGTCTTGGAGAAGTAGGTGTTTGAGCAAAGCTAAGGAGTGCGTTTCGGACTATTTGTCCAGATTAATTGCCTCCCTTACCCTAACTGTCTTCAGGGGTAAACTTGATAGTGGATTAAAAATTAAGGGGATTTTTTTTCTTCCTAAAATATTTTTTGCAATAATTATTTTGCTTCCACTGTAGCAACTTATTTTTTCAGTGAGTAATCTTAACTACCATTTATTTGGCGTAGTCGTCTGCATTAGGTGCTTAATTGCCGATTAATAGCAGCGATAGTTAGACACTATATTTTTGGAGGAGGTATCCCAGGTTATAAGTATATCATCTTTTGTTTTGGTATTTTTCTCGTAAGTGGTAGGAACCAGTGTATCCTTTTCTTATCTCTTTCTCGTCTAAGTCTCAGTCACCTATTTATTATGGCCGAGAGGGCAAAGCTTAGACAGCTCCTCAGACAGGAAGCCATGGAAGAGGGACTGGACGGAGACGAAGTGAAAGCTTTTGTCAGGGACGAACTTTGATATGATGCGGAGAGGAAAGCAGCTGAAGCTAAAGAGGAAAAAGAAGAAGCTAGGAGGAAAGAAGAGGAAGACTGTAAATTAGAGCAGAGGAAGATGGATGAGGAAATGGAAATTCGCAGGGCGAACGAAAGAGAGAAGGAGAGACAGCATGAGGAAAGAGAGAAGGAGAGGGAGAGACAGCATGAGGAAAGAGAAAATGAGCAACGACGACAGCACGAGTTGGCTCTTAAAACTCTAGAATTCCAAAGCCGTGGTGCTGCCTCTACCTCCAGCAATGGAGAGTCTTCTCCTCATTCTTCCTTAACTGATCCTTCTAACACTCAATCTCTTCAACTCAATGCTATGTCTTTTACGCTGGAATCTTTCCCTTGTCCTAATGAGAAGATTGACACATGGTTAGAGAAATTTGAGAAAATTGCAACTCTGTACGGTTTAGAGAGGTCGCGTTGGTGTATGAAACTTTCCCAGGCCCTTAAAGGTTCTGCTTATGATGTTTATTCTAAACTGGAAAGTGGCCAACAAGACAACTATGACTTGTTGAAGAAAGCTTTGCTTGAGCGCTTTGAAATGAATGTGCGAAAATTTATGCAACTGTTTCGCAACAGCAGGAAGGAGAATTCTGAAACTTTTCAGCAGTTCTCATCTCGTTTGAAGGGACATCTGACAAAGTGCCTAGAGCTCTCGCAGCTCCCCTCTACCTATGAAGGTCTTGAGGAATTTGTTTTAACAGTACAAATAAAGAACACATTGTCTGCAGATACCCGGAGATTTCTAGCTGAGCAGGGTGCAGAAAAGCTCGAAGACATCTTAGAGAAGTCTGAGCGTTACCATAATGCGCTGGCTGAACTACCAGCCACAAAGCGGAAACCGACAGAGGAGCATTTTCGAAAAAATAATCTAGATCAACCTTCTCATGCTTCCAATCAGAATAACCACAGAGAAACTGGACCTCAAAACCCCCCTCCTGAAAAATCCAAGTTCTACAAAAACAAGTACCCCAACCACCCCAAACAGTCTGATCAACCCGACCGCCCTTCATGGCAGCGTGGCCAGAAAGGTCAAGGTGACAAAGGGAAAACCCCTGCGCACGGGACTAAGGATCAGAGCAAGCACACCGAGCCGAAGCGCATCGGATGCTTGCAAACAACAGACTCGCAGGAAAGAATTATTGTCAGTGATTCTCAACCTGAGGGAGAGAGGCCCTCAACGCGAGATACAGTTGTTTTAAACGGTACTTCAACTTATTGTTTGTTTGACACGGGGATTTCTTTCGATTGCATTGTTGCCAGGCACCTGGTCAAACCCGGTCAAGAAACAGAAGAAACCGTTAAACTGTGTGGAGTTCTAAAGAGTGACGCACCTACAGTGCTTCCCATTGCATTGGTGGAGATACACTCTGACTTTGTCAGAGGCGTGATCAAAGCGGCTGTTATGGATGATTCCATCTACCCAGTCATACTTGGCGGGAGATACGTGTGTATTGGGAAACCGGAAGAGCTGATTGTGGCAGCAGTAACTACAAGAGGGCAAACCAAGAAGGAACGGGAGCCTGCGCCGAATTTGTTACCCATGGAACTTAAAGAAGCGCAATACAAGGACCCTACTTTGGCACCCTGCTTTAGGAAACTGCCCATGGCTAAGGAACCCAGACAGCACGGGGACATTTTTTCTAAGGATGGCGTACTTTATCGGAGAACGGGCAAGCCTGAACAAGGTTACAACCAGCTCCTAGTACCGAAACAGTACAGAAGCCAAATCCTAGAAATGGGGGCACTCTCTTCCCTTCAGCGGACATATGGGACAGAACGCCACAAACCAACGGATAACCACTCATTATTGGTGGCCAGGAGTAAATACTGATATTATCAGATATGTCAAATTCTGTGCCCAGTGCCAACGTGTGCCACCCAAGCAACGGGCACCCCCAGTCTCTTTGGGTGAAATGCCAATAGTGGGAACACCATTCGAACGGGTTGTGATCGACATTTTAGGGCCTTTCGAAAGGACTAAAAGAAGGAACAGGTATATCCTGACCTTAGTCGATACATGCACTTTATGGGCAGAAGCTATACCGCTAACATGCGCAGATGCCAAGCATGTCACAGAAGCCCTCGTGCAGATTTTCGCTCGGTTGGGATTCCCTCAGCAAGTGTTGACTGATAACAGATCTCCATACCAAAACCTGTTGATGGATGAGATCGTGAAGATCTTGAGGACCCAACACATCTACACAAAGCCTTATACTCCGGCCGGAAATGTGCTCGTGGAACGTGTTAATGGAAACCTCAACATGATGTTAAGTAGACTGGCACAAGTGAAACCTGAAGATTGGGATTGTTGCATTCTGGCAGCTTTATTTGGCTACAGAGAATCTCCTCATACTTCCACAGGATTTCCGCCAGCTACGCTTTTATTCGGCAGACCCATTAACGGCCCGCTTGAAGCCTTACTTTGGTCGCTGACAGACCAGAAGGCTGATGAGACAGTTGTCTCAACAAGTAAATACGTATCGGATTTAAGGGGAGGTTTAACCCCCAAAAATGAAGAATTTCATTGAAAATATCAAATTTTAGATACATATTGCACTGGAAAGTACATTCATTTGCCCACATTTCTGTATGTTTATTTTCACTAAAACCTTTGTGGATGATTTTATATAAATTTTTAAAGTATGTCAGGTAAGTGTATTTTTACCTAATTATATATGTAAAATATACAAATTGGTATATTTGTGATGCTATATTGTTTCTAATGCATGGATTTTAATTTTCGGTACCATATTCATTTCCCTGAAGCAAACAGAATTCAAGTTTTTCAAACATAGTTTCATGTGTAAAAATAATTTTGACTGGCTAATTTTTTATTAACCATGGGGTCCTTTGATGGGTCATCGAAATAATAACGTGGCTGGAGGTATTCCAGTAGAGTGGTAGGGTACCTCCTTATACGCAAATAAAGCTGCAGGTAAGAACTAATCACAGGATTCTGGTTTCTCCTGTGCGAGCTTACATAAATTTGTAAGTAGAGTCCCGTTATATCTTTCCACTTGTCCAATCGATTGTGGATGATAAAATGTGCGGACGAGAATATTTTGAAAAATCCTAAAAACTTCCTCCATCAGTTTCCCTCTGAATTGTGAACCATTGTCAGTTAATATCTGATAAGGGTATCCTAATCTTGTAAATATTGAGAGCAAAGCCCCTCCTACATGTACTGAGTCTGCTTAGGGTAGAGCAATCGCTTCCCCCCCCACATAGTACATGTCTACCAGAGAAAGGATGTATTTTTTTCGGAAACTGACGAAAAGCGCATACAGTCTGCTGAAATGAAGAATTTAATGAAATGTAAGCTGCAAAGTATGACACAAAACATGGAATCAATAAAGACAAATACCAGAGATGATTCCTACATAGCAGGGGGATACTGAGGTGAGTAAAGTTTGTATAAAAGTGTAATTCCTCCCTTTTTTCTTAATTTTCTCAAAACCTCATTTTTCACACAAATGTGGGCACGTTGCCCATGATTTTTCAAAAACTATTAGTGATACAGCAGTAAATTTTGGACCACATGCTGTACACATAGTGCTTAATAAAATAAACTAAAATAAAGGATATATGTTTACAAACTACAAAATTGTTGAGAAATAGCTAAGATACCCCCCTTAAAAATTTCAACTTTTTTTCGATTGGTATGTTAAAATCCAAAAAAACTCAGATATCAAACCAATCAAAATTATTTTAGTATACAATCATTATCATATATTAACAAATGAAACAGCCAAATTTCATAACTCAAGTTGTACTCACATTTGAGATATCTTGGGCAACAAAATACCCAAAAAAGCTATAAATTTGCCTTTTTTTCACTGTTTTTTCACCATAGATTGCAAGTTTTTAGTATATACCTCAATGTTTTGTATTTTTTTTCAGTCATTTTGCTAGTATAAATGACCAGATATAGATATTAACTTATAATTCTGTGTATTTCATTTTGGGGGTTTAACCTCCCCTTAAAGGAAAGGTTGAAACTAGGGTGGGACCTAGCAACGACAAACTTTAAGCGAGCACGCACAAAGCACGCTAACCGATAAAGGAAAGTCGCGGAAGAGAGAGAATTAGAAGCAGGAGAGAACGTTTTGGTGTTACTCCCTACCGAGAACAACCAACTGAGGATCGGATGGCAAGGGCCGTTTACCGTCCTGAAAAAGATTTCTAAGGCTAACTACAAGATCTTTATTCAAGGAAAGGAAAAGGTTTTCCATTTAAATCTGTTAAAGAGATACTTGGAAAAAAACAGTATGCCAACCTCCGACCACCTCCTGACGATCGCCAAAACTGACGAAGATGGCGATAGTGGCAGGGAATCTCCACTGCACACAGACGAAAGCGTTCAAAAATGTCAGAAGCGGCGACGCTCTTTCAAGCGCGCATGGGAGACATTCCAGAGGAAGGAAACTTGGGAGGAGACTTGAGTAGGAATTGGAGAGAGATGGAGGGGGGAGATGAGAGGGAAGAGGACAGACACCCTGAAGCTACGGATATAGGAAATTTAATTCCATAACGTAGACATGGAGTGCTTCCATATCTTAAAGGGGGGACGTCCTGTCACATAGGTTTTGATCATTAAATTGCCTATACTTTCCTCTTCTTCTCTGTCACCCAAATCCTCTATTTTCTTATTATCACTCTCTACTTGTTTTCCTGTATTTTTCGCATCCATTCGTTTGCGATAAATATATATTTCTTTCCCATCATCGTTTTTTCTTTCTCATACTGACTAGTAACCTTATTGCATCAGATGTCAGTCGGGCAGGTAGACGAGAATGTGCGAAAAATTCGTTTCGCTGGACATAGAGCAGACTTTTGGTCTACATTCTCATCTGGCACGCGAGCTAAAGTCCCGGGGGAGGTGTGATAATTGACATCTGCACCGGTCAGGTAGCAGACATCTGTCTGAGAAGTCCATCAGACCGGGCACTCACGGGTGGTCATAATCAACGTGAGGTGCGAATGTCGAAGTGTCAGTTAGAGCAAATGCTTCTAGTTAACAGGAGGTGTTGAGAGTGAAGGGGAGAGACCGGCGCTTTTTCGGGTTTGGAATTTAGTGCGCGGTCTTTGTCCATTTTCAGATATCTACAGCAGTAGCTTAGAATATTCACTCATTCTCCATTTTACAGTAGACGTGGTCACTTCGTTCTAGTACACTTAAACTTATAAGTGATGTCTCTTAGTTTCGTTGTGATACGTAGTTCTGTTTGAGGTAAAATATTATATCTAGTTTATCTAGTAATTTGTGAAGTGATTAAGTGTTAAATCGCTGATTTTATTTTACTAGTTCTCTTGTGCAGAGTGATTAAATTCATGTCTGTATTATTTTCTAGTGACGTGT
The DNA here is from genome assembly GCA_024509875.1 of Oreohelix idahoensis. Lineage (NCBI taxonomy): Eukaryota > Metazoa > Mollusca > Gastropoda > Stylommatophora > Oreohelicidae > Oreohelix > Oreohelix idahoensis. The sequence goes on along the minus strand of JAMPIV010008874.1, from coordinate 73,021 downwards.
TTCAGTGGAAAGCAGAATAAATTATAATTTCTAGCTTAAACAACGATACAGCCAAAATGAATTTAATTTTACTGCTAAATAATCAGACGAAGAAGAAATTATTTTCTAAACTAACTTATCAATGCTAGATGCATCATGAACGTTGACGGAATACGCTCGTGTTCCTAATTCATGAGGATTGATGATTTTAAATATAACTTACTTCACGGGAAGTTTTAAATAATAAGTCAAGCTGTAGGCTAGCCATTTAAAATGTAAGTTATAAAGAGTACATATTCTGTATAGTATATTATATGTGTTGTTTTCTTTATACAGTGGTTTCTGGGGTGATCCAAACTTGCCGGCGTTTAGTAATAAAGAGACATACTTGTGAGAAGAATAGACATTTCCTATCTTTAACCACGTGGGTTGTTTCAAGTAACACTGGTCTGACAGTGCATATGCCATCAGAGATAGACAGTTATACCAATCCCACTAACGGTTTTTTTCTAAAGACTAAATGTTATACTGGGCCTTTGTGCCGGACCTTATTTCTTCTCAATAACCTCAAATATACACGATGCCTGGTGGCGAGGCTAATTACAAGAAATAACATTAATAATTCCGACAAGTATTAACAGAGTGTATAGTGAACCAAGACTAGCTGTTAAAAGAAGTTGTCCACCGGTCAGCTTTTCCCAATTGAAGGAAACCCTCGTGTTTCGACTCTGTGTGCCCGTTTAACTTGCTTACCCTAAATGATCTAAGTGACATGAACAGTAATCTAAAAAAAATTAACTGGTGAAGTGAACGCTCCCCGAAAACAGTGGAAGGAACCTGTAATTGTAGAGCTGGGATTCGCTTTATCCAAAGAATACAGATTCACTGTAGAGAAGTGTCCTAAGGTTGCGCCAGACTGTGAACAACATCAAGTTTTTTTTAGGTAAGCATGAGCGCCAGGGTACCCTGATGAAAGAACCGAGTGAAAGTGACGGAAGGATGTTCGTTGTCTAATGCACTCATGTGTTGTAATATTTGCTTTTTCCTTAGGCAAGATATGCTGCTTAAGTAAATTGTTCCTTTAGAATAGTTACTGCTGTCAAAGTCAGTCTATACCTTCAAAAGGGGACAATAATAGATCCTAACCATATGTATGTTTGACTCTTTGGGCCATCATCTGTCTCATAACGGGGCTGTGGGCTAAACCTAGAGGTAATATCATCCTTGTAGCATTCTCTTGATATTTTATGACTATTTGTATATGTTTTTTTCTTTGATGTACTTTCTAGGTGTTGTGAAAAAATTTTAAATGATATTAAAATTTCTCTTGGAATTAATCAGCGTGTTGGTCAGCTCGTTCTAGAAGATTCATATAATCATTGTTGTAGGTTTCCCACGTATGTGTGTCTACCTGTCGTCACGTGTATGTGCGTGCCCGTGAGTAGATAGAAATATATGTAATATATATATCTGTGTTTAGACTGTCTGACGCTTTAAAAAAACTGTCGTAGAAGATAGGTGAGAGAGATAGAAGATTTTTCCGCTCTCAGAGACAGCCTCTATCACATTCTACCACCTCACTCGTGGAAATCTATTTTCTATTTCTATCTCACACTGTGACTATCACTCATTCCAACCTATTCAGAAGGGACCACCCCAAGTCTTAATTCTTCTATCAAAAATCTACGACAAATGGGGTCTCGTCCGAAGGATTTTTGAACTTAGAATGGGAAGACGAGTACGACAAATGGTTGCTCGTTACCGGGAATTGAACCCAAAATCCTGAGACGATACGACATATGTGGACAAGGCTATCAGGATTTTTGAACGTAGAATAGGAAGACGAGACGATAAATATCAGCTCGTCTGTAAGATTCTTTATTCTGATATAGAGTACGAGTGTGATGTCCTGTGAGTTTTGTATCTTTTAGAAATAATTTATCCCCTAGACGTAACGATCTGTTTATGGGCGTGCTGACCACACGGCTAATAATTATTTTTCCACAGCATTATTGAGCATTATACATTTTGTTTACAGGTTGATTTTGTCGGAATATATGTTAATTACTGATTTTGTAATACTAAACGCTGGTAAAGTTTTGTGAGTGTCTAACATTCACAGGGTCTTGGAGAAGTAGGTGTTTGAGCAAAGCTAAGGAGTGCGTTTCGGACTATTTGTCCAGATTAATTGCCTCCCTTACCCTAACTGTCTTCAGGGGTGAACTTGATAGTGGATTAAAAATTAAGGGGATTTTTTTTTCTTCCTAAATAATTTTTGCAATAATTATTTTGCTTCCACTGTAGCAACTTATTTTTCAGTGAGTAATCTTAACTACCATTTATTTGGCGTAGTCGTCTGCATTAGGTGCTTTATTGCCGATTAATAGCAGCGATAGTTAGACACTATATTTTTGGAGGAGGTATCCCAGGTTATAAGTATATCATCTTTTATTTTGGTATTTTCTCGTAAGTGGTAGTAACCAGTGTATCCTTCTTCGTATCTCTTTCTCGTCTAAGTCTCAGTCACCTATTTATTATGGCAGAAAGGGCGAAGCTTAGGCAGATCCTCAGACAGGAAGCCATGGAAGAGGGACTGGACGGAGACGAAGTGAAAGCTTTTGTCAGGGACGAACTTGAGAGATATGATGCGGAGAGGAAAGCAGCTGAAGCTAAAGAGGAAAAAGAAGAAGCTAGGAGGAAAGAAGAGGAAGACTGTAAATTAGAGCAGAGGAAGATGGATGAGGAAATGGAAATTCGCAGGGCGAACGAAAGAGAGAAGGAGAGACAGCATGAGGAAAGAGAGAAGGAGAGGGAGAGACAGCATGAGGAAAGAGAAAATGAGCAACGACGACAGCACGAGTTGGCTCTTAAAACTCTAGAATTCCAAAGCCGTGGTGCTGCCTCTACCTCCAGCAATGGAGAGTCTTCTCCTCATTCTTCCTTAACTGATCCTTCTAACACTCAATCTCTTCAACTCAATGCTATGTCTTTTACGCTGGAATCTTTCCCTTGTCCTAATGAGAAGATTGACACATGGTTAGAGAAATTTGAGAAAATTGCAACTCTGTACGGTTTAGAGAGGTCGCGTTGGTGTATGAAACTTTCCCAGGCCCTTAAAGGTTCTGCTTATGATGTTTATTCTAAACTGGAAAGTGGCCAACAAGACAACTATGACTTGTTGAAGAAAGCTTTGCTTGAGCGCTTTGAAATGAATGTGCGAAAATTTCTGCAACTGTTTCGCAACAGCAGGAAGGAGAATTCTGAAACGTTTCAGCAGTTCTCATCTCGTTTGAAGGGACATCTGACAAAGTGCCTAGAGCTCTCGCAGCTCCCCTCTACCTATGAAGGTCTTGAGGAATTTGTTTTAACAGTACAAATAAAGAACACATTGTCTGCAGATACCCGGAGATTTCTAGCTGAGCAGGGTGCAGAAAAGCTCGAAGACATCTTAGAGAAGTCTGAGCGTTACCATAATGCGCTGGCTGAACTACCAGCCACAAAGCGGAAACCGACAGAGGAGCATTTTTGAAAAAATAATCTAGATCAACCTTCTCATGCTTCCAATCAGAATAACCACAGAGAAACTGGACCTCAAAACCCCCCTCCTGAAAAATCCAAGTTCTACAAAAACAAGTACCCCAACCACCCCAAACAGTCTGATCAACCCGACCGCCCTTCATGGCAGCGTGGCCAGAAAGGTCAAGGTGACAAAGGGAAAACCCCTGCGCACGGGACTAAGGATCAGAGCAAGCACACCGAGCCGAAGCGCATCGGATGCTTGCAAACAACAGACTCGCAGGAAAGAATTATTGTCAGTGATTCTCAACCTGAGGGAGAGAGGCCCTCAACGCGAGATACGGTTGTTTTAAACGGTACTTCAACTTATTGTTTGTTTGACACGGGGATTTCTTTCGATTGCATTGTTGCCAGGCACCTGGTCAAACCCGGTCAAGAAACAGAAGAAACCGTTAAACTGTGTGGAGTTCTAAAGAGTGACGCACCTACAGCGCTTCCCATTGCATTGGTGGAGATACACTCTGACTTTGTCAGAGGCGTGATCAAAGCGGCTGTTATGGATGATTCCATCTACCCAGTCATACTTGGCGGGAGATACGTGTGTATTGGGAAACCGGAAGAGCCGATTGTGGCAGCAGTAACTACAAGAGGGCAAACCAAGAAGGAACGGGAGCCTGCGCCGAATTTGTTACCCATGGAACTTAAAGAAGCGCAATACAAGGACCCTACTTTGGCACCCTGCTTTAGGAAACTGCCCATGGCTAAGGAACCCAGACAGCACGGGGACATTTTTTCTAAGGATGGCGTACTTTATCGGAGAACGGGCAAGCCTGAACAAGGTTACAACCAGCTCCTAGTACCGAAACAGTACAGAAGCCAAATCCTAGAAATGGGGGCACTCTCTTCCCTTCAGCGGACATATGGGACAGAACGCCACAAACCAACGGATAACCACTCATTATTGGTGGCCAGGAGTAAATACTGATATTATCAGATATGTCAAATTCTGTGCCCAGTGCCAACGTGTGCCACCCAAGCAACGGGCACCCCCAGTCTCTTTGGGTGAAATGCCAATAGTGGGAACACCATTCGAACGGGTTGTGATCGACATTTTAGGGCCTTTCGAAAGGACTAAAAGAAGGAACAGGTATATCCTGACCTTAGTCGATACATGCACTTTATGGGCAGAAGCTATACCGCTAACATGCGCAGATGCCAAGCATGTCACAGAAGCCCTCGTGCAGATTTTCGCTCGGTTGGGATTCCCTCAGCAAGTGTTGACTGATAACAGATCTCCATACCGAAACCTGTTGATGGATGAGATCGTGAAGATCTTGAGGACCCAACACATCTACACAAAGCCTTATACTCCGGCCGGAAATGTGCTCGTGGAACGTGTTAATGGAAACCTCAACATGATGTTAAGTAGACTGGCACAAGTGAAACCTGAAGATTGGGATTGTTGCATTCCGGCAGCTTTATTTGGCTACAGAGAATCTCCTCATACTTCTGTGGCCGTGTACATAGTTGTTCCTTTGGAAACAGACTATATTCTTACAAGACAGAGGAAGCACAGACCACCCTATAATTTTATATTTTATGAGAAACAGAAAATAATAAATAGTGTCACATATTTAGGACAAAGAGTCGCTTGCACACGCCATTTCTAATAATTGGGTGATTTCCCCTGACCAATCGGATAGCTCAGATTTACCCCGGGGAAAGTGGAACAGGACGCCATTTTGGCAGTAGAATGAAAGAGCGCAACTCAAGAGGTCGTATCTAGCCCAGCTCTACATATTTCTTAGTTTGAGGAAATCAAACTTCTACATTTATTATAAAATGTGCATTCCAGGACGTTGAGTGATTATATATGTATAATTCTTACTGACGTAAGTTGTGAAAATTGATAAACATATATTTTAAATAGAGCTCCCAACCCTAGTCGCAGCAGAACTAGGTTTGAGGATTTGAGTCAATTTGCAAAAAAACAATGTCTTACACCTCAAATCAGGTAGAGTAGACTATTCTTGTGTTGGAAAGCATTTAACTCCAGGAATGCTTATGACAATATAGAAATCAAGGACAAATCTGAGGAGATGGGTAAAGGTAATATGGTGCCCGTGACCACTTCTCTTTGATAAAGCGAATAACTAGAGATCACAGACCATGGACGATTTACTACATAATTTTCAACAGCATAATCAACCCTAGGGCATAAGGACAAGGAATAAATAAGACTGGAAAATGTATCGACAACAAGAGTATAGGCAGGCCAGCCCATACAGCTATCGTTTTACCCATGAAAATACCTGGACAATGCATGACAAACACGTTCCACGCCACCCGCACAATTTCAACAAGAGAAATGAATATTGTCTGCTAGGAAGTTATCCTAAAGTAGACGCACATCCCACTGCCCCAGATAAAAATGTCTATGGCTCGCATACTGGAAGCTATTATGCTGTAGATCTACAGAAACCAAATGCAGGTTCTACTGAAAAGGAAGAAAAATGTTATACAACTCTACAACGGGAGGTTGCTATACCTCTAAACACGTACACAGACGAAGCGAAAACCCTTCACATGAAGGAAACAGAAAATCCTACACCCCGGATGAAGATGATGACAGTTGTTCAACCCATCGTAAAGTAACATACGCGGATAGGCGAAGTTACAGTGTTTACAGTAGAAATAACATATATCAACGTAAAAGTCGTCCTCAGCTTGACAGAGATAGACGATTTATTGATTACCGGACATACGAAAAACCACATAGCACATGGCAGAAACGGAGGTATCCGATCCACGCTGTTCCCCGTTCGAATCCCCAGTACACAAAATGCCATGCCCCCATGAGACAAACACCTCCATATTATCGCCACAGAGAAACAGAAAGCAGACCACGTATACTATCATCGATCAGGTATAATGACAACAAGACAAGGCACACGACGGCAGCTAACAAACACTGGAACACATTGAATAAACGAGCTCAAAGAATGACAGTAAGAAATTTCATTACTGCGGTTCAAAACAGAAAGTTATGGGAATTCAAAAACGTAACGTCAGAGAATGGACAAGTTTGCCTCATATCAACAGAAGATGGATGGAGGGCACAAATAGGTCCAATAAGGTCAGGAAACAAAGATCACAGCCGACAAATAAATTCAGTCCAAAATAACAAGACACAGTTAAACCCCCTTCCAAATAAACCAACCCAAGTTAAACGGCTTCATGACACAGATATCAATGAACCAAGAACGACCTCTGTAGCAACACAAACAGACCTTCCTAAGTCAACGTATATTCACACACAAACTTACTCCCGCAGTGATAAATCGTCAGCTGATACCTATCACACCCCCAGTTCAGGCAGTTCTAGTTTTAACACTAGTGAAAACCAAACACTGCTATACCACAAGAACAAGATTGCTCGTTCAAAACAATCAGATCCTGAAGAAACTATACCCAAGCAGATTGTTGAACCATATACCAGCGATCTTTATGGAGACGAAACAGAACAAGAAGACAGTGTCAACCCCAGCACAGCTTTGTCAGACCCCAACGAACATAATGACAGAAAAATAGTAGAATTATACCAACAAGAAACAGACATTGATACAGCTAGTTCCATTGAAACCAGTGATGCGGATAGTACATTATTTGTACCAGTCAGCTCCAGCGTCAAACGCGCCTATAAAACAGAATCTGATGACTCAATCCCTAGCAACAAAATTCCGCGTATACAGCACAACTATATCAGACGAAAGATTCTGAAGAAACGCAATCATGTTCCAAAACCAAGCCGAGAAGTGTTAGCCTCATCTCAACTAGTCAAAAACAACAGTGTGAAAATTACTGTGCCCATTGTAACCAGTGCTAACGTTCAGCACAACCAGGTCAGAAGAAAAATCAAGGCGAAACATATACCTGCCTCAAAACCAACAGATGTTCCAGCCATACAAACCCTCACCACAGTAAAACCATCACCGCATTCGTCAATGTCCTCAGTGTCCCAACAATCAGCAAATGCAGTGTCGTCGCCTATCACACCCGTCACCACTGCTACTCAGTATGATGCTCGCCTAAGCAGTCGGGACATTGCAAGGTTAGAGATGGTGAAGGAACTAGCGAAGCTGTTCTGAAAAACACGCCCAAGTGTTTTATATGTTCGCAAATCCGAACACGGTCTACGCACATGTGAATAAACCTTTTTAACAATGTACTAACTCTCCCCATGTACTCTATTTTCAGTTGTTGATAGTTCAAATGACTTGCTTACAGACTAAGATGTCAAAGCCTCACTGAGAAAGTTATTTTTTTCCAGCCTTAGAATACGGATGAACAGAAAGAAATCAAGACCAGCACACGGAGGATTTTCTTTAGATAGCATAATTATGAAATAAAAATGTTAAAACAATTGATAACACACGGTGTTACGAGTTCACAGACACCCTTATTTAGTTACATACATTTTCTTAATATTTAGAATGCTACACAACTTTACCTATAACACATGTGTCACACTATTCTGTTGTAACATCCATCTCCACTTTTGTAACTGATCATATTCCACGCTCCATTCACCAGCATGATCTCTGATACTCCAACAATTTTTGTTGATACTGCCTATCACAAATACCCCAATGACATTTGCGCATGCTGAATTTCTGCAAATGAAGAATCCCTTGAGAGCATTAGTATATGCTAACCCCAGATTGAACACATTACACCTATTTGTTGATGATGCCTTTGCCCATGTTAAAGAAATAGCATTTGCACATGCTGACCTAGCAAATGAAATACCCCTTTACAGCATTTGTATATGCTGAACCCACATTGAACACCCCATTACCGCATGATAACCACTAATGACACATGAGATGAAGAAGCAACTGGTTATGTATGATGAAAATGCCATTTTATATTAAGGTGAAACTTTATGTTGTCACAACTGAGATTTTGTTGAAATGTTTATGCACAAAATCCCCCACATTAACATTGGAGGGATAATCTTAGTCTTTCGTGGTTACGAGATAAGACAAGGCGATAATAGAATATTTGATGAATACCATGGACATGGAACAAATCAGAGCAGATGATTGTTGCACATATGAGGACCATATTTGAAGTCATTATTGAAGGATTATCAGTAGACAAGAGACACAAATGAATTATGATAATCCCATGGAACCACAGGTACTAAGGACACAAAATGGAGATTATATAATGGAGAAAAAAAAATATAATGACTGAATAATTGCTACGCCCAGAGGTAAAGGAAATAGAGATGCATCCGCATTTTAGAGAAGATATTTTTTTTTGATTTTTGCTTATTGCCTTTGTAATATGAACATTGTTGTATAACAAATGACTATTCCTTATCACGAATTACAGAATGTTGTAAGATAGTTGGAATAAATTGACAATTTACTATACTCATAATATACCCAGAATATAAGAAAAAAAAAAAAATAAATGATTGATGAAAGTGGACACACTGAGAATTGCTCACCCCGAGGATATTGGAAAAAAAAAATAAATAATGTTATCCCAAGGACAGACATGTCACAGATATAGTACATGGACAATTAATAAGGATATATTTCCAGTACAGAATAAGAGGAATAGGAAGGATCCACATTTTAAAATATTGGAGCACCATGAGCGAGGAATTGGACTTATAAAGAAAATGGAAATGGTACACTGTATGCAAGGATAACCATAAATAGTAATCAGAGTGCCAGGAACTTTGTCTTACGAGAATATTGTAGATTCCTCACGATCAATTGATTATTTTCTTCCTTTCTATGTCACATTTTTTTTTGAGTGATGACCCCAAAATTTTTTTCATCTCATATTGTCAAAAGTTCTTACATCTCAGTTAAATGTTTCCATAAATAATTGTTTGATGTGTTTTGCATAAATGTATTGCTAGATAAGGTACATAGGGAGTTACTAAGGATGAATTCTCAAGATAACAGGAGGACTAGAATAGATACAATGATATTGGAACACCATAAATGATACATTGGTGTTATGAAAAAAAAAAAAGGAGACAAATATAAATTGTATACAAGGATGCCTCGAGAGTGACAACATGGATACATATTGTCAAGAGTATAAGCAGTTGTCTTAAAAGAGAAAATAAAGTAATACGGAACCCAATGTAGAAAATTCATGATGATTTGGAAACTATATTTTTCTTTTCCCTTATATTTCATAATATGATAGTAACACATTCGTCTGTTGGTTGCTGAATAATTTGATGTTTGAAAATTGATGTATGGGAAGTCAAAGAAGATCTTGGAAGAATAAATATATATATAAAATAATATTTCTAGGAAAGAGTTCACAAAAAAATACTGTGTTGACAGAAAAGAAGGAATGATTAGAAATAACTGACTAATGGACAGGATCACCACCAGACGCACGGATATTGGAGACAAACATCACATATTTTGAAGAAAAAAAAAAAAAAAAAAAAAAAAAAATGTAATATAGAACATTTTCTACAGTGACGGACTTAGAACGAGTTTATACACTTACCATTTAGAAAATGTCTATAACAAGGAAACATTCAGATAGATAAATAAGGATAAGCCATGAGGTTTTAATGCTTTTATTGTGAAAAATGATTACTTATAAAAATGATGCTGGTGGTATTATCGTCTGATAAATATGCATATTATGTTTAGAGATGTTTTCTACATGTAATAATGAGCAAGTGGCTCATTCACTGGAAAAAAAAGAAGAAGATGATGATGAGTACCCATGAAAACATTGGCTATTCTATGAAAGTGGATTGCCATTACCATAGGAATTAGAGATTTTGGACATTTCTTGGAATATTGCAGAGTACTTGGGAAATAGAATAAATAAGGACGCCAGGAAAAAAAAAGATTTTTTTAGTACTTGCAGGCTTTTAATATGGAGCAAATAACAGTACAGAAAAAAGATAACACCCCTACCACATCCAAGAGAACATAATCAACTATATTTTTGAATGAAATGTAATAGATTATGATAATCCAGCCAAGTTCTGCAAATAAGATAGTTTATTGTTCATTCCCCAGTGTTGCCACTCGTCACATTTTTTTTTAGTGATGACCTTATGAGTGTTTTGCAGATTTTGTTGGGCAGTGTTGCCAATTTGTAAATTTGGTGAAAAATATTATGATGTGATGAATAAGTTACACTTTTTGAAGTTGATGTCCACTACTAGTTTTTTTTCACATAGCAGACGACCTCATATAGACATAGGACCCCAGTATAGGAATTAGATTAAATTTTTTTGGAAATATTTTTGGACTTAGAAAAATTTTTGAACTTTAAATTTTTCTGAAAAATTTTTTGAACTTAGAAATTTTTGGGGATGGATTTTTGTTATTGATAGTACTCAAATGTCTCCCTACGGGATACATTTGCGGAGCCCCGGGATCTATATGTGGCCGTGTACATAGTTGTTCCTTTGGAAACAGACTATATTCTTACAAGACAGAGGAAGCACAGACCACCCTATAATTTTATATTTTATGAGAAACAGAAAATAATAAATAGTGTCACATATTTAGGACAAAGAGTCGCTTCCACACGCCATTTCTAATAATTGGGTGATTTCCCCTGACCAATCGGATAGCTCAGATTTACCCCGGGGAAAGTGGAACAGGACGCCATTTTGGCAGTAGAATGAAAGAGCGCAACTCAAGAGGTCGTATCTAGCCCAGCTCTACATATTTCTTAGTTTGAGGAAATCAAACTTCTACATTTATTATAAAATGTGCATTCCAGGACGTTGAGTGATTATATATGTATAATTCTTACTGACGTAAGTTGTGAAAATTGATAAACATATATTTTAAATAGAGCTCCCAACCCTAGTCGCAGCAGAACTAGGTTTGAGGATTTGAGTCAATTTGCAAAAAAACAATGTCTTACACCTCAAATCAGGTAGAGTAGACTATTCTTGTGTTGGAAAGCATTTAACTCCAGGAATGCTTATGACAATATAGAAATCAAGGACAAATCTGAGGAGATGGGTAAATGTAGTCGAACCTAAAATAAGACTGTAACTTAAAGGAAGGAACACGGAGGAATGAGAAGGTTCGCCATATTTGACAATTGAGTAGGTCTACGAGACAAAGATGCAAAAAGGGATTTTTGCAAAGATGAAAGCGTCTGATGAGATGATAAAACTTTATTATGCTTATTATTGTAAACATGTTCTGAATTCCAGACTTTGTTGAAATTTTAAGTTTCATGCTGAAAGATATTAAAAGTTTTGCATGAAATCGAACGCTGTTGAGAAGGTGAATTACTACAGTTTTGAGATCTAGATAAGAAATCTGTCCATTTCAATTAAATTCGCTACATCAACACCTAAGAGAAGAAAATCGAATCTGGTAACACAAATTTAAGAGAGAAATCTAAATCTCTGGTGATTAGGCCAGTTAAACATCTGCTCTCTGTAAAGTAAATTGAAAATACTGCATATACCGGCACTGCCACATGAAGGTAATATGGTGCCGTTCCAGTCCTAAGGAACACATACCCCGGCTACACTTCCACAGGATTTCCGCCAGCTACGCTTTTATTCGGCAGACCCATTAACGGCCCGCTTGAAACCTTACTTTGGTCGCTGACAGACCAGAAGGCTGATGAGACAGTTGTCTCAACAAGTAAATACGTATCGGATTTAAAGGAAAGGTTGAAACTAGGGTGGGACCTAGCAACGACAAACTTTAAGCGAGCACGCACAAAGCACGCTAACCGATAAAGGAAAGTCGCGGAAGAGAGAGAATTAGAAGCAGGAGAGAACGTTTTGGTGTTACTCCCTACCGAGAACAACCAACTGAGGATCGGATGGCAAGGGCCGTTTACCGTCCTGAAAAAGATTTCTAAGGCTAACTACAAGATCTTTATTCAAGGAAAGGAAAAGGTTTTCCATTTAAATCTGTTAAAGAGATACTTGGAAAAACCAGTGCCAACCTCCGACCACCTCCTGACGATCGCCAAAACTGACGAAGATGACGATAGTGGCAGGGAAACTCCACTGCACACACACGAAATCTTTCAAAAATGTCAGAAGCGGCGACGCTCTTTCAAGCGCGCATGGGAGACATTCCAGAGGAAGGAAACTTGGGAGGAGACTTGAGTAGGAATTGGAGAGAGATGGAGGGGGGAGATGAGAGGGAAGAGGACAGACACCCTGAAGCTACGGATATAGGAAATTTAATTCCATAACGTAGACATGGAGTGCTTCCATATCTTAAAGGGGGGACGTCCTGTCACATAGGTTTTGATCATTAAATTGCCTATACTTTCCTCTTCTTCTCTGTCACCCAAATCCTCTATTTTCTTATTATCACTCTCTACTTGTTTTCCTGTATTTTTCGCATCCATTCGTTTGCGATAAATATATATTTCTTTCCCATCATCGTTTTTCTTTCTCATACTGACTAGTAACCTTATTGCATCAGATGTCAGTCGCGCAGGTAGACGAGAATGTGCGAAAAATTCGTTTCGCTGGACATAGAGCAGACTTTTGGTCTACATTCTCATCTGGCACGCGAGCTAAAGTCCCGGGGGAGGTGTGATAATTGACATCTGCACCGGTCAGGTAGCAGACATCTGTCTGAGAAGTCCATCGGACCGGGCACTCACGGGTGGTCATAATCAACGTGAGGTGCGAATGTCGAAGTGTCAGTTAGAGCAAATGCTTCTAGTTAACAGGAGGTGTTGAGAGTGAAGGGGAGAGACCGGCGCTTTTTCGGGTTTGGAATTTAGTGCGCGGTCTTTGTCCATTTTCAGATATCTACAGCAGTAGCTTAGAATATTCACTCATTCTCCATTTTACAGTAGACGTGGTCACTTCGTTCTAGTACACTTAAACTTATAAGTGATGTCTCTTAGTTTCGTTGTGATACGTAGTTCTGTTTGAGGTAAAATATTATATCTAGTTTATCTAGTAATTTGTGAAGTGATTAAGTGTTAAATCGCTGATTTTATTTTACTAGTTCTCTTGTGCAGAGTGATTAAATTCATGTCTGTATTATTTTCTAGTGACGTGTTTCGGTGGAAAGCAGAATAAATTATAATTTCTAGCTTAAACAACGATACAGCCAAAATGAATTTAATTTTACTGCTAAATAATCAGACGAAGAAGAAATTATTTTCTAAACTAACTTATCAATGCTAGATGCATCATGAATGTTGACGGAATACGCTCGTATTCCTAATTCATGAGGATTGATGATTTTAAATATAACTTACTTCACAGGAAGTTTTAAATAATAAGTCAAGCTGTAGGCTTGCCGTTTAAAATGTAAGTTATAACGAGTACATATTCTGTATAGTATATTATATGTGTTTTTTCTTTATACAGTGATTACTGGGGTGATCCAAACTTGCCGGCGTTTAGTAATAAAGAGACATACTTGTGAGAAGAATAGACATTTCCTATCTTTAACCACGTGGGTTGTTTCAAGTAACACTGGTCTGACAGTGCATATGCCATCAGAGATAGACAGTTATACCAATCCCACTAACGGTTTTTTTTTCTAAAGACTAAATGTTATACTGGGCCTTTGTGCCGGACCTTTTTTCTTCTCAATAAACTCAAATATACACGATGCCTGGTGGCGAGGCTAATTACAAGAAATAACATTAATAATTCCGACAAGTATTAACAGAGTGTATAGTGAACCAAGACTAGCTGTTAAAAGAAGTTGTCCACCGGTCAGCTTTTCCCAATTGAAGGAAACCCTCGTGTTTCGACTCTGTGTGCCCGTTTAACTTGCTTACCCTAAATGATCTAAGTGACATGAACAGTAATCTAAAAAAAATTAACTGGTGAAGTGAACGCTCCCTGAAAACAGTGGAAGGAACCTGTAATTGTAGAGCTGGGATTCGCTTTATCCAAAGAATACAGATTCACTGTAGAGAAGTGTCCTAAGGTTGCGCCAGACTGTGAACAACATCAAGTTTTTTTAGGTAAGCATGAGCGCCAGGGTACCTTGATGAAAGAACCGAGTGAAAGTGACGGAATGATGTTCGTTGTCTAATGCACTCATGTGTTGTAATATTTGCTTTTTCCTTAGGCAAAATATGCTGCTTAAGTAAATTGTTCCTTTAGAATAGTTACTGCTGTCAAAGTCAGTCTATACCTTCAAAAGGGGACAATAATAGATCCTAACCATATGTATTTTTGACTCTTTGGGCCATCATCTGTCTCATAACGGGGCTGTGGGCTAAACCTAGAGCTAATATCATAACGGGGCTATCATCCTTGTAGCATTCTCTTGATATTTTATGACTATTTGTATATGTTTTTTTCTTTGATGTACTTTCTAGGTGTTGTGAAGAAATTTTAAATGATATTAAAAAATTTCTCTTGGAATTAATCAGCGTGTTGGTCAGCTCGTTCTAGAAGATTCATATAATCATTGTTGTAGGTTTCCCACGTATGTGTGTCTACCTGTCGTCACGTGTATGTGCGTGCCCGTGAGTAGATAGAAATATATGTAATATATATATCTGTGTTTAGACTGTCTGACGCTTTAAAAAAACTGTCGTAGAAGATAGGTGAGAGAGATAGAAGATTTTCCCGCTCTCAGAGACAGCCTCTATCACATTCTACCACCTCACTCGTGGAAATCTATTTTCTATTTCTATCTCACACTGTGACTATCACTCATTCCAACCTATTCAGAAGGGACCAATCCAAGTCTTAATTCTCCTATCAAAAATCTACGACAATTTATTTAACGTAAAAGCATAATTGTGATTGTCCCTATTTACAATGATTTGACAAATATGATGCCACTTTCTCATATCTGCAGTTGTTCACAATATTTGGAATTTGAAAAAATATATCCTAATTATACCCTATACTCCAAACTCAGACAGTCACTTTTCCGAAAGGAAAATTTATCATTAGAGAGTCTTTTACGTGCGAATCCAGAAACCTGATTTATGCTATCATCTGCAAGAGGTGTGTCATGACCTATATTGGTGAAACTGGCAGGCGTTTGGCAGACAGGTTTCGTGAGCACTTAAATGACATCTATCATGACAAACATTTAAAGGTGGCCCTTCATTTCAATAAGCCTGACCATTCAGGTAATTCTGATATTCATGTTACTGCCCTCCTTTCATGTGCCGGTAATGACAAGACTCGCTTTTCGTTGGAGAATCGTCTTATTTTTAAAATGGGTGTTTTAGCTCCCGATGGTTTGAATATCCAACATCATTTTGCATAAATTCTGGTAGCTTTTCTCTTTTTCATTCTTTATTTGTTGTCTTTTAGATCTATCTTCTTATGTTTTTGTTTTAGTTCGTTTCGTATCTTTTTATATCTTTTGTTTTGTCGCTATCGTACGTCACTTCCTTGCCATTTATGTGACGGAATACTACTGCTTTCTTTCACAGATTATTTGGATCGAGCTGAGTGAACTTTTACTAGTTTCACAGTTTTGTTCATTCTCTTTTTTTCGTTTCGTTGATTATTTACTTTCTTGTTTCGGTATTTCTTTTAGATTTTACGATTTTCTTGTATTATTATTGTTCTTTTTCTCTCATCACTGTTGTTGTTTACTTTTTCCATCTGCTTGTATCGCCCATTTGTTGTATATTTCTCATCATCGTATAGTTTTGTAGTACCTATATGTAATTCTGGTCTTTTTCACCTGTTTGTGGCTGACGAAGGGCAAAACCCGTAACGACCCTTGTTTCTTGTGAACCGTTATTTGTAAAACTGATTAAATACCGTTTTATTGGTTTAAATACTTATAACAGTAACATAGTTTGGAATCAGAAGGTATAGTTTTTTAATAATGTTTTTTCCTGACAATAAAAATATGTTGCATAAACTGATAACTTGTTTATTTTTTTACTGCATTTAACGTGTCACTTTGAAAAAAAAAAGTTTTGTAAAATGCACCCAGCTGCCTAGGTAAATATGTTAACATCATCCATCAAATTGCGGCGGGGGGGGGGGGGGGGGGAATGTACCGCCAGTTATGTATCTTTTGCCAAGTGAGTCAGTTTCTGACAATTGGTGCGAGCAAGTTCTTCGAAAATGAACGTGTCCAGAGTAGTATATTGATTTATACACGCTTTTTAAACAGAACAGTCAGACTTCAATTATTTTTGTGTAATACTACCCGCATTAAGGATCTCAGAAATAGTAATGGTCTGTGCTGCAGAGGCGTACTAAGAGGGTTCGAGGGGACGGTCCGTCCAGGGTGAAAGCCAGGAAGGGGTCACCATCAGACACTATTATGATAGTAGGCTTACTTACTGTTAAAAATATACTTGCAAGTGTTTTACTTTATGGTGGTGGGTGCCAAAGGTAGGACCCACCCCGGGTACAAAATACTGTAGGGACGCTTGTGCTACGCTGTACAAGCTATAGGCTAATCATTTTCTTTAGCTGTTCCGAGATGATCCATCACAGTTGTCAGGTCAATTGAAAGTACAAAGTAAAGCATCCCATTGATCAAAAACTGTTCTCACTACAGCTTCGTGAGAAAAATAATGGTGTTTTGCACAACTGAAAAATTGTTCGTGATTGACTGATGAGAGTTTCATGAATAGCAGAAGCAAACAGTTTTTAAAACATACCTCTAGCGTCTAATCATAATATTAGAAAATTGCTTGCATGGTAGTGCAAGTAAGGGTTAAACAAGGATCCCGTTACACGCCCATTGATGTATATTAGGAATATGGTGTTTGGCCCATATTTTCTTGACCATCGGCACATTAAGGGTGATGTGGTTAGCATCACGCCTACCGCCTAAAACCTTCCCAGAGTTGCTCTGGTACCATATTTTTGAGGCTGGGTTGACCCCGGAGCCGTTTGTGGTCTAAAAATTCCCATCTCAAATGGGGATCGAACCATGGACCACCGAGCTAGGAAGCCAGTGCACTAATCACTGCGCTACCACGGCTCGGTAATGCATGTACGATGTGTAAAACGTTGGACGTTCTAGGCTTGTTTGTTTTCTGGTGTATGAGCCATTCACGTGTTTGTTTTCTGGTGTATGAGCTATTCACGTGTTTGTTTTCTGGTGTATGAGCCATTCACGTGTTTGTTTTCTGGTGTATGAGCCATTCACGTGTTTGTTTTCGGGTATATGAGCCATTCACGAGCTTGTTTTGAGAAAAAAACGTGTTGAAAGTTTTTGGGTTAATAGTTGAACAGAAGGAAGTGTCACATTAAAATGAAATGTTGTATTAGGATCCCAACTGCTAGCCGTATGATATTGTGTTTATTAAACTGCGTAATGTCGATTCATAACCTTGGGTCAACTTTTGGCCAAAAGTGGATATGTAATTGTTGTTTAACTAGGGCTACTGGGCTTCTCGCTCTTTTGCAGCCAATACCAGTTTAATGAGTCCTTGCTATTATCTGCACTGTAGATCTAGGCTTTTCTTGTGGCTTTTCTGCCAATCCGAAACGTGTTAAGTTGAAGTCATTAGCTCCAGTTTCTCCAGCTTGGCTGGCATTTAAAGGATCATCACATATGTTCCCATGCTAAGAGTAAGAGGCGAGTGGCATACTGTGCATTTTTCGCCATCCAACGGGGCTCACCAACTATCTTCTTCTTCTTTGATCCTTAGCCGCCTAGTGGTGTCTTGTAGGGCAACAACAAATTGATTCCACTTTGCTCGATCGGTGGCCATCCTTCGTACAGTGCCCCAACTCTGGTTCATTCTTTGCATCTCAGCTTCCACAGTCCTCCGCCAGGTTGTTTTTGGTCGGCCTCTCTTTCGTTTTCCTTCAGGGGTCCAAAGCATAGTTGTTCCTCTGATGACATCGGGGTCTCTTCTGAGGACATGGCCAACCCAGCTCCAGCGTCTGCCAGCTATGAAGGTGTGCATGTCCTCCTGCTTGCTCCGAGTAAGCAGATCTTGGTTGGTGATGGTATTCGGCCAAAAGATTCGGTGAATTTTTCTTAGCATGTTGTATGAAAAGAGGACAATTTCGACATTTTCTTCTCTGTAACTCTCCAGCATTCCGCACCCTAGAGAAGCACAGAGAGCACACAGCTCTGATATAATTTTAATTTTGATTCTACCAATCGGCACAGCAAAACACATGATGCCGTATGTTCTGGCAACGTCTAATGCAATGTTTCTTTCCATTGTTTCAGTTAGACTGCCCGGTTATGAACCTCTTCTCACTCAAAAATGAACATAAACAGATCTCTCCTCTTCTATCTAACATAATTACCGATGTATGTTACGTCGGTGGGTCACACTCAAAATAGTAACTCGCGCCAGATAAAAAGGTTCGCAACGCACAGTGTGTAACTTCGCTGCTTGGGTGTTATATAAAACAAATACTTTGGTTTTTTTTTTGTTTTTTTTTAATACTCTATCACGAAATTAGTAGCGCTCGACAAAGAAAAAGTTCGTAAAAATTGGTGTGCATGAGCCAATAACATACCGAAGTGAATTGTTTTTGAACGGTTTAACACAAAATGATCAAGATGATAAGGTGGCTGCCCAATTTGTTAAAACCACATGTTAAGAGGGAACACTTTTAATAGAATGACAATACAAATCTCTTTGTTGAGGTGTCAAATTTAGCGGGACAAAAATAGTTGTTAAGGGGTTCTTTACATCTGTAAACATTGGGAAGAATAATTTCTCACTGTCTGCCATTTTCCCCTAAGGTTATTCACGCGGACAAGTGAGCGTTTCACTTCGACACAATGTAAAACACCCACTATTAAACAAATTTCAACTAAAATGAGCGAACAATATCCATTTACACAACTTATAGGTAACAATTATGGGTAAAATCGCAAGGACAGTCGCCGAACTCTCCGCAGTGAATATATGTATTTTACATTTAGGGTTAGGCCCTAATCCTAACCCTAAAATACACATATTCACTACGGAATATTTGGCGCCAGTCATTGCGATTTTAACCAATTATGATACACAACACATACAATCTTTAATTCCGTAATAAATCGTACTCACGAAATTTACGTTACGTGCAAACACACCGCACTACATACATACACATCTTACGGAGTCACAATATGGCAGCGTGCAGGAAATCGTTCTTCCCTTCGTTCAAAATGCGATAGAATTCAGCACCAAGCATTATGTACAGTTACAGGTGCAATCAGATCAACATTGAGGGTTGCTGTGGAGGTGGCCTTAGGAGTCCTCACTTTGGAGAAAGGAACTAAGACTAAATTATATGACCAAAATTATGTTAGACAACTCATCCTGCATTTCAGCATTTGCTTGGTAAAAGTTAACAGCTCAGAAAATAGGTTCATTAATACCAGTAGGTACGCAACAGGTTGGAAATGCATGGAGGAACTCAGTTCTCTTAATTGTCGAATATGATTTTAAGTAAATGTGACACATTCATTTTCTCTGGAGACTTAGAATTTGTGGATGCTTGACTTGTCACATTTCTGTGGTAATTTAGGGCCTAAAGAAAACCAAAATTTGGTGATTCGTTACAAAACTATGATAAAAATGCCTAAGCATGTACACATGCTGTTTAACTTCGCTCAGATTGATTGCTAAAACAGTAACATAAGTCACTTTATGGTTTTAGAACATAGACTAGATCAGCGGCATGCAACCTATGTGATGTGAGCATCTACATTAGAACAACTTAGCTCTCTAAAGATCTGCCTTGATACAGTCATATCTGTTTCAGGTTCCAGAGTATAAAAAAATGTTGAAGAAGTGCAGCATATAAGTTACTTGCATCTCTGCAGCATAACCCTCTTACTGCAATTCTTTCAACAAGGCATTGAAAAATTGAAACTAAATTACATTTTACCAAATGATAACGTCATTTCAAATAAAGGATCCCATTCTTATCTGGATAGAGGAAGATAGTAACTTTGGGTCACAGAAATATTGAAAGTGAAAAAGGAAAGGAGAGAATGAAGAAATGGAAAATGATAAAGTATTTCATTTAAAAAAGCATATTTGTTTATGGCTAATGCAGTTTCATTAGGCCCCACCATTTGACAGTGATTATTGCTGTGAGGTAATGCTGCTTAGATATTGGTGTAAATATATGTAGTATGTCTTCATAGTCTTAAAATGATACCCATTATCTGCTATATTTCATTGCCTTCAGGTTGAAAGAAATATGGAATCTAATGTCACACGTCTAATTACAGAAATGAAGCAGGAAACAGACTATGAGGTATGTCAAATATTTATGTCCCATGTAATTCCCCTGGGTCTGTGAAGAGACAAAGAAAGAATATGCCTACTGCACTCTTGAGCGTGTCGTACAAAGTGACTTGTGGGGTTGTGGGTGGGGCTGGCTACCTCATTATGTTAAATAAATTGTCACAGACTCCACTGCTGCAAGTGTATGTGAATGCTTGGTGCAGGCTTCTAACAAGTGGTCCAGCTGTAATGGTGGCTGTATGCTCTGTTAGGAGCACAAAAAGAAGATGAATGAAAATATTGACATTTGGAAGCTTTCAAGGGTGCATTCTTCTTTGATCCTTAGCCGCCGACTGCCAAAGCAGTCAGTGGCCATCATGCCTGGTGGCATCTTGTAGGGCAACAACAAATTGATTCCACTTTGCTCGGTCGGTGGCCATCCTTTGTACAGTGCCCCAATTCTAGTTCATTCTTTGCATCTCAGCCTCATAGTACTCCGCAGGTTGTTTTTGGTTGGCCTCTCTTTCATTTTCCTTCAGGGGTCCATAGCATAGCTGTTCATGAGATGGCATTGGGGTCTCTTCTGAGGACATGGCCAACCAGACTCCAGCATCTGCCAGCTATGATGGTATGCATGTCCTCTTGCTTGCTCCGAGTAAGCAGATCTTGGTTGGTGATGGTATTCAGCCAAAAGATTCAGAGAATTTTTCTTAGGCAGGTTGTGTGAAAAGAGGACAATTTTGACATTTCCTTCTCTGTTACTCTCCAGCATTCCGCATCATAGAGAACAATGGAAAGCACACAGCTCTGATATAATCTTAATTTTGTGCTTGTGTTGTACTGAGAGGACTTCCAAATGTTGTTTAGATAATACAGGTGTACATGGTATAGTGTTAAATTTGTGAGAGAAAAAAAGAATGTTTTTGCAGTTTGCTGGACATGTAAAGAAATGATTTTAAACAATTTTATGTGATCATTTTCATAATTTATCTTGATCTATACTGGAGAAAATCAAGATGGGCAAAGCAGCAGGGCATGATGGTATAACACCAGAAATGGTTAAGTACATGGGAGCATCAGGCGACCTACTACTCTTAAGGGTTTTACAGGCAGCATGGTACAACAAGACCATACCAAAGGATTGGGAGATTGCCATCATAACACAAATTTTCAAAAAGGGTGACAATCGACAGTGTGGAAACCATAGAGGCATATCCCTTCTCAGTGTCCCTGGTAAAATCTACTCTAGAATCCTAGAGCAGAGACACCATCGCCTAGCTGAGCCACAATTGGATGAGGTCCAGTGCGGATTCCGAGCAAACCAAAGTACTCAAGACCTAATCTTCACACGCAGACAGCTGAGTGAAAAGGCCCTTGAGTATAAGAGTGAGATCCATCTTTGTTTCATAGATCTGGAAAAGGCATTTGACAGGGTCCCCTGGAGCAAACTTTGGGACTGTTTGGCAAGGAAGAATATTCCAGCACCTCTGATTCATGCTATACAGAGCTTCTACAAGTTTTGCAGAAATTATGTGAGGACAGTGTAGTGAAATTGACAGAAATACAACGGTAAAATACCTCCAAGGATAACCTATAAGGATAAAAAAACATAATGCATAGGCTGCTGATGTACATGATCGCCCAGACCGCGGGTCATCACCCTCCATAAAAATTGACTCGCTAGACAGGAGGGGAACGGCGGATCAAAAAGGAAAAAAATATGACTGGAAAGATTGCGTGAGACTAGAAAGGCTAAGGAGACGCAATTGGGGGGGAAACGGAGAAAAGTCACGTTTCCCAAGTTGACATAAAAAGTAAGCAACTCGACAGAAGGGACCATAGATATGTTACGCCACAGTCATTTATTGGACGCTTTTGCAATACCAAGCCCTTGATTTGAATTCAGCGGCTAAAACGCAGATGTTTGGAATATTACAAAATTTAAAAAGTACTTTTTTCTTAATATTAATGTTAGGAATATAAAAATTAGCTGGCCGGATGGCCCATTCTGAGCAGTGAACTAATATGGTCTTAATTTTACAAACGGATAGATAATATTGAAGATAATGACAAAAGACAGTGTTGTTCACATCATCGACAGACTGTATTGAATCTAAAAGTGTCGCTAATTGCACACACAAAAAAAACACGACCTCGAGACGCAGGTGTTCAAATCTACGTAGTATGGAAGAGAAGGGATATTTGTGGTGGCTGTGTCTAAAAATAACTTTTAACGACAAAATTTTGGAGGGGAGAGAAAGGTTGGTTCAAAAATCAAGTACATTTTGTAGAAACACAAGTAGAGACGGACAGACTAACAGATAAACATCCATACTTGACTGAAGCATGACTGAAATGACTTTAGTGTAGGAAATTTGAAATTCAAATAAACCTAGGCAGTGATTGGCCACAGACAAGCATATTGTCGGCGCTTAGACGCGGATTTGGGGTCATTTCTCAATAGTTGTTCAGTGATAGACACAGATTTTAAAGTGTGGTGATTTCCATATGAAAGAAAGTGTAAGAAGTTTAGGGACGCCATACTATAGCCAGCATCTCAGCTGAGTTTTGCTAGCAATTCTGTGTTATTTATTCATAATCTGGTAAGATTGAAATTATTTCCTTATATATTTTGAATATTGTTTCATGTTCGAGTGATTTGATACTGCCATATCAAAATCTAGCCTTACAAACAAGTAGGGATTTGCTCTAGACCCCCCGCCCTAGTCAGGGTCTAGGGACCAACAATATACATAAACTCCAGCAAGGGTTAGGCAAGACAGATCAAGTGTTGAGAATAATGAAACATATTACCTATCCTCTTTTAGGGCAGAAAACTAATAAATATTTTTCAGAATCTATAGTCTGGGAGGATCTATCTGATGTAAAACCACCATGGTAAATGTGCTGTTTGGTCAGAGAGATCTGACCTGTCTGTATGATGTGGTTGTTGTGTCAGTGTTGTGTCCAGACGTGGGTAGAGAATAGATTTTGACACATGGCCCATACTTTGATTGCAGAGCTGTGAGTTTCTGTTGTCAACCAAGCAGTGTCTATTCAGTTGGTGACTTTACTCGAGTGTATCTGTGCAGTACTTGTGACAGAGACCACCATTATTGCCCGCCAGCACGGAGAGGTGGGACCACCTGATTTCAGCACCAGAGCTACAACTACAAGATGAGTGAGCCTCTGGTCTGCTGGACATTCACCAACGCCGTTTAGTTACTAATGCCCCATAAAAATTCCCACCATTTTCTGGACACTGTGTAGTCAATATAGACAGGTGTGATGAGGCCACCCCAACAGCACAAACATTAAATATCCTCCCAAGTAGATGACTACTAGAACATTTTAATAAAACTAACTAGTATAGTACATATATATGTATACTATTGCATTTATGATATAATATTCCATGCATTTCTTTCATAATCTCTAAATCCTTTTAAGTTCTGGTCAACCTAAAAAATTGATCCAGAACAAAATAAATGTAATATAATTCTATCAAAAAATTTTACACTATTGAGTTAGTTCAGTGTGTTGTAATATTTGTTAAATATTATTAGTCTTGTTAAATATCTGTGGGTGTATCTATATCTATCACACCACACTACATATCATAACCCTAGACACTTTACGTAGCCACATTCATTAAAAAAAAATTAAGTGTGAGGTCGTAGTGGTAGCAAGAAAGGCCTTCTGACAATTCACAATGACATTTTATCTCGGGAGCCTTCACAGCTGGCCTCATACAATTACATTTAGTAATATCACCATCATACAATACCATCAAACACCACTACATAAATTGGGGTCTTGTCCAGGGATAATTAGCCCAACAGTAATATTAGGATCTCCTGGTGGGAGAAATAAAAGTAGGGAAATAAATTGTAAAATTCCCTTTAAAATTAAAAGTGTCCCTGCAGATAAAAGTTGGTGAATCTTCACAGCCAGTAATAATTAATTAGTTAACTGGTTAGTTAGAATTGGTTAGACTATAGTCATAAGAAGTACTTAGTGTATTTACTGGTTAGAGATTTATCTTGTATATTATTATATTGTCTAAAAAGTATGGCGGAGCTGGCAAAATTTAGATCAGCTGCTGTGCTCACCGCGAAGGAGATGGGAATGGATGGTCAAATTTTAATTCAATACGTAACGACTGAATGTGATAAATATATTGAAAGGGAAGATAGAAAGGTAGCTGAAGAGAAGAGGTTACAAATTGAGGCTGATAGAGAAATTAAGAGGCTGCAGATTGAGGCAGAAGAAAAACGACAGCAAAGGGAGGCAGAAGAAAAAAGATTGACTGCCGAAAGGGAGGCAGAAGAAAAAAGATTGACTGCCGAAAGGGAGGCAGAAGATAGAAGGTTGCAAAGGGAGCACGAATTACGACTAAGGGAGCTGGAATTACAAGGCCCGGCTCCTGAAAATGGTGCCAGCCCTTTTGCCTCAGATGCTACGCCTAGTCTGGGAGCCTCAAACTCAGCTATGGGGTTTCATTTAGACCATTTTGTTGAAAAAGACGATGACATAGAGGGGTACCTAGGACGTTTTGAGTTATTAGCTACTACATATGGGTTAGAGAGAGAGAGGTGGAGCTTAAAGCTATCACAGGGATTGAGGGGTACTTCTTATGAAGTATTTGCTAAAATGAACAGGGAAGACCAAGACAATTATGACATGTTAAAGCAGGCTTTGTTATTAAGGTACGAGAAGAATGGTGAATTTTATCGTAAGAAATTTAGAAATGCCAAACTGTTGTCTGGGGAGACATACCACCAATTCTCTGCTAGACTAGAAACCTATTTGGAGAAATGGACGGCTCTGGGGAAGACCCAAGATCTTAAAGAAATGATCATGATTGAGCAATTGAGAGAGTCCATGGCTCCAGACATGAGAAAATTTCTCATGGAACAAGGTGCAGAGAAGTTGGGGGAAATTTTAAATGTTGCTGAGAGGTATCAGGCAGCCCAGGCAGAGGTAAGTGGTGCTAAGAAGAAGCACATAGACAATTTTAAAGCTCCACAGCAATTTAATAACTTTGATAATAGAGAGCAGGGAAATAAAGGTAGGACAAACTTTGAGCGGCCAAGAAATGACTATCGCGACAGAAACTCACAGTTCAATGACCAAAAGTTCAATGAAAGAAAACCGTTGAACCAAGGAAAAAGATGGTGTAAATGGTGCAAGAAGGATAACCATAACACCGAATTTTGTAGAAGGAAACCTTCAAACATTGCTGCAATGAAGTCGGGGACGCAAAGATTAAAGGTTAATCCTAATGGACAACAGGAACCTTATCACCCCCCAGTTTATGAGGATGTTATTTGTAATGGGGTCACCATAAGGTGCCTTTATGATACAGGTTTGGATTATGATTCAGTTGTGAAGTCTAGCCTAGTGGACCCAAGTCAGTATACCACAGAAACAGTGGAAATACAAGGGGCGACTAAGGACATACCACTCATGACACTTCCCATCGCAAGGATAACGGTGAAAACTCGCTATGTGGAAGGAGAAATCAGAGCAGCAGTGATAGATGAACCAATCTACCCTCTGATATTGGGGTGTAGATACGTCTTCTTGGGGAATCCCGAGAAACCTGTGATCATGGCGACAGTGCAGACCAGGTCACAGAAGAAGGAGGAAGAAGGTGAACCTATAAATGCTCATCCAACAAACTCTTATACAGGAAGACAGGAACTAGATCCACTGGTCACGGACAGTTAGTTCTTCCCAAGATATATAGGGCAAACTTAATAAGGAGATTACATGTTGGAAAAGATGGTGACCATGAGAAAGTCGGTACCATCTGCCAAAAGATTGCTCGAAAATACTATTGGCCCGACGTGAATGTCGATGTTGAAAACTTTGTAGAAGCATGTGGCATATTTCATGAGGGAACACCCACAAAGGGAAAATATGTGCAGGACCTAGAAACGCCACGGGG
Source organism: Oreohelix idahoensis (assembly GCA_024509875.1). Lineage (NCBI taxonomy): Eukaryota > Metazoa > Mollusca > Gastropoda > Stylommatophora > Oreohelicidae > Oreohelix > Oreohelix idahoensis. The sequence goes on along the minus strand of JAMPIV010008874.1, from coordinate 46,407 downwards.
CAACTGTAGGCCTGAAAGGAAAACTAATTATACTCGGGTAGACAAAGTGGAATGGGAGCCCCCTTTTCACACCCAGTCTTCACTTGAATGGATTAACATGGCCACTATGCGAAGAGTACAAAGAAGAAACTTTACCCAGGATAAGATGACAATCCCTCGGTCAGACTTATATAAACTGGAAGAACAGACAAGAGAGCGAAGATCTCTCATAAACAATCTTAAGTGGGGAGACAAACCCCAGAAAAAAATTGGTAGTGGTCGATTTGTGAGTGATGATTCTAGGAAGAAAAGTCCTCATTATAAAGCTTCTAAGGGACGGGACCTGATGAGTTCCAGGAAAAATACGTATGATAAATTAAAGATCCAGATGTAACTTTATTAAGGACCTGGACAGATGAGAAGGCGGAAGAGACTGTTACCTCATCGTGTCAATACGTGAACGAACTGACCACTCGTTTGAAAGCTGGATGGAAACTGGCAAATGATAATTTGAAGCAAGCCAGGAAGAAACATGCAGCATATTTTAATAGGAAGGCAAAGGACAGGGAACTGGCAGTCGGAGAGAAGGTGCTGCTTCTACTACCCGGAAGCCAGAATAAATTACAAATTGGTTGGCAAGGTCCATATACGGTTCTAGAGAAGGTGTCTAGAACAAACTATAAAATTGACAAAAAGGGGAAGGAAAAAGTTTATCATGTAAACCTGTTAAAGAAGTATCTGGACAGACCACTCCAGGAAAGCACCCCCTTATTGACCTTGGCTATTGCAACCCAGATGCAAAAAGAACCACTCACCTCACATGAATACCCATTACATCCTTGTGAAACAGCAGCACAGGTAAAAGTCAGTAAGCACCTGACTAAAAACCAGAGGGAGAGAGTTCAACAAGTTCTGGAGGAACATACAGATGTATTAACAGATAAACCAGGCCATACAAATTTGCTACAGTATGACATGAAACTGGTAGACTCAAACCCAATCTGTATGAGAGCCTATTCTATTCCGTTCGCGAAGGAGAAGGCATTGAAGGAAGAAATAGAGTATTTGTTGAAGGAGGGGATTATTTCGCACAGTGAATCATCTTTTAGTTCTAGTGTCGTTTTGTTGAGAAAACCGTCTGGGGAACACAGACTGTGCATAGATTACAGGAAACTGAATGCTGTCACAGAAGGACAAGTGGATCCATTACCAGACACAAAACAGTTATTTGCCAGACTGAACAAGGCAAAATACTTTTCAAAGGTGGATCTTAGTAAAGGCTATTACCAGATCCCAGTGAAGCCTGAAGTGAGACCTTATTTGGCTTTTAGCACTTCGGATGGACATTATGAATTCAATATGCTACCATTCGGACTGAAAAATGCTCCGAGTGTGTTTTCAAGGATGATGCGAAAATTGTTGGATCCCCTGAATAACCCATGTATCACGAATTTCATGGATGATATTCTCGTCGCCACAGAGACATTTGAAGAACACATTGAAGCTCTGGAGATGTTGTTTGATAGACTTCGGGAGGCAAACTTAACTGCTAGGCCAACAAAATGTTGTATTGGATGCAAAGAGTTGGAATTCTTGGGACACACTGTATATCAGGGTAATATGACCCTTGATCCTAAGAACTTGGAAAAACTGCAGAGAGCACCTAGGCCACAAACAAAAAAGGACGTGCGATCATTTGTGTCGTTATGCGGATTTTATCAGAAATACATCAAGAATTTTAACGCCATTTGTGCTCCTCTGACTGATCTGACTCGCAAGGGACTTCCAGATAAAATTATTTGGACTGCACAATGTGAACTAGCGTTCCAAGAGTTAAAGGAAAAACTCACTAGCAAGCCTATTCTCAAACTGCCTGATTTGACACAGGACTTTGTCTTAAGAACCGATGCAAGTAATGTAGGACTCGGAGGGGCTTTGTTGCAAAGATCATCTTCACCTGATGGGGAACTGAAACCAGTCGCTTATGCAAGCCGTAAATTGAATGTCGGTGCAGATTTCCTCAGTCGGCACCTCTGTGATCAAAATTAGAGTAGTGGCAGACGTGAGGAGTAATTTTACCTATGTGTATCGCTGGTTTTGGAACTTGCCATAGGCATGTTTTCAAGTGGGGAGATGTGTAGTGAAATTGACAGAGATACAACGGTAAAATACCTCCAAGGATAACCTATAAGGATAAAAAAACATAATGCGTAGGCTGCTGATGTACATGATCGCCCAGACCGCGGGTCATCACCCTCCATAAAAATTGACTCGCTAGACAGGAGGGGAACGGCGGATCAAAAAGGAAAAAAATATGACTGGAAAGATTGCGTGAGACTAGAAAGTCTAAGGAGACGCAATTGGGGGGGAAACGGAGAAAAGTCACGTTTCCCAAGTTGACATAAAAAGTAAGCAACTCGACAGAAGGGACCATAGATATGTTACGCCACAGTCATTTATTGGACGCTTTTGCAATACCAAGCCCTTGATTTGAATTCAGCGGCTAAAACGCAGATGTTTGGAATATTACAAAATTTAAAAAGTACTTTTTTCTTAATATTAATGTTAGGAATATAAAAATTAGCTGGCCGGATGGCCCATTCTGAGCAGTGAACTAATATGGTCTTAATTTTACAAACGGATAGATAATATTGAAGATAATGACAAAAGACAGTGTTGTTCACATCATCGACAGACTGTATTGAATCTAAAAGTGTCGCTAATTGCACAAAAAAACACGACCTCGAGACGCAGGTGTTCAAATCTACGTAGTATGGAAGAGAAGGGATATTTGTGGTGGCTGTGTCTAAAAATAACTTTTAACGACAAAATTTTGGAGGGGAGAGAAAGGTTGGTTCAAAAATCAAGTACATTTTGTAGAAACACAAGTAGAGACGGACAGACTAACAGATAAACATCCATACTTGACTGAAGCATGACTGAAATGACTTTAGTGTAGGAAATTTGAAATTCAAATAAACCTAGGCAGTGATTGGCCACAGACAAGCATATTGTCGGCGCTTAGACGCGGATTTGGGGTCATTTCTCAATAGTTGTTCAGTGATAGACACAGATTTTAAAGTGTGGTGATTTCCATATGAAAGAAAGTGTAAGAAGTTTAGGGACGCCATACTATAGCCAGCAGCTCAGCTGAGTTTTGCTAGCAATTCTGTGTTATTTATTCATAATCTGGTAAGATTGAAATTATTTCCTTATATATTTTGAATATTGTTTCATGTTCGAGTGATTTGATACTGCCATATCAAAATCTAGCCTTACAAACAAGTAGGGATTTGCTCTAGACCCCCCGCCCTAGTCAGGGTCTAGGGACCAACAATATACATAAACTCCAGCAAGGGTTAGGCAAGACAGATCAAGTGTTGAGAATAATGAAACATATTACCTATCCTCTTTTAGGGCAGAAAACTAATAAATATTTTTCAGAATCTATAGTCTGGGAGGATCTATCTGATGTAAAACCACCATGGTAAATGTGCTGTTTGGTCAGAGAGATCTGACCTGTCTGTATGATGTGGTTGTTGTGTCAGTGTTGTGTCCAGACGTGGGTAGAGAATAGATTTTGACACATGGCCCATACTTTGATTGCAGAGCTGTGAGTTTCTGTTGTCAACCAAGCAGTGTCTATTCAGTTGGTGACTTTACTCGAGTGTATCTGTGCAGTACTTGTGACAGAGACCACCATTATTGCCCGCCAGCACGGAGAGGTGGGACCACCTGATTTCAGCACCAGAGCTACAACTACAAGATGAGTGAGCCTCTGGTCTGCTGGACATTCACCAACGCCGTTTAGTTACTAATGCCCCATAAAAATTCCCACCATTTTCTGGACACTGTGTAGTCAATATAGACAGGTGTGATGAGGCCACCCCAACAGCACAAACATTAAATATCCTCCCAAGTAGATGACTACTAGAACATTTTAATAAAACTAACTAGTATAGTACATATATATGTACACTATTGCATTTATGATATAATATTCCATGCATTTCTTTCATAATCTCTAAATCCTTTTAAGTTCTGGTCAACCTAAAAATTGATCCAGAACAAAATAAATGTAATATAATTCTATCAAAAAATTTTACACTATTGAGTTAGTTCAGTGTGTTGTAATATTTGTTAAATATTATTAGTCTTGTTAAATATCTGTGGGTGTATCTATATCTATCACACCACACTACATATCATAACCCTAGACACTTTACGTAGCCACATTCATTAAAAAAAAATTAAGTGTGAGGTCATAGTGGTAGCAAGAAAGGCCTTCTGACAATTCACAACGACATTTTATCTCAGGAGCCTTCACAGCTGGCCTCATACAATTACATTTAGTAATATCACCATCATACAATACCATCAAACACCACTACAGACAGCAAACCATAAGTCAGAAGAGTTCAGGACCACCACTGGTGTAAGACAAGGTGATATCCTACCACCTTACCTTTTCATACTCCTCATGGATAATGTCATCAAGGCATGTAAGGAGAGAACAAAAAAGTATTCAGTGGGGTAGTGGAAGATGAGACAGGTCTATATTTCGGAGCTGGCATTTGCTGATGATGTTGCCCTGATTGCTAAATCAAAGGCACATCTCCAATCCAACCTGCAAGTCTGGAAGGAAGAGCTGGAGAGGAGAGGGATGGTCATCATCATCATCAGTTGCCATCTCCACAACGAAGGTTGGCTGTAATGGATCTCCAATGTCTTCTGTCTCTTGTCTTGGTGGTGCACTCTGATAGACTCTTTCCCGTCCATCTCTTGATGTTATCTTCCCACTTATAGCGCTGTCTTCCCCTTGCACGTTTTCCTTCAACTCTCCCTTCTGTTATGGTCTTCTGCAAGGTGTTATGCCTTTTTATGTGGCCAAAGTATTTTAGCTGCCGAACTTTAACCTCCCTCATTAGTTCTCTTTTCATACCTAGATTTTCTAGGACCTCCTTATTTGTTTTCATCTCTTTCCATGAGATACGCCCCATTCTTCTATATATCCACATTTCAAGAGCCTCAATTCTTTCTTCCAAATGCTTATTCATCGTCCATGTCTCCGCACCCTACAGAAATGCAGAATGTATATAACACTTTATGATTCTCAGTTTTAATTTGTGAGATAACTGTTTGGATGTCAGTATATGTTTCATGTTGTTGAATGTAGCTTTGGCCATTCCTATTCTCTTCTTGGTTTCTGTTTCACATCTGAAATCTTCTGTTATTATATGACCAAGATATACGTAGCTTTTGACTTGTTCCAGGATTTTCCCATTTACGCTTATCTTTCTTCTTCTTCTTCAGTCCTTAGCCAAAGACCGACCAAGCAGTCAGAGGCCATCACGCCTTGTGGCGTCTTAAGGGCAACAGCAGATTGATTTTCTGTTGTAGTTTCCCATCACGCCTAGCGGCGTCTTTAGGGCAACAACAAATAGATCCTTCTGCCGTTGTTTCCGTAATCGGTGTGACAAGCCAACGGGTGATCAGCCCATTGGGCGCGCTTATCTTTAATGGGGGTTTATCGTCTGTTTTGCTAATTAATCATAGTTTTTGTTTTCTCAATATTAATGTCGAGTCCATATTCATGACTTATACTGTTCACTTGCTTCACTAGTTCTTGTAACTCCAGTTCTCTTTCAGCTAACAACACGGTATCATCTGCATATCTAAGGTTGTTTATTGACCTTCCACTGATGTTCAGTCCTGGTATTTCCTGTATCTGTTTGAAAATTTTTTTGGTGTATAAATTAAATAGGCAGGGGGACAGCACACAACCTTGTCTTGACACCTCTTTTTATGTCTATGTATGATGAATAATGCCTTCCAGATCTTACTGTGGCAGTTTGCTCCCAATAAAGGTTACTGAGTATTCTTATATCTTTTCCATCAATACCTATGTCTTCGAGGCATTCAATTATTTTCTCATGATGGACTCTGTCAAAAGCCTTCTTATAGTCAATGAAGCACATGTACATATTTTTTTGGACCTCTGTATATTTTTCTGCTAATATTCTTAGGCAAAATATTGCCTCTCTTGTTCCACTGTTCCGTCTAAAATCAAACTTTTCTTCTTGGATTTCACTGTCTACCTTACTTTTTATTCTTTCCTGTATGATTTTGAGCAGTATCTTAATTGCATGACTCCTCAGGCTGATTGTTCTGAAGTCTGAACATTCTGTTGCATTTGGTTTTTTGGGATGGTCATAAGCAGCTCTAAAACAAAATCCATGGTGATATCACGAGAAGAAAGAAGACATCAGATTAAGCTGGGAGAACAGGTCCTGGAGCAGGTCGACCACTTTAAATATCTCGGAGCTATTATAGACCGAAAAGGAGGCATCAATGAAGAGTTGGCCACTCAAAAAGCAGCAGCTGGGAGACTTTTTCAGGCCATTAATCAAGGATTCCTCAGTAAGAGAGAGGTTGGTAAGAAAACGAAGATGGCTGTATACTGCTCCACCTATGTCCCAGTCTTGACATATGGATGCGAGTCATGGGCAATGACTACAACCCACAAAAGCCAGATCCAAACCTCAGAAATGAGGTATCTGAGGAAAGTGGTTGAAGTAACAAGAAGAGACATGGTACGCAACCAGACGATACGTCAAGGCCTTAAATCCTACCCCCTGCAGACACAAGTAGAACAGTCCCAATTAAGATGGTTTGGCCATGTCTGCAGAATTGGAGAAGATCGGCTACCATGACAAGCATGGGAAACAAAGAGCCAAGGATCCAGACCCCCAGGATGACCCAGAGTCACTGGGAGGACAACATTAGACAATCTTTGAAAGACCGAATGACTAGAATGGAACCAGGCCAGGAGGAAGACAGCCAATAGGAAAGTCTGGCGCCCTCTCTTCCAAACCTCTACACCTCACGGTAGAAGGGGAACGACTAAATAGTTAGTAGTAGTATACTGGGAATTTGTTCACTGAAGTCTTAGTTAAGCCTAATTATATGTATTTACTTAACAACTAAAGTTTGTGACTTGTAGGAAACTAAGTTTTTTTTAATCAGGCACCAAAGAATATTAAAACAAATGTCCCAATTGTAATTGTAGGAGAAAAGCAGGATTTAAGTTACTGGTTTTTTAAATTTTACTGGTCAAATAATGGAAGTTAGCAGGTTCCCATTACAACTGTGGGGGGGGGGGGGCAGTTGCACGTCTAAAATATCTTTAAAACTTTATGACTTTCCAGCTGGCATGGTTGAGGTGCCTTACAACTTCCCCTCCCTATTGCCATTCAAGTTAGACTCTTTTCAGTCTAAAGTTTACAGAGATTCTTACCACACACAAATCAATGAAAGGAAGGGGAACAAAATCTTTTACAGTTGTGAACTGAATCAGCTTCTCCAGAAGAGAAGAATTATTTTAAAGAGGGTTTCAGTGGAATTACCTCATGTTTTATGCAGCATATAGAGCTACAAGTAATACCTGACCATCTTTGAGGGAGAAGAAATTCCCACAAAACATTGTTATTGTTATAAAGAATTGACATCATTGCACTCCGGGCAAACCCATAGGTGCTCAGTCTCCATCAGTATATGTTGAATGTGAATGCTAACTGTTCCTGTAGCTCACTGGTTGTAAACACAACAGATGCATCTTCTCAAACATCCATCTCTACTAGCTTTACGTTTGATGCCAAATTCCAACAGTCTTAACCTTGATGATTCATCTATTGTAGTGTCATTCTCCATCAGGCAATCATTAATTGCTCTCAGTATATCTCCCTTATCCATATCTAATGTCCCCACTATGGGTGCTCTTGATGGTAGTCTGTCAGCTCTTTCATTACCACATACACTAGCATGACCAGGACAGTATATCTCCCTTATCCATATCTAATGTCTCCACAATGGGTGCTCTTGATGGTAGTCTGTCAGCTCTTTCATTACCACATACACTAGCATGACCAGGACAGTATATCCACACTAGCTCTTGTAAACTGGATGCTTCTGTGAATGTTTCCCGTTCATGAAGCAACCAAACCACTTTAAACCTTTTGAAGCATGGACTGAGAGTCAGACACAATGATAGCCTTTGTTAATGAAGTTTCAGTTATCCACCTTAAGGCTGCAGTAAAAGCCTCGACCTCCATTATCATGCTGGAAGTTGTTATCTTGTAAGCCCCACTATGTTCTGACCAGTACCCTTGCAGAGAAGCCACAACTGGATTTCTCACCCTAGATTACAGACCCATTGGTATAGACAATGGCATCAAGAAAAAAATATAAAAAAAGATATCTGATCAAGTTAACTTACATGAAATTTACAGTTCACAAATTACAGAGGAATAATGTTTACATCAAATACCAGCAGAAGGAAGGAAGGTTATCTGGTCAAGCTGCTTAAGATTTACAAGAGCACACAAATTACATAGGAACAATATTATTATCAGTGCCATGAAAAATATTAAACAGGATCATCTTTGAGAGATTAAAAGAATCCATAGATAGACAGCTGAGAGATAAACAGGTTTTAAGCAAAACAGATCCTGTACAGACCAGACTGCCACATTGAGAATAAAAGTGGAACAAAGTCTGAAATGAAACTTGCCTCTTTACATAGGATTTTGTGGACTATGAAGATGCACTTGACAGTGTGGACAGACAATCACTTCAGAAATTGGTGAGACATTATAGAGTCCCCCTGAAGATCATTAACTTAATAAAGAAAACATGAAGACACAATGTGCAGAGCTCTTCATGGAGAAAGTTTTACAAAACTATTTGGGATAAGAGATAAGTGTGACAGGGATGCTTCCTGTCACCATTTCTCTTCCTATTGGCTATAGATTGAATTATGAAAACATTGACCTCAACCAACAACTTTAGTCAACAGAAATGGTATCCAGTGATAAAACAACTTGATAATGTAGATTTATCAGATGGTCTGGCTCTACAGTCCCATAGCCATAATCAGATGCAAGACAATGAAAGTGCTTGATGTGAGTTTACAGCAAGTAGGTTTGAATATACACAGGGAGAAAAGAAATATAATGATAATAAATGCAGCAAATGATAACAGTATTGCACTTGAAGAAATTGTTTAATGTTGTCCTCACAGTGGAGTCATCCCTGGCTTTTAGTTTCCCATAATTGTCATGGTAGCCAATCTTCTTCCATTTTGTAGAAAGGGCCAAATAATCACAGTTAGGACTGTTCTACTTGAGTCTGCAGTGGCTGGGTTTTGAGGCCTTGCCATATCCTCTGGTTGCAGACCATATCTGATCTTGTCACTTTACCATCTCCCTCAGATATCTCATTTCCAAGATTTTAGTCTGGCTTTTTTGTGGATTGTAGTCATTGCCCATGACTTGCATCCATATGTCAAGACTGGAATATAGGTGGGGCATTATACAGCCATCTTTTTCTTTTTGCTTGCTAACTTTTGTTGAAAAATCTTTGGTTTTTGGCCTGAAAAAATCTCCCAGCTACTGCTCTTCAGGTAGCTAACTCTTCCAGTCTGTAACAGCTTTGAGGTAATTAAACTAATTGACCTGCACCTGGATCTGTTCTCCTAGCTTAATCTGATGCCTTCTTTCCTCTTGTGATGTCTCCCTTCCAGTCTGTAACAGCTTTGAGGTAATTAAACTGGTTGACCTGCTCCAGGATCTATTCTCCTAGCTTAATCTGATGCCTTCTTTCCTCTTGTGATGTCACCATGGCTTTTGTTTTGGAGCTGCCGATGACCATCCATCTCATCTCCAGCTCTTCTTTCCAGACTTGCAGGTTGGGTTGAAGATGTGCCTCTGATTTAGCAATCAGGACAACATTGTCGGCTAATGTTAGCTCTGAAATACAGACCCATCTCATCTTCCAGTACCCCACTGAATACTTGTTGGTCCTGTTATTACATGATTTGATGACATGATCCATGAGGAGTTTGAAAAAATGTGGTTACACGATGTTGGTGTTTTGTTGTTCGTCCATCACGGGTGATGAAGACCACTCTGTTCATCCAATTATTTAGGAATATGTTAGGTTAGTCTATGGGTACGAAGGTGACTGATGAGCCCGATGCGGGCCTGGAAAGATCTCGGACAGTGTGGGCAGGGAATGTTTGCTTCATGTGAAGGTTTTATTACACAGTCCTTTCTAGCTTGTCTCCTCTGTTCCGCTGCTGCTCTTCTGGATGATTCGCATGCTGCTGCACCTTTACGAAGAGATGTGCGCCAAGCAGTTCGGTCTTGCGCAGCAGCTTCCCATGTGTCTGGGTTTATGTTAAAGGTTTTCAATGACGTCTTTAACGTGTCTTTGAAGCGCTTCTTTTGGCCACCATGGGAGCGTTTACCCTTCTGTATCTCACCATAAAAAAGTATCTTTGGCACGATATCACCTTGTCGTACACCAATGGGGGTCCTGAACTCTTCTGACTTATGGTTTACCATCCTCACTCATTCAAAAAAAGGATATTTTTACAAAACTATAATGTAGAGTATATAAAAGGCTGAGTAACACATTTAACAATACAGGCTGGTAACCCAGTGTTGCGGACAATGAGTAAGTGGGATAGAGTATCTCCACTAATGTCACGGGGTTCTTTACTACACTTTAATGTTGAGAAGGTGGTGTGAATCTTCCCCTGTTGTATTAGTTAGTGGTCTGTAGTGCTTCTTGTTGTTTGGTAATGGCTTCTCTTGACTTGATGGTGTGTTAGGAGGTGTTTTGTGAAACTAGGCAATGCCCACGATATTACAGACTTCACAACACATCTGGAACACCGCACTTAGATAAAATGTTCTTGGACACCTGGCATAGACGATTTCTACAATTTATACATGTAACACAAGATACTTCATCATATGACACATTCCATAACAGTTTACAAGATACACGTCAATGTTAGCCAATATTAACAGTTGGCACTTCATAAATCCTACTGGTGATTTCTAGGAAAATATGTAATGAATTTTTTGGGGATAGCACACGTAAGACTGTCATCTACTTTTAAATAACGGCTTGGCTACATGAGCCTCTGTTCACGGGTGAATACACTCTCGTAGTTAATAGGTCTGTCACCAGACATGTCCCATACAATAAGAACCTGTGGTTTCAATGAAGATAATATACTTAATTTATATTTATCTGCTCTATAAAGAACATACATTCTGCAATCAGCCATCACTGAGTGAATTACTTAGCTCCTACCTTGAGTTTACATATATTTATCAAACTCCAATAGAATTCTCATGTTGAGATATACATAATCAATAATTATTCCACATACATGAATAGAATGGCAATGGCCACACACACACACACCTCCAGAGGGCAGAACGCCTCTAGCTCACTCAAAAGCAAAAATCACACTGACTGTTCCTTTGTTCTACCAACATTGTCAACAAAATACATGATCATTGTGAACAGTTTTTAACGCACGGATTCATGAGCCACCATGTCATGACTATTTATGAACACTACTATGAGCTCTTCTCATCTGTGTTAAAACATCAACAACAATGGTATGTGAGTATGTATTCAAATTTGAGAGGGTGTTTTGAGGTGCAAAAACTTTGGTTACAAAATAGACAAAATATCCAAGCTACTCCACACCCCGAAACAGTTCTCAACACCCAGAATTCAAAATGCTCGGGGAGGGTCATGTTTCGGTTTTCAGAATACGCCAAAAATATCACCAGAAGTAGCCCAAAGTTGCTTAAAATATCACTCGAAGTAGCCCAGAAATTGCCCCACTTAAATTATGTACAATCTATCAGAAAAATATTTTTTTTTAAACTTCAAACATAAACTTTGTTAAATACCTGCACATGTACATTCAATGTTCTAATCACCATCATCAGAACAGGATTTTCAGCTCATGAATAGGCAGTAAGACAGATGGCCTTACTGTAGATTTTACCCAGTGCCATCTGTCTCATAAACTATGGTTTCTGTCTAAGCAGTCTTTCTTAAATTCCATAAACTGCCAAAACTTCTTCATTTTTTCCTCTGCGCAAAGTTTTCTGATCTGACATTAGTATTTGGTCATCACTGTCCATGTAAAACTTCAGCAGCTTGTCTGCGTTTCCTTATGTCATATGCTGTGGTAGTTCCTACTCCATATTCTTCAGTAAGACGATGCTCAGAGACACCACGATCAAGCTTCAGCAATAACTCTACCTTATGCGCTATCAATAATGGCTAATGCTTTCTTTTCCTTTTCCCACTGCTACCCACAGGAGTATCTGCATCTCTTTTCAACATTTTCACAATGAAATTAAACTCACGAAGTTTAAGTCATGAAATTAGCTCACAAATATCCACTCAAAATGACAAAATGAGCTCAGAAACATTCACACATGGCTGAAAGTGGTGCCTAGACACAACTAAATAGTTGTGTTTAAATCAGCAGTTATTCATCTTATTTGGAATTGAAAACACTATATATCCTAATTATAACCCATCAGAGGTTCAAGTGATATTTCTCGTCACCAGAATACAAAAAAAATAATAAAATAGGGAACTTAAAAATTTGCAGCAAAAAAGTAATTAGGCCACCTACTGAGACTATAATTAAGAATAGTTTATTTTAGTATAGAAGAATTTTAATGTGTAGAATGTCTGCGATAAAATAATATGAAAAACAGAGAATAACAATATTATATTATTTACAGGATTGCAATTCACCCATATCAGTAGAAGAGTTGTTGAGAATAGACAGACTTAGAGAACTACATGATATAGTAAAGCAGTATGCAACCAGAACCAAAAACAAAAATTAATATGTAAGGATAACTGAGGGTGAATGGGAAATTGAATGTGTAATAAGGTTCTCATAATACATAATGATAATAAATAAATAGTTAATCAGGTTTCATCTCAAACACCTCCTCCTATTTTTTTTTACATGTACAACAAATGTAGCCTACATTAACTCTTTGTTTCCAAAATTATTACTTACACTGTGAATCAATTTTGTGTGTGTGTGTTTTTTTTTTTTTTCCCAAAGAATTCTAAACAGCATAATATACCATGTTTTTGTGTAAATTGTTTATGTGAACATGCACTTATTTTATATTAAACTGATGGGAAATTGATAGGGAGTCCAGATGTGCAGTGTTTCTCCATTAGTATTAATACAAGCATAATTGGAATTTATAAAAACACAATGCATGTAATAAAAAACACACCAACAACGTTAACAGTAGAATATGAACTTAATGAAGACAGTTTATTGTTGTAGTCAATGAAACTTGCTTTCCTAGTCTTGGAACATCAAGGTAATTCATATATGACTTTACCTACAGCACAGTCTGGATAAGTATAAATTACTGGGACCACCTAAAAAAATTATGTTTCAAAAGCAAATTAAAAGCACGAAGTATAGCATCATGTTCTTTGTTTGTACCTTAGATGCAAATACCAGAACATTTAAAACTACATATTTCATAATGAAACTTGGTGACAAATAAAAATCACAAAATATTACTATTGGAAGCCATGCTGGTGTAATGGTTACCACATTGCACTGGTGATCAGGTGTTTAAGGTTCAAGTCTGGGCATGGGCATTTGAAAAAGCTTCACCAACTGCAATTTTGATTTAATAACCTGAACGGCTCCTGAGATAAACCCTCTGTGGATGGGAAGGAGTGAAGCTCCTTACCTGGTTGGGAAGAAAGTCCACAGGTTCCTCAGCCTTGCAATGACATGTCATTGGGCCAAAGGGCTGATAGCCCAAGTGCTGCTGGTTATGGAAAAAAAAAAAAAAAAAAATTTTAAAACAAGTCAAGTATAATTATATCACATAAATATTTTGACAATTGTTTGTGGTTTTACAAGTTTATCTTTAGCTTTGTCTTTCACCTGTGACTGGGCAGCTCGGCCACCTTTGGTCCAAACCTGGCATCCAGGTAGCTGTCAGCATGCAACAGCAGCCACCCCCGGGGCAACGGCTTTGACAGGCCGGCTAAACTAGGTGAGGGTAGCCGAATGGTTATAAACCTTTTGTGAGTTAGGGTCTGCCTACCCATGCATGCGAAGACTGGATTCGATAGACTGCGCGGAAGAAACCACCTGTTGGTTCAACGGGCATGATGGCGATTACCAGCAATGAGCTGTGGAGCATAAGGAACATGGCGAGGCACGTAGAAAGCCCTGGTCATCCACTGCACCTGACTTCATCTCCAGTCGTCTTGACTTGTCTTGCCACTGGATTCAGATGGACTCAGGCGAGAGAGTGAGGTCGACGAATTGCGCAACTCTTCATCACTTTAATCCAAATCACTGCGCAAGTCACTCTTTCATCCATTCATCCATCCACTCACAACAAGTCCTGTGGTGATGGGCGAGCGGCAAAGCGGCAGGCATGGGTATGCTGGCAGTCATAGTCGCAGACCTTCACACAGGCGGCTCAGGCCATATGGTCATCTTCCACTGATCGGAGCAGCAGTGGGATTTGGCAGCCCCCTGAGTGTCTGAGCAGCCCTCTTTAGGAAAGCACTGCTCACCTCCATAGCATAAGGAAGGGGCTAGAAAAGGTGCCCTAAACATTACCTAACCAGCTTACCGCGGTTGGTGGGTACCCTACTTCGGCGGGCGACATATAGGAAAAAGAAAGGGCAGATTTTTCCCCCTCATTCTAGGCGCATGGAATGTGCGCACTCTCCTTGACAAAGACTTTAAGGCAAACAGACCTGAGAGGTGAACTGCCCTGATTGGGAGAGAACTGGCCAGATACAACATTGACATATCAGCACTGAGCGAAACTCGACTTGCAGGCGAGGGCCAACTTTGCGAAAAGGGTGCAGGTTATACATTCTATTTGAGCGGAAGAGGAACTGAAGAAAGACAAAAAGCAGGAGTTGGATTTGCAATCAAAACAGCAATTGTCAGCAAGTTAGCGGGGCCCCCCAAGGGAATAAATGGCCGACTGATGATGGTCAACATCCCCCTGCTTTATGGAAGAAAACATGCCACCATCATCAGCACGTATGCACCAACTATGACAAACCAGGATGACGTCAAGGATAAGTTTTACGAAGAACTACATGCAGTCATTGCATCAGTTCCTAAAGCAGATAAGCTCATCATTCTTGGTGACTTTAATGCAAGAGTAGGCTCAGATAACATCTCTTGGAATGGCACTATCGGAAGGTACGGCGTGGGTCGCTGTAACAGCAATGGACTTCTCCTCCTCCAGACTTGCGCAGAACAAGACCTCCTTGTCACCAACACCATTTTTTGACTTCCTACCCGCAACAGGACCTCCTGGATGCACCCTCGCTCAAAGCATTGGCACTTAATTGACTATCTAATTGTTAGGAAGAAGGACAGGCAAGATGTGTGGTGCCGAATGTTGGACTGATCATCGCCTCATTGTGTCTAAACTTAAAATTCGTATCCAACCAGCCAGGCACCCTCAGGGGAAGAAAACTCAAAAAAGGCTTGATGTCACCAAACTAAAGAAGACAAAAATCAAACAGTCATTTACTGACACCCTAGAAGACCATCTCAAATCTATCTCGCTAGACGGCCAAAGTGTGGAAACAAATTGGGCAGCCCTAAGTGAGCAGATCTACAACACTGCTACAGAGGTCCTGGGTCTTTCCATCTAGAAACAAAATGACTGGTTCGATGAGAACTCAGATGATATAAAGCAGATGTTGGCTGAGAAACATCATCTCCATAAAGCATATTTAAATGATCCAAAATCTACATCCAAGAAAGACGCTTTTAACAACATGCAAAGAATTGTCCAACATAAACTTCGCCAGATGCGGGATTCATGGCTGAGTAATAAAGCAGATGAGCTCCAAGGCATTGCTGACAGCCATGACTTGAAAAATTTTTACCTTGCACTCAAAGCGGTCTATGGTCCAACATCATCAGAATCATTTCCCCTCCTTAATGCAGATGGAAAAACACTAATTATAGACAAGGAAAAAATGCTCCAACGCTGGGTTGAACATTTTAATAATATTCTGAACCAGCCATCATCTATTAACGATGAAGCCATCATCCGCCTGCCCCAAATTCCCATAAATGAAACATTAGATGATATACCATCTCTGGAGGAAACTAAAAAAGCGATTCGTCAACTTTCTAGTGGAAAGGCCCCCGGCTCCAATTCAATTCCTGTTGAGGTTTATAAAGATGGTGGTACAGCTCAGATAGAGAAACTTCACATGATCTTCTAGCAAATGTGGCAGAGTGAAACCATCCCGCACGATCTCAAAGATGCATCAATTATACATCTATATAAACGTAAAGGTAATCGCCAAGACTGTAACAATCATCGAGGCATCTCTCTTTTATCAATCGCTGGGAAGATATTTGCCAGAATCCTTTTGAATCGCCTTATGGCTCATCTTGACAAAGGTCTTTTACCTGAAAGTCAGTGTGGATTCCGGAAAGAACGTGGAACCACCGATAAGGTGTTTGCTGCAAGACAGCTACAAGAAAAAGACCAAGAACAGCACTGTGACCAGTACACAGCTTTCATCGAGTTGACAAAGGCGTTCAACACGGTCAGTAGAGAGGGTCTATGGAAGATCATGGCAAAATACGGCTGCCCAAAGAAATTTATCACAATAGTGCAGCAACTGCATGATGGAATGCAGGCTAGAGTTCAGGAAAACGGTGAGATCTCGGAGCCTTTCCCTGTCTCAAATGGAGTTAAACAAGGGTGTGTACTTGCACCGACTGTTCAGTATCATGTTTTCTGCTATGCTGTCTGATGCTTTTAGAGACGGGGACACAAGAATCGACATTAGATATCGTATTGATGGAAAATTGTTTAACCTTAGGAGGCTTCAAGCAAAAACCAAGGTCAAATCACACACCATCAGAGATCTTCTGTTTGCTGATGATTGGGCCCTTAGTGCTGGCTCAGAGGCTGATCTGTAGCATAGTGTGGATAGATTCTCCGAAGCCTGCGCCAACTTTGGGCTTACCATCAACACAAAGAAAACAGAAATCATGTACCAGCCAGCTCCAGGCACAGTTTATACTGAGCCAATCATCAAGGTTAATGGTGAGAAACTGAATGTTGTGAACAGATTCACATACCTTGGTAGCACACTTTCCCAGAACATTGTCATTGATGATGAGGTGAACACCAGAATCTCCAAAGCCAGCAGCACATTTGGCAGACTATACACCAACGTTTGGCATCGAAGTTGCATTAGTCTACAGACAAAGCTGAAGGTGTACAGAGCTGCAGTGTTTCCAGTGCTGCTATATGCATGTGAAACATGGACTGTATACAGGCGCCACGTAAAGAAGCTAAACCACTTCCATACAGTCTGTCTCAGGAAGATAATGAACATCAAATGGCAAGACAAGATCCCAGATACCGCCGTTCTTGACAGAGCTGGTATCCCTAGTATTGATACTATTCTGATGCAGTCACAGATTCACTGGGCAGGTCATGTAGTATGCATGCCAGACCATCGACTGCCAAAGATACTCTTTTATGGTGAGATGCAGAAGGGTAAACGCTCCCATGGTGGCCAAAATAAGCGCTTCAAAGACACGTTAAAGATGTCATTGAAAACCTTTGACATAAACCCAGACACATGGGAAGCTGCTGCGCAAGACCGAACTGCTTGGCGCACATCTCTTCGTAAAAGTGCAGCGGCATGCGAATCATCCAGAAGAGCAGCAGCGGAACAGCGGAGACAAGCTAGAAAGGACTGTGTAATAAAACCTTCACATGAAGCAAACATTCCCTGCCCACACTGTCCGAGATCTTTCCAGGCCCGCATCGGGCTCATCAGTCACCTTCGTACCCATAGAGTAATCTAACATATTCCTAATAATTGGATGAACAGAGTGGTCTTCATCACCCGTGATGGACGAACAACAGTCATTAACTGTAGCTTTAGATGAAGTTCTGTTGGTTTTTCAGTGGTCAGGCAATACCCACTCATCAGCTAAATGTAACATTCCTCATGTCTTCCATCATTTGATAATGAATTTTGACTATTAACTTAATTCTCTTAATTGTCGATTCTGTTTTTAAGTAAATGTGAGTCATTTTCCCAAGAGACATAGAATTTGTAGATACTTGGCTTGTCACATTTCTGTGGTAATTTAAAGAAAACCATAACCATGTGATTCATCACAAAACTATAATAAAAATGCCAAAGCATGTACACATGCTGTTTAACTTGACTCTGATTGCTAAAACAGTAACAGAAGTCACTTTATGGTTTTAAAATATAGACTAGATCAGTGGCAGGCAACCTATGTGATGTGAGGATCTACTACAGAAACACTGAGCTCTCTAAAGATCTGCCTTGATACAATCATATCTGTTTCAGGTTCCAGAGTATAAACAATGTTGAAGAAGTGCAACATATAAGTTATTTGCATCTCTGCAGCATAACCCTCTTACTGCAATTCTTTCAACAAGGCATTGAAAAATTGAAACTAAATTATATTTTACCAAATGATAACGTCACTTCAAATAAAGGATCCCATTCTTATCTTATGCAGTTCATTAATAAAGTGAATTTTAATAATGCTTCTCATAGGATATCAATGGAAACACAGAATAAGTACCTTTAATCCTGGGGATATCACACTTTTAAATACCTTTGAGAAAGAGTAAGTCCTTAGTTTGCAATAATTTTTTTTTAAAATTGCTATCATGTAAAGATCTACCAAATCATCCTCTGTGATCTCCTTTATTTTTAAGTTTGGAGATAACTTTGAGGATTAAGGTATGTTCACTGCTGGTGTGAAATGCATTAAACAGATGTGGTGTTAGGAGAAGATAGTAACTGTGGGTCACAGAAATATTGAATGTGAAAAAGGAAAGGAGAGAATGAAGTAATGGAAAATGATAGAGTATTTATTTTAAAAAAGCATATTTGTTTATAGCTAATGCAGTTGCATTAGGCCACACCATTTGACAGTGATTATTGCTGTGAGGTAATGCTGCTTAGATATTGGTGTAAATATATGTACACCAATACCTCACTCTTTCGACAGGTTAGGGACCAGAGCTATGACGAAAGTCGAAAATCGACAAAAGTCAAAGCATAGCCTTTATTTAGCTTACAAATGCATTAGGGCCGCCAAAAAACGTAAATAACTAACTATATAACACTTGCAAATGCGTACAACACCTAGATAAACAGAAATAAACATAAGAGTAAATACATCTTACCTTAAAATCATTCTTGAGCAAGTAGACGATGAATATATACAGTATGTACAGTTTTGAATGTTGGTAATTTAGGGGGATTCTAGATTTAGAAAACCAGATGGAGAAAATTGAGGAGGCTCATCTTCAGAACTGGAGGATTTCAATCTAATTCTTTTAGGATAAGGGCACTTTGAAGGAGATCTAACTGGAGTTGGGGCTGATGTTGATGGCTCGGAATCTGAAGGGTCAGAGGGAAGGGTGACTGAAGTTGGTTGTGGCGGTTGCGTCTTGAAAAAGGAGAGCAAAGACGTTTACCTCATTGATGTCTTCTTCCTTTCCCTAAAAAGTTCTCTGTAACAGGCTATTTGGTGTTCTAGCCCACTATTTACTTTTGAACTTCTGTCGAAATTTATTCTACGTTGAAGATCTGCTTTGTGCAGCCAACTTCTTCTATAATTTTTTCAAGCTTCACTTGAAAAGCTCCTGCAGCTGCGGTATCTGCGCTAGCTGATTCTCCCTTCACTGCTATATTATGCAAATTTGACCTTTTCTTAAATTTCTCAAACAAGCCCCTGCTAGCTCCAAATGTCTCTTCAGCTGATGTCTCTCCTTGTTCAGCCTTCATTGCATTAAATAAAGTTTGTGCTTTAGCCTGGATAAGATCTTGGCTTAGAGGAATGTTGTTGCTGACTTGGTCTTCAATCCACACATTTAACACTTTCTCCATCTCACCAATTAAATTGTGCCTCTTTCTAATAAGTTTGGTATGCACTGGCATAGCGTTTTTAATTTCCTCTAACACTTTAGCTCTGTTCTCTACAATTGTGCTAACTGTAGTGCTTGGTACACCTAGCCTGCGGCCTATTTCAGCATTTAAGATGCCTTGTTCATTAAGCTTGATTAGCTTAAGCTTTTCTTGCAAATTGAGAACCTTATGGGTTCTTTTAACTTTGTCACTACACTTAGAACCCATTATGAATATATTAAAGCACAAAAATAAGTAGTACTGTATAAGGCCTAATCACACAAAAAAGTACAGTATGAAAACTGTACACGTGTCTTATAATCACGATATGAACACTGTCATTAGACTGTTATCACTAAAATAACTATGAACTGTTTACAGTATAATCACAAAAATAATATAGTATGAATAGTTTTGTTATTTTAATCACAAAAATAAGTAGTATTAATATGTTTAATGACAAATATAAAAGATTCAATGCGGACAACTAAAAAAAAACAGTCCACACCGAACGATTTCTGTTCAAAGACTGAACAATGAAAGAATCAAGATGATGCGCAGCTGTGACCAAATGCGACGAAAGAGCGAAGCGAGCGATGAAATTTGGAAACGTGGTTAGAATTGAAAACCGACGAAAGAGCGAAGCGACGAAAGTCGAGGTATCGGTGTAGTATGTCTTCATAGTCTTAAAATGATACCCATTATCTGCTATATTTCATTGCCTTCAGGTTGAAAGAAATATGCGCCCACGGCGACCGTTGCCTCAACTGGCTGTGTGTGGTGTACCCGGAAACGGGGCCTCCCAGTACTGAGACACAGTTAAGTCCCCGATGTCATTTATCGGTGCAGAGTTGAGAGAGATGGCTGAGCATCACAATCCCCCCCTGTGTTGCAGCATGATGAGAACCCAGAATTGCACACTGAGCTTGGGGGGAATCACTTGGGCACCAGACTTAATACTGGCTCTTGACTGGATGGCCGCATGCAGGAGATTTCTACAATGGGGGGTTGGCAGGTGGTGGGTATCTGGAAGTGGCTCTGTGCAGGACGTGAGGATTCCTTGGGTGAGCCCAGAACCAGAGCACAGCATTGTGCAAGCTCTGCATAGTTGGAGAGCCCCCTGGATGACGGGGAATGCACAGTGTGCTACCCCACCTGTCCCCAACTGCTAACTTAGAACCAGAAGTGGGGTCCTCTGTATGCGTGCCAGGCCAGGATAAAATGCCTGGGAAAGAGACTGGAGCTCAGAACTCCCTAACTCAAAGTTGCAGGATGGCAGGAAAGACAGGGCTATTTTGAAGATAATGCAACCATATTTTCACCATACGAGCTCGGACGCCGCCTCGGTAAACAAGGTCCGCGCAGAGCAGTGACACCCCCAGGCTGCTTGCGAATAGTCTACTACTGGGAACATAAACAGATTAGGGATGAGCCCACTCTCCCGTTGAACAGGTGCTAAAGTCATAGATACTGGGCCAGAAGGCGCACCGGAAACCACAGTATCACGCAACTCGCTTTTTTTTTCTATGGAGAGTACACCGTCAAATAAATCTCGTACTGGTGCTCGCCCTGTGGAGCTCCACCAGGCAGGTGCAGTGCCGGGCTCTGAGCCTCGACAGAGCCCACCCTCAGCTACTGGAGGACCCTCTAGACCGTCTTGTGGAGTCAGCAGACGGCGGAGGAGAACTACTGACCAAAACAAAACAGAAAAAGAGAAACCCAGAGTGCCACTTGTCATGATGCACTGGAAAACATCTTGTATGAGAAGCAAGTCCGTGTTTGCTGTATCCAAGAGACTCACTTGAAAGCAGACCAAACCTTTAAAAATAAGGGGATATCAATGCTTCAGATCCGACAGAAAAAGATAGACGAAAAGGAGGAGTACTTACTCTTGTAAGGAATAACATTCCTGCACACGAAAGGAAAACCTTCATGGATGGAGCAGAATATCAGCTGTTGCAGATAAAGGTAGACAAGATGGAAATAGAACTCCTGAACTATTACTGTCCGAACAACAAACCCCTGAGTCTCAGCTCTATACAGGTACCAGCCACCAACTTTATAGCAGTTGGAGACTTAATAGCCACTCCCAGAGCTGGGGCTATAACCATCTGGATCACAGAGGTGAAGAGGTTGAAACTTGGCAAGATGATCACTCCCTAATCCTAGTCAATAATGCCACAGATACTCCTACCTTCTACTCCAGAGGATGGCACACAACTTCAACACCAGATCTTGCCTTCTCCACACCAGATATAGCTGGATCTATTAGTAGAGAAGTAGGAGACCAACTAGGGGGAAGCGACCATCGCCCAATCTTTCTTACTGTCCAGAGTGCAACTCTCAGTACAGGCCCAGCCATTACAAGATGGAACTACAAAAAAGCCAACTGGGGTTTATTCAGGCATCAGGTGAACACGCTGCTGTCTACCCTCAAGGTACAGAACAGAGACATTAATGAAGTGGTAAAAGACTTCAACAGATGCATACTACAAGCTGCAAAAGAAACCATTCCCAAAGGATGCCGGCGTAACTACATACCATACTGGTCCAGCACACTCCAAGAATGTCAGGAAGCCATGGACAGGGCTAGAAAGGACGCAGAGTCTCAGCCTTCACTTGAAACTCACAACAAATGGAAAAAGGCTGTAGCAGAGTTTCAGAGAACAAAGCTAGAAGAAAAACGGAAAAGCTGGAGAACTAAAACGGCATCGCTGAACCTTGAGAAAGACGGCAGGAAACTTTGGAGATTAGTCAAGTCTCTAAATGAAGAGCGTTCCTCACCTAGGCAGACTATCACATTGGATGAAGGTGGCAAACTTTTCAGAGGAAAACAAGCTGCAGACTTGTTTGCTAGAAGATACAGTTCAGAAAGCAACTTACCCATTAACATAGATCATCAGAGAGAGATAAGAAATGAAATACTGGCAACCATGGGACAGACAGATACTCCTGCCCCAATGAGGGAACCCATCACACTAGGAGAACTACAGAAGGCTATTTCCAAGCTTAAGTTTCAAAAGTCACCCGGCCCAGACAAAATCAGCAACGAAATGCTAGTAAATCTGAGCTCAGCAGCAAAGACAAAACTGCTTGAGATATTCAACCACAGCTGGTTGAAAGGAACGGTACCCCAAGTATGGAGAGAAGCCATCACAATACCCATACTAAAGAAAGGGAAATGTAAGACCGAGGCTGCAAGTTACCGGCCAATCAGTCTCACAAGCTGTGTTGGGAAGACTATGGAGCGAATAGTCAACCACAGATTGAAATGGTATTTTAGAGTCTGAGCAGATCCTGGTGCCGGAACAAGCTGGATTTAGAGAATGCTACAGTATAGAAGACCAAGTTACTTACTTGTCTCAAGCAATAGAAGATGCCTTCCAGGAGAAGAAAAAGGTCCTACCGATCTGGGTCGACTTCAAGCAGGCCTTTGACAAGGTGTGGAAAGATGGCCTCATTGCAAAACTTAGGAGAAGTGGAATCCAAGGCAACATGATGAAATGGATCCAGTCATACTTGCATAACAGGAGAACTAGAGTCACTCTTGACGGTCTGCAGAGCAGAAAAGTGTTGCTCCATCAGGAGGTACCTCAAGGAGGAGTAATTTCCCCAACACTCTTCCTTGTTTACATCAATGACCTGGTGAAAGATCTCCCTGCAGGAGTTAAAGCTGCCTTATATGCAGATGACCTAGTACTCTGGTGCGCTGATGAAAATGTCACACAGCAAATTATAGAATGCAGCGGGCAGCAGACATGCTAGTGTCATGGGCAGAGAAATGGCTTATCACAATAAACACAGACAAAACCTCCACAACACTGTTCTCCCTCGCCCCCAGGGACAAATCAGCTAACATACACCTAGGGACAACCGTGATCAAGGAAGAAAGCTACCCCACCTATCTTGGGGTGACATTTGACCAAAGGCTTACATGGAATAAGCATATTGAAAACGCAGAAGGAAAGGCCCGAAGACGACTAGGCATACTCAGAAAATTAGCAGGTACCAACTGGGGAGCAAATGAACGAAATCTAAAGAAGATTTATAATGGAGTAATAAGACCACACTTAGAGTTTAGCTCAGCAGCATGGTCATCAGCTGCTAACTCACATCTGCAGTCTTTGGACAGGGTGCAAAATCAAGCTCTCAGGCTCATTACAGGAGCCATGAAAACTACACCAATAACAGAGATGCAGAAGGTTGCTGGATTACAGACATTGTCCCATAGAAGAGACACAAAAAACCATGATCCAGATGGAAAAGTACAAACAGTATGCCAATGCACCCAATGAAGGCAAGACTAGATGATCTGGCATTGGGACGTCTAAAGCGTAGCAGCTTTGTGCATCGGGGGAAAAGACTTATAAGACAGCATCAAGAGGACCTATCCATGAAGACAACACCACTGAAGCCCACCCTATACCCTGTACCATGGGAGCAGGCCAGCAGTACCCTCCAAATTAATACATCAGTCAGTGGTCTCACAAGTGGATGTGAGTATAATGATCTGCAAAAAACGAACTGCTACATTGAGTATGATCCAAGAAAGCTATCCCGATCAATCATGGATACATGCCTATACAGATGGATCAGCAACTAATGCTGTTAGGAATGGAGGTGCCGGTATCTTTATCTCATATCCTGACAACCACTATGAGACTAGGCACATTCCCACTGGTAAATTCTGTTCCAACTATACAGCTGAGGTTCAAGCTCTAGAGCAAGCTGCAAATATGATTTATAACACCAACTCTGACTGCCACCAGGTAGTCATCCTCACAGATGCACTGTCTGTCCTGCAAGCTCTCAAGGGTGGTAAACTCCCGCATCTGAGAAATGAACTAAACAAGGTAGCTGCCAAAAAGAGAACCATACTTCAGTGGGTACCATCTCATTGTGGTGTACCCGGAAATGAAAAGGCAGATAAACTTGCAAAAAAGGGAGGAGAATGTGAACAAGAAGATAATGAAGTCACATACTTTGAGAAAAAGAGAGCTATCCAGACTATCAGAAGAGAACAGAACCAACCCAAAGACGACTATCACACTCTCGACCGGCAGGGACAGACAACTATTTTTCGACTCAGGACAGGGCATAACAAACTGAATAAACACATGCACAAGCTACGATTGTCTGCTTCACCACTGTGCACATGTGGATTAAACGAACAAACTGCTGAGCATGTTCTACAGGACTGTCCTCTGTATGACCAGTTAAGAAAGATATACTGGCCGAATGACTCAACACTAAACTCAAAGCTATATGGAGTTAAAGAGGAACTTCAAACAACAGTCGAATTCATCATGAGAACTCGTCTGACGGTGTAATCATCAAAGATGCGATCGCAAGAAGAAGAAGAAGAAGAAAGAAATATGGAATCTAATGTCACACATCTAAAAACAGAAATGAAGCAGGAAACAGACTATGAGGTAAGTAAAATATTTATGCCCCATGTAATTCCCCTGGGTCTCTGAAGAGACAAATAAAGAATATGCCTACTGCACTCTTGAGCGTGTCGTACAAAGTGACTTGTGGGGTTGTGGGTGGGGCTGGCTATCTCATTATGTTAAACAAATTGTCACAGACTCCACTCTTGAGCATGTCGTACAAAGTGACTTGTGGGGTTGTGGGTGTGGCTGACTACCTCATTATGTTAAACAAATTGTCACAGACTCCACTGCTACAAGTGTATGTGAATGCTTGGTGCAGGCTTCTAACAAGTGGTCCAGCTGTAATGGTGGCTGTATGCTCTGTTAGGTGCACAAAAAGAAGATGAATGAAAATATTGACATTTGGAAGCTTTCAAGGGTGCATTCTTCTTTGATCCTTAGCCGCCGACTGTCAAAGCAGTCAGTGGCCATCATGCCTGGTGGCGTCTTGTAGGGCAACAACAAATTGTTTCCACTTTGCTCGGTCGGTGGCCATCCTTTGTGCAGTGCCCCAACTCTGGTTCATTCTTTGCATCTCAGCTTCACAGTCCTCTGCCAAGTTGTTTTTGGTTGGCCTCTCTTTCATTTTCCTTCAGGGGTCCATAGCATAGCTGTTCATGAGATGGCATTGGGGTCTCTTCTGAGGACATGGCCAACCAAACTCCAGCGTCTGCCAGCTATGATGGTATGCATGTCCTCTTGCTTGCTCCGAGTAAGCAGATCTTGGTTGGTGATGGTATTCAGCCAAAAGATTCAGAGAATTTTTCTTAGGCATGTTGTGTGAAAAGAGGACAATTTCGACATTTCCTTCTCTGTTACTCTTCAGCATTCCGCACCATAGAGAACAACGAAAAGCACACAGCTCTGATATAATCTTAATTTTGTGCTTGTGCTGTTGTGGTAAGTTGGGATTATATAAATAATTATAGGGGACTTAGTGTACGGACTGAGATCAGCTGTGAAGGTATCTGTATCAAATAAGTGTAGTGTGTTACAGATGACCTTACTTTGCTACCACATTTAGACCTCAATCCGACTTATTCTGGGCTATTGTGATGACTACGTTGAATGTCTAGGGTTATGATAGTGATGAAGTGTAAGTTCACAACAACAACAGATAGATAAACAATTTTATTTAAGATTCACAATACTTTACAACATTATGACAGGCACATACATATAACACTCTATAAGAATAGCTTAAGTAAGTCAAGTGTTAACTTTTAAATTATGTATTAATTTCCTTCAAGAATAGATATCCTGATCCAACTATAAAGTGAATCAGGAATCACAATCAAATGTAATTACAATGTGTATGTACAAAATTTATACATAGGATCTTTGTCCTGACATAGAATAGTATTACAATATGTGTGTAGTGTTGTGCTCTAGTATTCAGAGGTAATACTGGCTTTTGAAGCTATGTTGTTGTTTGTCATCACGACTTCATGTGTTTGAACTGGTGGAAATAATATTGAAGGGATCACAGTTCTTTTTAATTGTAACACCATAACTGTCCCTCTTGAGTTAATATTACTGTCACTTTTAAGGTGGGTTGTATAAGGGAGAGCTGCTTTGGCTGACACAATCTTATCTCAGGTGTCTGCGGCAGGAACTGTATCCTCTGCTCGCTTGCTTCTCAGTTATCTTGAGATACAACACTGGTCGATATCTAGGACAAGGAGTCTGCTGCCAGCCCTCTGGATCCAGCAAAACTCAGACCAGGTGCTCCTTTAATACTTCAGTACCACGGTCCCTGAAATAAGAAGGTTGTACCTCCTTCTTCAGAACTAATATATAATATCTATTTCCACTCTGTCGTACAGGACATTACAAACACCGAGTTCAGCGCTTTAGGCCAACTGCCAGCTTCTCATGTGACAATATACCAGTATTCCTCTCCTTAATGGTTACAACGCCTCTGCAATTCCAGCTGTAATTCCTTCTATACAATAAGATGGGTGTCATGTTACTAATTGGCAATCCCATATATGCCTAGGCATTTATACTCCTCTCTGGCAAGCTTTTACACGGTGGAGCAATATCTAGGCTTTGCCTTTTGTTTGCTACTGAACCACACACATACAGACACAATTTATCAATTCATATTCAATTTTCATATAATATATATATATAGATATGTAAGAAATATGTCTAGTCTTACCACAATTCAAGGAAATATACACTAGTACGTTGACTGGCGATGAATTCTGGCACAATTTTGATCTGCCTCTATTCCAGGCTTTTATTTAGACAAATATTAGCTTGCTCTCAACGCACTGGCTTCTTACAATAATGTATTTTCGAAACTGGCCCTGAACTGACGCTCCTAATCGACTATATCGAACGCTCTAGCCAATGAGACCATGTTTACAAGAGCCTTTGAAAAAATTGTATCCATCCTACCGTTGCCATTAACTACCATAAAATATGTGCAGTCCGACTAATCAGGTTTCGCCTTACATATTCCTATAGCCAATCAAATCGTATCTAACTTGTTGGCCTAATTCCCTCTAAAGCAGTGTTTCAAAACATGCCATTATGAGCAAATATGATTTTGTGCTGTCAGACAACCTCACTATAGTATTTTGGCTATAATTTGTTAAGTACTAGACTATTTGCGTAACACATAACATAGTCGTTGTCAGCAAGTCCTAAGGTACAAGAATATATAAGTTTAATGGAGCTAAGTGGCTTCGTTCAAAATATGTATTATTCTAGGATAGTCGTGTATTTGTTTTTTTATTTTTCGAACCGCCACCTGTTCTGCCTTTTCGACTGTTCTGTCAGTATAAAGTCAGGATTTCAGACGTAAAACAGTATTGTGTCATGTTTCCTAATAAGCATTAAACATGTTTTCAAAAACCTAACCTTGTATCGTTAGTGTTTTTTATCACTGTTTATTTGAAAAAAATCAGGCCTGCATGCCTTTCGCGTGGGGTGGCATTAATTTTAAATCGCGATACGACTTGGGATTGGCATTCCTCCGTGCATCTCTCTCTCTCTCTTTCTTCTAAGCCCGTCTGTCTTTTGTGTATAATGACATTAATTTTAGTATTATATCTAGGTCATTAAGCAGTTTGCATCTCATGGTTTTTCTAAGAAACACAGTACCCGTTTTATTATTAGGAACGCGTGTAGTTTATGCAGAAGGAGCAGAAAAAGGGGTTTTCTGGTTCAGCCATTATGGCGTTCTACAATGTAAGCGTACTCTATTGGGAAAAGCACTGGTCTTACACCATTCTTCTTTCTTTCTATCAAATTACTTCGTTAGGCTTTACATTTATTTTCTCATTTATATATGTGGATTAGAATTTTCACGACAGCTGTACTGAGAGGACTTCCAAATGTTTAGACTATACAGAGGTGCATGGTATAGTGTTAAATTTGTGAGAGAAAAAAAGAATGTTTTTGCAATTTGCTGGACATGTAAAGAAATGATTTTAAACAATTTTACTTGATCATTTTCAAAATTAGCTTGATCTATACTGGGAATTTGTTCACTGAAGTCTTAGTTAAGCCTAATTATATGTATTTACTTAACAACTAAAGTTTGTGACTTGTAGGAAACTAAGTTTTTTTAAATCAGGCACCAAAGAATATTAAAACAAATGTCCCAATTGTAATTGTAGGAGAAAAGCAGGATTTAAGTTACTGGTTTTTTAATTTTACTGGTCAGATAATGGAAGTTAGCAGGTTCCCATTACAACTGGGGAGGGGTTAAAGAGGGTTTCAGTGGAATTACCTCATCTGTTACGCAACATCTAGAGCTACAAGTAATACCTGACCATCTTTGACGGAGAAGAAATTCCCACAAAACATTGTTATTGTTATAAAGAATTGACATTATTGAACTCTAGGCAAACCCATAGGTGCTCAGTTTCCATCAGTATATGTTGAATGTGAATGCTAACTGTTCCTGTAGCTCACTGGTTGTAAACACAACAGATGCATCTTTTCATACGTCCATCTCTACTAGCTTTACGTTTGATGCCAAATTCCAACAGTCTTAACCTTGATGATTCATCTATTGTAGTGTCATTCTCCAACAGGCAATCATTAATTGCTCTCAGTATATCTCCCTTATCCATATCTAATGTCTCCACAATGGGTGCTTTTGATGGTAGTCTGTCAGCTCTTTCATTACCACATACACTAGCATGACCAGGACAGTATATCCACACTAGCTCTTGTAAACTGGACGCTTCTATGAATGTTTTCCATTCATGAAGCAACCAACCACTTTGAACCTTTTGAAGCATGGACTGAGAGTCAGACACAATGATAGCCTTTGTTAATGAAGTTTCAGTTATCCACCTTAAGGCTGCAGTAAAAGCCTTGACCTCCATTATCATGCTGGAAGTTGTTATCTTGTAAGCCCCACTATGTTCTGACCAGTACCCTAGCAGAGAAGCCACAACTGGATTTCTCACCCTAGATTACAGACCCATTGGAATAGACCAGTGGTGGCCAAGCTAAGGTTTTAAAGGAAAGACATCCGACAATGGCATCAAGAAAAAACATAAAAAAAATATAATGATATCTGATCAAGTAACCTATATGAAATTTACAGTTCACAAATACAGAGGAATAATGTTTACAAGAGTCAAATACAAGCAGAAGGAAGGAAGGTTATCTGGATCAGGCTGCTTAAAATTTACAGGAGTTCACACAAATTACAATAATGTTTACATCAAATACCAGCAGAAGAAAGGAAGGTTATCTGGTCAAGCTGCTTAAGATTTACAAGAGCACACAAATTACATAGGAACAATATTACTATCAGTGCCATGAAAAATATTAAACAGGATCATCTTTGAGAGATTAAAAGAGTCCATAGATAGACAGCTGAGAGATAAACAAACAGGTTTTAAGCAAAACAGATCCTGTACAGACCAGACTGCCACAAAGAGAATAAAAGTGGAACAAAATCTGAAATGAAACTTGCCTCTTTACATAGGATTCTGTGGACTATGAAGATGCCCCTGCCTGACAGTGTGGACAGACAATCACTTCAGAAATTGGTGAGACATTATAGAGTCCCCCTGAAGATCATTAACTTAATAAAGAAAACAAGAAGACACAATGTGCAGAGCTCTTCATGGAGAAAGTTTTACAAAACTATTTGGGATAAGAGATAAGTGTGACAGGGATGCTTCCTGTCACCATTTCTCTTCCTATTGGCTATAGATTGAATTATGAAAACATTGACCTCAACCAACAACTTTAGTCAACAGAAATGGTATCCAGTGACAAAACAACTTGATAATGTAGATTTATCAGATGGCCTGGCTCTACAGTCCCATAGCCATAATCAGATGCAAGACAATGAAAGTGCTTGATGTGAGTTTACAGCAAGTAGGTTTGAATATACACAGGGAGAAAAGAAATATAATGATAATAAATGCAGCAAATGATAACAGTATTGCACTTGAAGAAATTGTTTAATGTTGTCCTCCCAGTGGAGTCATCCCTGGCGTTTAGTTTCCCATACTTGTCATGGTAGCCAATCTTCTTCCATTCTGCAGACAGGGCCAAATAATCACAGTTGGGACTGTTCTACTTGAGTCTGCAGTGGCTGGGTTTTGAGGCCTTGCCATATCCTCTGTTTGCTGACCATATCTGATCTTGTCACTTTAGGATGGGTTTGAAAAAAAATCGAAAAAAGGTGATTCGTCTTACGAGGACAAAAGACAAAGAAAGTAGTCTACGTTACGGCCACAAGGCCTTCGTCAGGAAAGGAAAGAAAGTGAAGGCTAGAAAGGACACATAAGAACTTAAATAAATATAAAAATAAAACCTAGGTACTCCCTGAAGGCAATGCATCGAAATCTTATCAATATTCGCTGTCCGCTGTTGGGCACGTGGCTGAACAGGAAGTCTTGTCACTTTACCATCTCCCTCAGATATCTCATTTCTAAGATTTTAGTCTGGCTTTTTTGTGGATTGTAGTCATTGCCCATGACTCACATCCATATGTCAAGACTGGAATGTAGGTGGGGCTTTATACAGCCATCTTTTTTTCTTTGCTTGCTAACTTTTGTTGAAAAATCCTTGGTTTTTGGCCTGAAAAAATCTCCCAGCTACTGCTCTTCAGGTAGCTAACTCTTCTTTGATGTCTCCCTTCCAGTCTGTAACAGCTTTGAGGTAATTAAACTGGTTGACCTGCACCTGGATCTGTTCTCCTAGCTTAATCTGATGCCTTCTTTCCTCTTGTGATGTCACCATGGCTTTTGTTTTGGAGCTGCTGATGACCATCCATCTCATCTCCAGCTCTACTTTCCAGACTTGCAGGTTGGGTTGAAGATGTGCCTCTGATTTAGCAATCAGGGCAACATTGTCGGCTAATGTTAGCTCTGAAATACAGACCCATCTCATCTTCCAGTACCCCACTGAATACTTGTTGGTCCTGTTCTTACATGATTTGATGACATGGTCCATGAGGAGTTTGAAAAAATGAGGTGACACGATATCACCTTGTCTTACACCAATGGTGGTCCTGAACTCTTCTGACTTATGGTTTACCACCCTCACTCATTCAAAAAAGGTATATTTTTACAAAACTATAATGTAGAGTATATAAAAGGCTGAGTAACACATTTAACAATACAGGCTGGTAACCCAGTGTTGTGGACAATGATTAAGTGGGATAGAGTATCTCCACTAATGTCACGGGGTTTTTTACTACACTTTAACTCTTACTATCCGGCAAGCCCCGTGAAGTGGCGTGGGTTTAGTACCAATTTTATAGCTCGCCAGTTCAAGTGGCGCGCGACGGTAACGATAACTAAACTAGCGCGTAAAAACGCGGTTTTAGCTCCCGTATAGTAAGAGTTAATGTTGAGAAGGTGGTGTGAATCTTCCCCTGTTGTATTAGTGACTGTCTGTAGTGCTTCTTGTTGTTTGGTAATGGCTTCTCTTGACTTGATGGTGTGTTAGGAGGTGTTTTGTGAAACTGGCAATGCCCACGATATTACAGACTTCACAACACATCTGGAACACCGCACTTAGATAAAATGTTCTTGGACACCTGGCATAGACGATTTCTACAATTTACACATGTAACACAAGATACTTCATCATACGACACATTCCATAACAGTTTACAAAATATACATCAATGTTAGCCAATATTAACAGTTGGCACTTCATAAATCCTACTGGTGATTTCTAGGAAAATATGTAATCAATTTTTTGGGGATAGCACATGTAAGACTGTCATCTACTTGTAAATAACGGCTTGGCTACATGAGCCTCTGTTCATGGGTGAATACACTCTCATAGTTAATAGGTCTGTCACCAGACATGTCCCATACAATAAGAACCTGTGGTTTCAATAAAGATAATGTACTTAATTTATATTTATCTGTTCTCTAAAAAACATACATTCTGCAATCAGCCATTTCTCATCTGTGTTAAAACATCAACAACAATGGTATGTGAGCATGTATTCAAAGTTGAGAGGGTGTTTTGGGGTGCAAAAACTTTGGTTACAAAATAGACAAAATATCCAAGCTACTCCACACCCTGAAACAGTTCTCAACACCCAGAATTCGAAATGCTCGGGGAGGGTCATGTTTCGGTTTTTAGAATACGCCAAAAATATCACCAGAAGTAGCCCAAAGTTGCCCAAAATATCACTCAAAGTAGATCAAAAATTGCCCCACTTAAATTATGTAGTACAATTTATTTATCAGAAAAATATTTTTTTTTTAAACTTCAAACATAAACTTTGTTAAATACCTGCACATGTACATTCAAGGTTCTAATCACCATCATCAGAACAGGATTTTCAGCTCATGAATAGGCAGTAAGACAGATGGGCTTACTGTAGATTTTACCCAGTGCCATCTGTCTCATAAACTATGGTTTCTATCTAAGCAGTCTTTCTTAAATTCTATAAACTGCCAAAACTTCTTCACTTTTTCCTCTGTGCAAAGTTTTCTGATCTGACATTAGTATTTGGTCATCACTGTCCATGTAAAACTTCAGCAGCTTGTCTGTGTTTCTTTATATCATATGCTGTGGTAGTTCCTACTCCATATTCTTCAGTAAGACGGCGCTCATAGACACCACGATCAAGCTTCTGCAATAACTCTACCTTCTGCGCTATCAATAATGACTAATGCTTTCTTTTCTTTTTCCCACTGCTACCCACAGGAGTATCTGCAGCTCTTTTCAACATGTTAACAATGAAATTAAACTCACAAAGTTTAAGTCATGAAATTAGCTCACAAATATCCACTCAAAATGAGCTCAGAAATATTCACACATGGCTGAAAGTGCTGCCTAGACACAACTAAATAGTTGTGTTTGAAAATTTAAATCACATTATAGTGCATATGCCAGCTTATATTGCGCTTCAAGAGGACGAAATGTAATAAACCGAACATTGTGTGTGTTCAGTACCCTGCATACCAGTTAAAAATAATAATAATCATTTTTTTTTTTGGAAACTTTAAAGTAGCCTAAAAGTCAGCCTAAACTCTTTTCAGTTTTTGGTATATTTTGGCTTTTGGATGTTCGGATTATGGGTTACACAACTGTATAAGAAATAATCAGGGTTAACAAAAGTAAATTAAATTTCAAATTATTTGAGTCAAAACAAAAGTGTATTTAGTATGATCTTTAGCACAGTATGTCACTGACCAACTATTTATAGTTATGCAATCATCCATATCAGCATCAGTGATCCACTGTAATCTTTTTAAAATTGACATTTTTGGTCGAAATTATTCCAGAAATTCATTATCATATAAATGAGATTTTAATTAAAACATCATCATTCTGGAAGGTCCAATATTTTTATAGGTAACTCAAGCTCAGGGATCTGTCACATCTTCCTTGAGCAGTCATATTTAACAATTTGTATTTTGGGTAAATAACAGAAAAATTACAGGGATTTGGACTGATCTTGAGATTAAGATACAACAAGCAAGTTTATGGCTATTGCAGCTGTATTAAACCTCACTATTTAACAAGGTAATTATTAACTTGGTGTTGTCGGCATTGAGGTGTTAGTGTAATATATTTTTATTATAACTTTATTTTCTTAAAGTGATACCTACAGTAGAACATCTAATACAGTTCATTGCTTTCAGGCTGGAAGAAATGTGACAGCTAATGACACAAGTCTGTTTGCAGAAATAAAGCAGGAAACAGATGTTAAGGTATGTACACTATTTGTAACATTGTTTAGAAGCTTTAATAATATTGTGGCTTGGATGTATGTATACTGTTAATGCTCAGAGAAGAAAAATTTATATGACAATATGCTGCACCCATAAAGAATTTATTTTGGACAGTTTTAAGGGATGTTTTTCAGAATTTATGGTGGTCTATACTAGGTATTTGTTAATCTAAAATTCTAGCTTAATTGTATACAGTTAACTAAAGTTAATGACTTGTAAGAAAGTGTTTACAAGGCACCAATGAATATTAAAACAAATGTAAATGTAGGTGAAAAGCAGGAATTGAGTTGTAGGTGGTTTATTTTGTATTTTACTGATCACATATTGAGGGTTAGGAGGTTTCACCAAATCCTAGAAAGGTAGGGGGGATTAGGGCAACTGCCTATATAAAACATCTTTAAAACATTGTGACTTGACAGAAGACAAGATTGAGGTGCTTTACCCTCTCCGCTGCTGTTCAGGTTAGGCCCTGGCATTTGAAGAAGTGTCGTCGACCAGGGACTGGAATAACCTGAACGGCTCCTGAGCCAACCCAGCTCTAATGGTACCTCCGAAATCAGCGAGTATCTGCCTGAATGGTGAGAGGACACCTGTCATTGTGCAGGGAAAAAAGGGATGCTCATGTAAAATCAGTCTTAGGTCAGACATATTAACCAGAGATTTTGCCTCGAGTATTAGCGGGCTTACGATAAAGAAAATAAAAAATATGAAATGCGAAATACTAGAGCAGGTTAATTTAATTATGACTGCCACATAATAATTTATTCTGAATGAAATAAACAAGAAAGAAGGATCAGTCCAATTTTATAACGAATGTGGTTTGTCTATGCTAGGGTTCCCATTCATCCCATTTTTCCCGGGACAGTCCCGTTTTTTTATAAAATGTCCCGGTGTCCCGAATTTATTCCAAATGTCCCGCTTTTTAAGGGTCCTTCCTAAAAAAAAAAATCTTTGGGTAACAGATTTTATTCCGTGTTTTAGTAGTATTACTTTATCAATTTCCGGTTACAGTGGACCCTCGGTTTGAATCTCGAACAAAAATTCGAAAGTCGACCAAAACAGTGTTCAGTGAGCATCTACCAAATGATTTAACTACAGGAAGGCAGAAAAGTTTCTTACTACTACTGTGAGAAATCCGTTGCAAGAATTAGAAAAAGAAGGACACATTACAGTTGAAAAGTTTCAAAGCTATGCAGTAGATTTCTATGACACCTGCTGCTGAGAACCTGAAATGCCTAGTTAGTTTTTGTTTGGCACTGCCAGGATCCAATGCAGCTGTTGAACGTATTTTTTCATTAATAAATGCGCTTTGGACAGACGAAAAAATAACAGACTTAAAATTGAGACAGTGAAAGCTTTAACCATTATAAAGGCCAATTTTAAGGATTTCTCTTGTGCTGAGTTCTATGTCCAAATATCAGAAGAAAAAAAAACTTCTTGAACAGGCCCATAAATCTGATAAATATTCTGATGAATCTGAAATATAAACTTGACTATTGTGTATTTTTTAAAGGTGCGATTTTTCTAATTAAGTATATTTGTAATTTAGAATTCTTTTTTAAAGTGGAAGTTGTGTTAGTTAATGTGTGTATTTTTATACCAGTATCTTATTTTAAGTGCAACATATAATATATTTATTTGTGCTTTACCTTAATTTTTAACATGTCCCGTTTTTTTACAAAATGTCCCGGGTTTTTTAGGTAAAAATTTGGAAATGTCCCGGTTTTTGAACAAAACATTATGGGAACCCTAGGCTATGCCCAGTGCCAATCTCATGAGACAGCTTTGTGTTTGAAGCCTGTGGGAAAGTTAGTAATGAAAAAAGTGGAAGTAGTGGCAAGGAAAAGAAAAAAGTTAAAGAGGTGGCAAACATGTAGTATGCAAGAACACACCATATGATAACAGGAAACACAAGGTTTCTAACGGTATGCAAGATGTTGTGTAACCCTGACAGCTTATATTTTATGATTCTGTTAAGATGGGCTGACATACAGATTCACACAACATAGATTGAGAGAATAAATCAAGCCAGGACAATCCAAAGTTTAATTTGACATAATAAATCCAACAGAAAATATTTTCAGAGCATTTCAGGCATTACATCTGACATCACATATCCAGTACCTTCTTTCATGACGCTAGTTACTTGTACTGCACATATTTCCATTATTGTGCCCAGTTTCATAAACAGCAGTTACATTGTTACAGCCTGAAATTTGACTAATTATCCCACTGATAAATGAGAGGCCCAGCCTGCTTTGGGATTTCACAGTCTTGAACATTATTAATAAAGTACGCATAAAATAGACATCTAGTCCTTCTATCGACTTGGCCAACTTTGAGTCTCCCTCCGACATCCCGCTTTTTGTTCTGACATCCTTCACAATGCTTTTTACTTCTTTTATAAAGCCTGCGCAACAATAATTTGAAAGTAAATAAAATGACAGTAAGAAAATGATAGAAGAATGAGAATAAGTAAAGGACAGGATATAGGTTTTTGGTATTTTTATAAACACATAAAATTGTAAGGAAGGGAAACCTGAGGCCTGTAAACAGTAAATAAATAAATAAACAACACACAAAGGTATGTTATCAGGCACTCGGTAAGAAATAAAGAAGTAGAAGACTAGACAACAGAAAAACAACAGAAGGGATAGGCTTACCGGGAATCAAATTAGGACCTTCTGAATGGCACCCACTGCCTAGCCACGGGAGTGAATCGACACTATCCACTCTGCCAGCAAAGCATTACTGGAATAATGCTTCACCAACAGAGGTCTAGCACGACCCCTCACATAACCCGGATATGTCTATAGGATGACCCAGACTAATTATAAATGCTATCACTTCTGCAGTTCCACTATTAAACAGTATAGGCCAGATTACACAAGACAAAGACCTTAATACTGTGTCTAGTAAATGATAGAAGAATGAGAATAAGTAAAGGACAGAATGTAGGTTTTTGGTATTTTATAAACACATAAACATATAAGGAGGGAAACCTGAGGCCTGTAAACAGTAAATAAATAAACAAACAACACACAAAGGTATGTTATCAGGCACTCGGTAAGAAATAAAGAAGTAGAAGACCAGACAACAGAAAAACAACAGAAGTGATTGGCTTACCGGGAATCGAACCACCGCCTAGCCATGGGAGCGAATCTGTGGATAGTGGCGATTGCAACTATAATTAGTCTGGGTCATCCTATGGTACATATCTGGGTCATGTGAGGGGTCATGCTAGACCTCTGTCGATGAAGCATTATTCTAGTAATGCTTAGCTGGCAGAGTGGATAGTGGCGATTCGCTCCCGTGGCTAGGCATTGGGTGCCGTTCAGAAGGCCGTGGTTCGATTCCCGGTAAGCCTATCACTTCTGTTGTTTTTCTGTTGTCTGGTCTTCTACTTCTTTATTTCTCACTGAGTGCCTGATAACATACCTTTGTGTGTTGTTTGTTTATTTATTTACTGTTTACAGGCCTCAGGTTTCTCCTCCTTATATGTTTATGTGTTTATAAAATACCAAGAAACCTACAGTCTATACTTGACTTATTCTCATTCTTATATCATTTACTAGACACAGTATTAAGGCCATTGTCATGTGTAATCTGGCCTATACTGTTATATAGTGGAACTGCACAAGTGATTGCGTCTATAATTAGTCTGGGTCATCCTATGGTACATATCCGGGTCATGTGAGGGGCGTGCTGGACCTCTGTTGGTGGAGCATTATTCCAGTAATGCTTAGCTGGCAGAGTGGATAGTGGCATCTCGCTCCCGTGGCTAGGCAGTGGGTGCCGTTCGGAAGGTCATGGTTCGATTCCCGATAAGCCTATCACTCTGTTTTTTTTCTGTTGTCTAGTAGTCTACTTCTTGTTGTTTGTTTATTTATTTACTATTTACAGGCCTCAGGTTTCTCCTCCTTAATAATTTGAAAGAACTCTCTGTCGGAGAAACCCGATTTCTTCAATGATCATGCACTGCTTACAACACAATGCACCTTTTGATAAGTGAAAACCCATTAAAAGACAATGCTTATAATCAATTCAGCTAACGAGCCTTGAAAACTATGCCAGTATCAGAGATGCAGAAAGCTGCTAGATTACCGACATTGTCCTATAGAAGAGATACAAAAAGCATGATCCAGATGGAAAAGTACAACAGTATGCCAACGCACCCAATGAAGGCAAGACTAGATGATCTGGCACCGGGATGTCTAAAACATAGCAGCTTTGTCCATAAGGAAAGAAGACTTAAAAGACAGCATCAAGAAGACCTATCCATGAAGACAACACCACTGAAGCCCACCCTATACCCTGTACCATGGAAACAGGCCAGCAGTACCCTCCAAATTAA
Source organism: Oreohelix idahoensis (assembly GCA_024509875.1). Classification (NCBI taxonomy): domain Eukaryota; kingdom Metazoa; phylum Mollusca; class Gastropoda; order Stylommatophora; family Oreohelicidae; genus Oreohelix; species Oreohelix idahoensis. The sequence continues at coordinate 7,597 of JAMPIV010008874.1, read as the reverse complement.
TACATCAATCAGTGGTCTCAGAATTGGATATCTTCTTCTTCGTTGGTCCTTAAAAGGACCTTGGTTGTGTTGTGTCCATTTACAATGAAGCTGCGATATTTGTGCCTTTTGGCTGACTTCAGCACAGCATTTTGTTGAATGAGTATAATGATCTGCAAAGACAAACTGCTACATCGAGTATGATCCAAGTAAGCTATCCCGAACAGTCATGGATACTTGCTTACATGGATGGATCAGCAACAAATGCCATTAAGAATGGATACGCCGGTATCTTTATCTCATGTCCTGACAACCACTATGAGACTAGGCATATTCCCACTGGTAAATTCTGTTCCATCTATACAGCTCTAGAGCAAGCTGCAAAAATGATTTATAACACCACCTTGACTGCCATCAGGTAGTCATCCTCACAGGTGCACTGTCTGTACTGCAAGTTCTCAAGGGTGGTAAAATCCCACACCTGAGAAATGAAATAAAGCAAGGTAGCTGCCAAAAAGTGAACCATACTTCAGTGGGTACCATCCCATTGTGGTGCACATGGAAATGAAAAGGCAGATAAACTTTCCAAAAATGGAGGAGGAGTAATGTGAACAAGAAGATAATGAAATCGCATACTTTGAGAAAAAAGAGAGCTATCCAGGCTATCAGAAAAGAAATGAATCGACCCAACGACAACTACCACACTCTTGACTGGCAGTGACAGATCACCATTTTTCACCTCAGGACAGGGCATAACAAACTGAATAAACACATGTACAAGCTACGATTCTCTGCTTCACCACTGTGCACATGTGGATTAAATGAACAAACTTCTGAGCATGTTCTACAGGATTGTCCTCTGTATGACCAGTTAAGAAAGATATACTGACCCAATGACTCAACACTAAACTCAAAGCTGTATGGAGCTAAAGAGGAACTCCAGACAATGGTCGAATTCATCATGAGAACTCATCTGATGGTGCAAACATCAAAGATGTGATCACAAGAAGAAGAAAAAATCGGCTGCATACTGATATACAGGAAATTTTAAAAATGGTTGTTATCTGTGGAAACTGGGCCAGGAGCAGACTGTAGTAGTGGCCATGTGCTAGTGCTAGAAAAAAAAAAATTCATTCTTACTGAAGAAATTAAACAGGGCCTAAAAAATGTCAAGCTATATTTAGCTATAATTGAATTAGAAAAGGAAATGAGTGAAAGGCTTTCAACAAATTCAGATCAAGCCTTCCTGTCCTAACTCCAAACTCAGACAGTCACTTTTCTGAAAGGAAAATTTATCATTAGAGAGTCTTCCTCGTGCGAATCCAGAAACCTTATTTATGCTATCATCTGCAAGAGGTGTGGCATTACCTATATTGGTGAAACTGGCAGGCGTTTGGCAGACAGGTTTTGTGAGCACTTGAATGACATCTATCATGGCAAACATTTACCGTTGGCCCTTCATTTCAATAGGCCTGACCATTCAGGTAAATCCGATATCCATGTCATGGCCCTCCGTTCATGTGTCGGGGATGACAGGACTTGCTTTTCATTAGAGAATCGTCTTATTTTTCAATTGGGCGTTTTATGTCCTGAAGGTCTCAATGTTCAACATCATTTTGCATAAATTCTGGTAGCTTTTCTCTCTTTCATTCTTCTTTATTCATTGTTGTTTCAATCTATCTTCTTATGTTTTGGTTTTGCTTCGTTTCATATCCTTTTGTATCTCTAAAAATTGTCGCTATCTTTTCCGTCACTTCCTTCGAGATTTCTTGGAGAGAGGACTGCGATCTTGTGTATTCCAAGCATTTACAGCTCTTGCTAAGTGACTTGTTCTGAAGTTTTGTTCATTCTCTTTTTTTTTGTTTCGTTTATTATTTAATTTCTTGCTTCGGTATTTCTGTTAGGTTTTTCGATTTTCTTGTGTTATCATTGTACTTTTTCCATCTGCTTGTATCGCTCATTTTGTATTGTTTCTTATCATCGTATGTTTTTGTAGTACCTATTACTATATGTAATTCTTGTCTTTGTCACCTGTTTGTGGCTGACGAAGGGTAAAACCCGAAACGTCCCTTGTCTCATGTGAACTGTTATTTGTAAAACTGATTCAATACCTTTTTATTAGTTTATAAACTTATCTTCCTGTCCTATGCCATCTGTTCAGTTGTTTTTCCATGTCTTTGCATACATTTCATGTCTGTCTCCATTTCTCTTCTCCGTTTTTTTTTTCCTCTACCTCTCTTATGTCCTAAACATAGCACCATTTTTGCAGTGTTGTTTTTCTTTGTTTCTCTTCCTTGCCAGCTTATTACATTTCAATTACTTAAGAACTTCAACTTGATTATTTACATCAACTGTGAAGACAAACCTTGGCAATGACTAAACAAAATTCTGACCTCAATGATGCTATACCATGTAATAGAAGCTTTAAATAAACAAACTCATGGAAGAACAAACACATTTTAAACAGCAAAATCATATGCAGATCAGGTAGCAAGACTCAGAATCATCAATGTCAGGCACATTTATACATCAACTTTGTGGACACTGATGATTTATTTCCAGGTTTTCACTGAAGTCTTTGTTGCATATACAAACATACTTCAAACACTTCAGTTTGTTGTTAGCCTCAAAATTGAACCTTGTGATAACAGTATTGGTTAGCAGTGATTGTAAAAACCCTTTACATAACCTATGATTTTGTATTGCATGTCATCCAGGAGTGTTATCGGAATGGCTTCTCTAAAGATTCAGACATTAATTCCCAGACAGTTGCAGGCATTAGCAGGAAGAGATTAGGAGAGCATAAAGTAAAACAGTCAGATATATGGAGAAATGAAGGTACACATGTAAATACGTTTCTTTTTTAAGCAATGGAGCATTTCAGTTGAGGCTGAATGCTGGTGCATATAATGTAGGCTCGTGTGCTGTTTTTATTGTGTTACTTCAAGATGTTTGCCACCCCAAGGATCTTCTGGATCATTATGTAACACTGTTTTCTTCTACAGCTAATTAATTGGAGGAGGTTTTAAAAAGTAGTCATGGTGAAATCAAACATTAAGAGATCTTATAGCTTAAACTACCACATACAAAATATTGATACTGATATCTTTGATACACTTGTCTGTAATCTAGCATGACCTGTAGTTAAAGTGGGAATAGTAGCACATTCAATAAGACACATGCTACCAGTCTAGCTGTTGTCTGGAGACATGGTCTGTGGAAAGGGGTAGCTAAATGCAGAACCTGTTTTACAACTATCAGTAACAGAGTGTTTCATACATTTATTTCCTCATGAATGAAGGATTGTACCGTCTATGCTTCTTAAGAAGCATGGGACAATCACAGCATTTGTGGTGATGAATTCTCAAGTGGGCTGTTTTACATGATGAGATTGCAAGCCCTTAGTCACATCTGAAGCTGTGCCATTTTTGAAGCAGTTGACCTCATCTTTTGCCTTCTTATAGAACCCCTGAAACTGCATAGACTTTTACCCATAGTGGCAGGTTACAATGGAAGATGGACTGATAGAATAAGTGAACATAGGAATAAGTACCAAAACTGCACAAGATGATCTCACTGAAGGCTGGCTCAAGTAAAAACTGCAGAAAATATTAAATATAAGTTTTGCAGGAAGAAAAGAACAGAGGAGAATCACTGGCATATTTATAGGAATACTGGAAATTAACTGTCTCTTAGCAGGTTGAGAATCCTCTGAGTAGTTTTGTACATTTAGATAGGTATAGAAATATATTTGGTCCCATCTGAATATAGCAGAAAGTGGGGTTATCTGAGAAAGAAAGGTGTTAGAATAGATTCCACGAGTGAATAGATTAAGTTGAAGATCTGTCTCTAGAATGAGAGGTCTCTTGTCCAACCTATTTATATGTTAAAGTTTGTTTTCTTTAACAACATCAGCAAGCCACACAGGCCATCACTTCTGCTACTGTGTGAATGTTTTGTGGTGGGTGTGTGTGTGTGTCGGATCACTGACAAGGACAAAGTCAGTATGGTTGGGCTTACAGGTGGCTGACAGTTGTACAATCTAACAATACGTGGATGTCATGGGTTCTTCAGGTGTGTAATATTCTGCTTTCCTCTCACCCACACAAACAGTAACGTAAGGTCATGAAATAGACCAACTAGTTCAACCTTACACAGTTTATTTACGACACAGTAACATCGCAAAGTACACGAAGGAACAGCACATAGTCACAGGTTACTACGGGTACAATCCATAGCAAAATGGTTGTATGCACAGCAACTCTCAGTACAGTAAATCCATGCAATAAATATCCATCAAACAGTTGCATACACAGCAACTCTCAGTATAGTAAATCCATGCAATAAATATCTATCAAACGGTTGCATTCACAGCAACTCTCCATACAGTAAATCCATGCAATAAATATCCATCAAATGGTTGCATACACAGCAACTCTCAGTACAGTAAATCCATGGAATAAATATACATCAAACAGTTGCATACACAGCAACTCTCAGTACAATAAATCCATAGGAACAAACATCCATCAGAGGGAAAAAGATTGCATACATCGCAATTCTTATTATATAAAAAGAGCCAACATAATCCCTGGCATTTGAATAATATCTTGGAAAATATCCATCAATTGGGAAAGAAACTCTTCCCTACAATCACATATTCTGATCCCACTAACGAGACGAAAAAAACCACCTGTCTCGAAGCTCTGTCAGATCCTCTAATGCCTGAGATAACTGTTTCTCAGTACAGCTCAGCGAAATCGCTCGTGCGTGAACTCACTTGCTTAACATTTGAGCTCAGCTCATCCTTATCTTTCCTCAAACTACTATTAGGAACATTCGAATAGTTTCTTTATTTTTTTTTTAAAAACTAACGCCTACTCAGTTGAGCAATGTTCAAGAAACACATAGTGTACAAAAAGTTCCCAAACAAAAATCAACTCATTACTTTAAATGTGCTTACTAGAAAAAACAGCCCCGTACATAAAAATTTTAAACACTTAACTCCTACTAACAAATTATGACTTAACACTATACGACTATCTTTTGGTAATAAGACAATCTGTCAAACCTCCCTATAAATACAATTATAAGTTGACTACTCACACACACACACAATGTATGTGACAACAGGACACACAAACATGAAAACTATGGTAAATGGATATGGGTCTGACCAACACACTAAATTAAGTTTTGTTTAGTTTATTATCACTTAAACGTTACAACATCAAACATCTAGAAATCAATATACAGTGCAAACCGCTTAAGGCGATCTCGGATGTGGCGAATTTCTGTTGTGAAGAACAATTTGTTTATTCCCGGCAATTTTTCTTCTTTGTCTTTGTAAAAAATGTCCGGTTAAGTGGAATCCGTTTATCACGAATTTTCGGATATGCCGAACGATTAAACGTGTCCCGACTATATAATTTGATCTGCTTAAGGCGAACTTTTTTTCAAATACAGTACCTGGACATTTGTACAACTTTTCGGCTATTTTCGGAAATTGCGCGCTTCATCAGTGTTAGAATTTGAGTTATTTCCCCTCTAAAAATGGCTGGAAAGTTAAAATCCATATCTTTGAAAAGAAAGATTGAGCTAGTACAAGAAGTGGAAAATAGTGGCAAAAAGAAAATGGAAATAGCAAAGGAATTTGACATTCCAAAATCAACGCTTTCAGGAATCATAAAAAATAAGGATCGGTACAGAAAAATGTTTTATGGTGGACAAGTTGATTGTCACAGAATGAAGAACCGAAAAGCGACGTGTGATGTGGTTGACACGGCACTCCTAAAATGGTTCACCATGGCGAGATCAGCAAATGTTCCTGTAAATGGACCTATATTAACTGCAAAGGCAGAAGAGTTAGCACTTCTGGAAGGTCGGACTTGTTGGAAATGTAGTCCTGGCTGGTTGGGTTGTTTTAAAAAACGGCACATTACTTACAAAGCAGAGGTAGCATAGTGGTTAGTGCACTGGCTTCCTAGCGCAGTAGTCTATGGTTCGATCCCCAGATGAGGTGAGAATTTTTTAGGTTACAAACGGCTCCTGGGTTGACCCAGCCCCAAATTGGTACCAGAGCAACCCTGTGAAGGTTAAGGCGGCCGGCGTGATGCCAACCACATCACCCCTAGTGTGCCAACGGTCAAGATAATATGGGCCTAACACCATATTCCCAATATGCCTCAATGGGCGTGTAACGGGTTCCTTTACCTTTTTTTTTTTTTTGGTGTGGGGAAAGGCATTCTGTTAATGAAACAACTACCGAGTCATGGACGGAGGAGGTGCTAAAACCAGCCATAAAAAAAAAAGGGTAAAGGAACCCGTTACACGCCCATTGAGGCATATTGGGAATATGGTGTTAGGCCCATATTATCTTGACCGTCGGCACACGAGGGGTGATGTGGTCGGCATCACGCCGGAAAACCAGCCATGAGTAGGTATAATTCCGTTGATGTGTTTAATGCTGATGAAACTGGATTGTTTTGGAGAATGCTGCCTGACAAGACTTTTTCCTTCAGAAATGAAAAGTGCTGGGAGAGGGGAGGGGGGGAGAGCAATGGAAAGAAAGAATCACAATTGTTGTGTGTACAAATATGGATGGTTCAGATAAATTGCCATTACTTGAAATCGGTAAATTAAAAAATCCACGCTGTTTTAAAGGTTTGAAAAAATTGTGTGTTGATTATGCAGCTAATTCAATAGCCTGGATGACATCATACATTTTCACCAAGTGGCTATATGCATTTGATCATTCTATGGAACGTCAACATCACAAAGTTCTTTTGGTGCTTTACAACTGTTCAGCCCACCTAAATGTTCAAAATTTAAAAGCAACAGAACTTTTATTTTTACCACCAAATGCGACATCCAAACTTCAGCCTTGTGACCAAGGTATTATTCAAAATCTGAAGGTTCATTATAGGTCAGCAATGTTGTCAAAACTTGTAGGTCACATTGATGCAGTACAGAGGAAAATTACAGACTTTTTCATTTAAGAGTGCTTTATCATTTAAGAGTGTGCAAATTCTAGAGATAATGATGACTGTAGGTTAACGGTACAAACTATTTCACAGTTGGAAGTTTCAAATTGCATGGATAAAACTAACATGTATATAATGCAGGCTGGATGCCAAGATGATTTAATTTATCATTTCTTTGAATTTAAGGATGTCATGGAAAGACATTTTTATTAACTCAAGATATTTGTGCCAACTTTGTACATTAACACTTTTGGTGATTTACATATTTTCTGTGTCATACATCTGTCATATTCAACGCTAATTCATTATTGTATTGTACGTTGTAAATGCATTACCATATGCTTGAACTCTTATCTGGATAAGAGGAATTTCTGATAAGAAGAACTATTTCTTGGGTCCCTGGTGAGTTCTCCTTATCAGGTCTGCACTGTAATCATGTTTACAGACATAGGAAAATAACCCAATAAATGCCCTCCCTTCTTGTTGAGAAAAAGATCCCAAAAGAAGTTAATAACCCAAAAGGTCAAAGATTAACACTAGGGTATAGAATAGACTACCCGTGTGTTACCGGGGCCCGAAAGGGGAGCAAAGAATAGTAACACTGTTCCCTTCCATGCATGTTGTAAAAAGCAACT
>JAMPIV010008873.1:0-55097 GCA_024509875.1 Oreohelix idahoensis | reverse complement strand
TGTTTATTTCGCGTCCGTTTGATGTTATCCATGTTCAGGAAACATAACGCGTGGCCGGTACTAGAACTGGCATATTCAGTTATTACATTTGTGTAAATGAAATTTAATGGTTAATTATTTCCATGTTGTTTCGGGTTCAGGAAACCTTCCATGAGCTTATGTAAATCCGACTCGTAGCTGGTTTGAATAATATTTAATTGTGGCGCGATCTAGAATGTTATATTTATTAATTACAGTGCTGATGCCAAAATAGTTTATTTTAGTGTGGCGAGAGCTGCAAGTTAATATGTTACACCTTACTAGAATAAGTCCTGTGCTTCTTCAGTAATATTAGTGTTATAATGTAATGTTACTATAGAATGTACAACCACGCAGCTTAGCTGGGTGTTAGCGTGGCTGTATGCCGTTCTCGCAAGATGGCGTAGCCATAGAGCGCGTGGTATGAATGGGTGCCTGTAGCTGATTGATCATGGCTGACTGTGGTGGGCGCATGTTTTCTGAATGGTAAGTGTTATTATTTATGCTATTGATTTTCACTCAGACATTGTTTTTATATATTGTTTTCAGTAATATTAGTGCTATAATGTAATGTTACTATAGAATGTACAACCACGCAGCTTAGCTGGGTGTTAGCGTGGCTGTATGCCGTTCTCGCAAGATGGCGTAGCCATAGAGCGCGTGGTATGAATGGGTGCCTGTAGCTGATTGATCATGGCTGACTGTGGTGGGCGCATGTTTTCTGAATGGTAAGTGTTATTATTTATGCTATTGATTTTCACTCAGACATTGTTTTTATATATTGTTTTTCAGAAAGTCTACGAACACTGTCTGGGTGTTCGGTAGTATTGTATTAAATGTTGATCTGTATAAGGCTTTGTGTTGCTTGAATTGCTAAGTCTGCTGCTGAGAGGGTTGCAAGCAACCAATAATTGCAACCCCTGTCAAACGATCCTTAATAAATTTTCTTAGTGCATGGGTCTTGGGTGTGAGGTAGCTACATCGACATAAGTTCACCTCCACTACACCAAGCCCCTGTCACAAGTGGCGTCGTCGGCAGGATTGACAGACAGCACGCAGTGAAGCAACTCTTCAGCAATCAGAGTAGCAGCAGTCGAAACAGAAGAACACCCAGTTCAGTGCAAGGTAAGGGACGGGATCATCCAGTTTGTCAATATTTCTAGTTAACGCTACTAGCAACAAGATGGCGACACGCAGCATACGTGCTGCTGGTAGATTGGATAACGAAGATGTGGCTGAGATAGATGACCCTGTAGTAAGGCTGGATCGTCAACCAGAACGAGTACAGTACATCATGGTACCTACTCACAAGAAAGTGCGGTGCTTTGAGGAGCGCACTGGTCCTACGGCCGAAGAATATGTCAGAGAGGTGAGAGCTGCCTGGAGAGTAGGGATGATGAGTAAAGAGGACCAGGCAGATGTTATTCTTGACAGTGTGACCCCAAGTGTCCGCAGGGAGCTGAGGATTCAGGCTAATGACGATGACCCAGAAGCAGTGCTGCATTCAATTCTTAGGGTTTATGGGGAGCATCGAAGCATTCCAGAGCTAACGGCCACGTTTTACTCTACCCGGCAAGGTTCAAGGGAGTCCCTTTGGGAATTTTCCCATCGCATCTACGAGGTGTTTGAAAGTGTTGTAAGAGCACAAAAACAGAACAATGTCACTCCTTTGGAGCCATCCTTCCTTCGGGACCAGTTTGCTGGTTGTCTTAGAGATGACCTTTTAAGAAAGCTTGCAAAGGAAACGATTATCAAAGAGTCTACATCATCGTTTACGTCGGTGAGGGACTATGCCCTACGGTTTTTAGAGACTGAACCCACTTCTGGGGCTGGTGTTGCCAGTGTCGAAGCAGCTTCTGGGGCTGGTGTTGCCAGTGTTGAAGCAGCAAATACGGTGACGGTACCAGATGCACATGTATTAAACGCAGAAGTGAAGCGGTTGAGAGCACAGGTGGCTCAATTAGAGGCTAAAATTGATGCGATGACTCAGGAGCAGGGGAAACGTACCAGGACAGTTCGTTGTTTTAGATGCAGAGAACTAGGCCACATACAGAATCGATGCCCACAGGCATTAAACTAGACCCCTCTGCAGCTGAGAGTCGGTTATAGAAGGGGAGCAGAATGTGTGTGATGAATTTACCATGATACAACGTTAAAATATCTCCAAAATTAACGATAAAATGTAGGGATAAAAATAATGCGTAAGATACTAGGAAACATGCTCGCCCATGCCCGCCTTTCCTGCCACCATTCAAATTATCTAGTTAGACGTGCAGACGGAACGTTTACCCTTTGTAGACGGGGGGGGGGGCGGGAATGAAACGGAGATCAAAAAAGGAAAGATATGACTGAACACGTGTTTGAAGTTCGAACGGCAAAAAGACGCAATTGGGGGTGAAAGGAAAAAAATTCACGTCCCTAGTTGACACAAAGTATGGAAATGGACAAGAAAAGGACCTTAGCTCTTATTCGAGACAGTCATTTCTTGGGCGTTTTTCGATACTTGGTCTTTATTTGAATGCCGCGGCAAAACACATGAGAGAAGGTTCTCGAACAAATTTCAAAAACTAAACTTGAGAAAAAAATATTTTTTTTCTTAATAATAGAGTTATGAAAATAAAACCTAGCTAGTTTGATAGCCCATCTTGAGCAGAGAGATAATATGCTTTCAATTATACAGACGGATAGATAATAAGGAAGATATTGACAAAAGACTGTATTGTTCATATCAGACGAGCGACTGCACTGTTAAACAATGTCACTAAAGTTTCAAAAAATTTTGGCCTTGAGCATGCAAACGTAAAAATCGAGCTGTAATTAAAGAGAGGGGAAATGGTGGAGAATTGTAGCTAAAAATAACTTAGGAGGCAGATTCGTGTAGGAAATGCATGTAGAACCAAGCGTGTTTTTTATGAAAAAACAAGTAGAGACAGACGGACTAACAGACCGTAATACATACTTGACTGAGATCTGACTGAAGTGACTTTTGGTTGTAGATTTGAAAGTTAGGGGGGAAGTCGGCGATTGGTCAACGCATTTTATAGTAGCGGGACAGAGATGTGAAATTTTGCCATTTGACATAAGTCTGTTCAGAGACGCAGTTTTAAATTAATAGTGGTGTTGATTCCAGAAGAATACAAATATATAGTGGGACGCCATCATACAGCCAGCAGCTCAGCTGAGTTTTGCTAGCAAATTTAACTGTGTTCTCAATTCTGAATTCTGGTAAGAATGAACAATATTTATTTGTATATTTTAATAATTCGAGTGATTGATACTGCCATATCATAAAAATGATTACGACAAGTAAGTGTTCGCTCTAGGTCCCCAGCCCAAGTTCAGGGTCTAGAGACATACATACAAAGAAAATATATAGGAACGCCTAAATAAAACTATGAAAAAGGATCTAGTGCTGAGATCAGTGGAACATATCACCTATCTTATTCAATAGCAGGAAGCTATTGAACATATCTCAGATGCAATGTAGTCTTGGGGAACTAGTACTATGTGAAACCAACTGGGTAAGATGTGCTGTGTGGTCAGAGAGATCTGACCAAGTCTGTGTGGTGTTGTTGTGTAGTGTTGTGTGCAGAAGTGGCTCAGGAGGTAGAGTTCTGACACATGACCCAATACTTTTGTTTCAGAATTGTGAGTTTCTGTTTGGCACCAAAGCGGTGCCAAATGCTGTAGTGATATACACAAGTGTGGACCAGTGCAGTCTAACATTGTGTCAGAGCAGCAGAATATTGTACTCCAGCACGGAGAGGAAGGGCCACCAGACTCCTGTACAAGATCGACGCAGTCGAGATAAGTGAGATCTGGCCTGCTGGACATTCACCAACAAATTCACCAACGAATTACCAACGAATTATCAACTAACTTATCAACTAATCCACCAACTAATTCACCATCTAATAAAGACATACCATTGTGGGAAAATAAACTATGTATTCATCCCCTAAGTCAATGGACAATGTTTGGTAGTCATAGACTGGAAGTGATGACACCACCCCAACAGCATATCTAGTAATAAGTTCTCCTGGGACTATCTTAATATAATTATTATTAACCAGTCATTTGAAATAATTAGGTACACACATTCCATTTTATTATGTCATATGATTATGCATTCCATTTATAACTCCATAATATTTCTTGTGTTCTGACCAACTAAACATTTGGTTCAGAACAAATAAATTTATCAAAAGATTTAACATTTTAAACTAAAACAGCCCGAGTTAGTTCAGTGTGTTATAAATTGTATTAATATTATTAGACTTATTAATTATCTGTGTGTGTGTGTGTGTGTAATCTACCACAACACATTACATATCAGTACCCTAGACTTTTAACATAGCTACAGTCATTAGTAAAAAAAGATATGTGTGAGGTCGTAAGTGGTAGTAAGAAGGGCCTTCTGTAATTCACATCTACATTTATCTCAGGAGCCTTCACAGCTGACCTCATACATCACACTAGGTAACATCAACCATACAATACCATCAAAATCCACTACAATGACTCAAAGATAAAGATGGTTGGTGGTCGACCGGAGTGTAAGGTACTTATTGCAGGAAAGAAAGTCAAAGGCGGCCAGGAATGTAAGGGTACCAGAAGGCGACCCATGGCACAGAGGAAGCCTAGGAAAATGAGATGCTTCAACTGTGGAGACTTTTCAAACCACATGGCAGCCAAGTGTCCCTAGTGCCCGCTTCCTAAGCGATGTTTTCATTGTAAGTCCCCAGGCCATTTAATATCGGTTTGTCCATCAAAGAGCGCTCTCTCTAGGCGTACCAACACCTCTAGATTGCCATCACAAGGCAAGCCAAGAGATGGACGTAGCAACTGTCACTCTAAGGGCGCCAAGAAAAGTGGTCGACATTTAGAGGAGAAGACTCATCTAAAACACGTTGAAGGACACGTTTCCAGGCTACGAGGGGTGCACGTAAAAGCAGAGGCACCGTTGCAAAATTTTGCAGCAGTTCGGAAAGAGAGAGGTGACAAGGTGTCATGTTCTATTCCACTACAGGTAGGAGAATTGGTGAGGAAAAGAATTCACTACGCTGAAAGGTCCAAAATTCGTAACATGTGGTCAGAAGAGGAGTACATTGTTGTTCGTGCTCCCACAATGACAGGGGGTCTATATGTCATCCAACGAACAGATAGAGCGAGTACGAGCATTAGAGTCACTGGCAACGAACTGAGACGAAGTGAAGGGAAAGATGATTCTCCAGATTTGGTAGATACGACTGAAGCGCCTAGCTTAGTGCAGTTGTCGGGACGACAACAAAATCAGGCGGGGAATATGTGACAGTGCCATAGTCATCTCGCCTGCTTTTCCACCGCCATTCTGTCGTTATGTGGTAGCCATCTTTGTTAACATCTAAAATAGCTACCTTAGTATAGCCGCTTACGTAAAGCAGCCAATCAGAGAAGAGAAGCGTCCAGACGCCAGCGTCATTTGAAAAATTCTTTATCATTCCAATCGCGGTCGCGGAGAGAGAACAAGCTATTGATCTGAAGTCTAGTTCAAGCAAGAACAGGACTAAGACTTGTAAGTAGATATAGTATTATTCTGCAACATTCTAAAGTCGTTACAGTGTTAGAAAGGATATTAGGTTTACCATCTTTGTGCCGTATTATTTGGAATGAGTATATATTTAATTCTGTGGTGTTTATTTCGCGTCCGTTTGATGTTATCCAAATCTATGCGAAAATGGCGTGGGTCCATGTTCAGGAAATATACTACTCGTCAAAAGTCAAGGGCCACTCTATTATTTTCAATACACTTTTATATAAGCACATAGAATGATTAAATGAAGGAAATTTTTAGTAAAAATGGGTGCAATATCTTCCTCTGACAGTCCTCTATGCACGTTAAGCATAAAAACAACTCACCGACAACCATGGTGATCACGTGCAAGTTGGTTTGCTGACCATAAATTAACATTTTAAATCTGTTTTTTCAAACTTGCGTACAACCAAACAGGTGAAGTAATCGTGTTGATTGACATTCCACCTGCAATGGCGACTTTTCGTAAACAGAGTTCACTCTTAATTTGTTTTACAATCAGCAGACTTAGGGTAGTTTCATCACTTGCAAAAACCATGCCACCGAGAAGAAGTCTTGACACCTTACAAAGAATGAGGGCTATAACGTGGGTTGAAAGTGGTTTATCTGTCCGTGAGGTTGCTAGACGGCTTGCATTGTCACACTCTACTATCCAAAGAATTTTGGAGAGATTTCATGCCTCAGGAAGTGTGGAGGATCGCCACCGGCCAGGTCGCCCTAGATGCACCAATAGACGTGATGACCGGTACCTCTTGTTGTCAGCCCTACGCCATCGAACAGTGACTTTTTCCACTCTAAGATATCAGCTAAGACAAACTGTAAACGTTAATGTCAGTCAAAGCACCATTCGCAGACGTATACATGAATTTGAACTGGCTGCTCGACGTCCTGCAGTCAGAATCCCCATTACTCCTGCTCATCGCAGAGCCCGTGTTGCTTGGTGTCGGGAGCACATCCAATGGACAAGGAATAATGGAATCAAGTTCTCTTCACTGATGAATCTCGCTTCCCTGTGTCATTCAATGATGGCAGGATTCGAGTTTGGAGACGACCAGGAAAGCGATTTACTGATGACCCAATTCGAGAGGTGGATCGTTATGGTAGGGGTTCTGTCATGTTCTGGGGAGGCTTCTACAGACACGGCAGGACACCACTCCATATCATCCAAGGCAACTTGACCGGCCCAAGATACCAGAACGAAATCTTGAGACCAATTGTTCAGCCTTCTCTGGAGGCCATAGGTGGTAATGCCATCCTCCAAGATGATAACGCTCGACTCCATCGAGCTCGTGTGGTGAATGAGTTTATTCAGCAACATGGGATCATCAGGATGGCGTGGCCAGCTCATTCACCTGACCTTTCTCCTATTGAGCACCTCTGGGATGTCCTAGGTCGAAGATTGTCAACAAATCACCCCCTGTCAATGGATGTCGCAGAGCTGACTGCATTTCTGCTTCAGGAATGGCAAGCTGTTCCTCAGGATACTCTTCGGACTCTTGTGGACTCGATGCGTCTACGCTGTCTTGAATGCCTTGCTGCACACGGTGGTCATACCCGATTTTGAAATGTCTATTTGTCCAATATCTATTGTGTGACTTTTCAAAAGGTGGGTGACACACTTCACAGCTTCATTGCGTTTGAATGTGTGTTTCCATTTCTTTACGTGACATGTCAATTTGGTATTCAATAATTTCCGTTTTGGCTGATACCAGTTACGTTTATATCAGATTTGTTTTACGGTTTCAACCAAGGTTTTTCTAAGTGGCCCTTGACTTTTGACGAGTAGTATATAACGCGTGGCCGGTACTAGAACTGGCATATTCAGTTATTACATTTGTGTAAATGAAATTTAATGGTTAAGTATTTCCATGTCGTTTGGGGTTCAGGAAACCTTCCATGAGCTTATGTAAATCCGGCTCGTAGTTGGTTTGAATAATATTTAATTGTGGCGCGATCTAGAATGTTATATTTATTAATTACAGTGCTGATGCCAAAATAGTTTATTTTAGTGTGGCGAGAGCTGCAAGTTAATATGTTACACCTTACTAGAATAAGTCCTGTGCTTCTTCAGTAATATTAGTGCTATAATGTAATGATACTATAGAATGTACAACCACGCAGCTTAGCTGGGTGTTAGCGTGGCTGTATGCCGTTCTCGCAAGATGGCGTAGCCATAGAGCGCGTGGTATGAATAGGTGCCTGTAGCTGATTGATCATGGCTGACTGTGGTGGGCGCATGTTTTCTGAATGGTAAGTGTTATTATTTATGCTATTGATTTTCACTTAGACATTGTTTTTATATATTGTTTTTCAGAAAGTCTACGAACACTGTCTGGGTGTTCGGTAGTATTGTATTAAATTTTGATCTGTATAAGGCTTTGCGTTGCTTGAATTGCTAAGTCTGCTGCTGAGAGGGTTGCAAGCAACCAATAATTACAACCCCTGTAAAACGATCCTTAATAAATTTTCTTAGTGCATGGGTCTTTTGTGTGAGGTAGCTACATCGACATAAGTTCACCTCCACTACTCCTAGCCCCTGTCACATAAAATATGTCCATGACAAGAATATGGCCTTTGTTTGCCAAAATCACCTGAAATCTAAATCCTGATGACGACACTACCAACAACACCGAGTTCTGGAATAACATCCTGTTTTTCCAGTGTAAATTTCCATATTCAGAATATAGCCTGAGCTCGCTTCACATGCCATGAAAGCCTTTATTTCCCACTTTATGGGCTTTGATTTTATGTATTGTTTGAAGGCAAGTATGTTTTTAGTAGGGATCATACCCTCGTCTAAACTCAAGTGTTGTGAGGGTGAATAATAATACTGAAATCTTGGAAGCAATAAACTCAGCATGGGCCATACTTTGTAGTTTATCTGCTTTATCCAGAGCAGGGTCCTCTTCATCTATAAGATGAAGAAACGTCCATACAGCAAGAAAGCGATCGCGTTCCATAACAGTGCGAAATCCAGGATTTTGGGAAATGAAGTTCAAAGACGAGCTGGACCAGTAATCTTCGTAACGTGGTTTACTCACACTGTACTCCATTTGAAGACGCAGTCTAAAGAATGCTTTTACCTCTGGCACTATTACATCTTTATAATTTTTAGCATAGTAGCTGGTTGGCTTTTTACTTGCTCAGCACGTCTATTTGTCTGCTCACACAAATTGTGCCAGAAATTACTGTCGAGGAAAAGTTCCAAAAATTCAATGGCTTTACTTTCAGGAGAAATCGATTCTGGAATATTCTTGGGGCCTATCTGTTCCACAAATGTAATTTCATCCTCCCCCGACAATCAGCTTCCGTAGTTAGCCTTTTAGAACGGCTATTTCCTGGATTTTCAACACGCCTTTTCATTAAGAAAACAATTAAAAAATTGCAAAATATTATCACTTCGCGGGCGTCGCCATTTTGGTGAAACATTCCACAAGACATGTCCTGACGTCATTATTTTTCACACATTTCCATTCCCACCCCGCTTTGCTAAGCTAGGTGTGTCAGACCGAGAGTGCGGGCTCTCGGGGAGTGGATTATTTACACGCGGACCGAAATTTCGGGACCTCGGGTTCAAAAGGTTAATAAAATTGACAATTGGTCGCATCACACGACCATCCGTTACTGTGGTCGTCTGGGGGCTGATTGTCTTGTGTGTATATAATTACAGCTCTGCTAACCAAATTCATTACAGAGCAGTTTCGTTGGTCGTCCTTCTAGTGTCTTGCCCAAGTAAGTACCTTGTCGTGTAAACTGTGTTTGAACATGGGTAATCTCCATTGTTTTATTTCTTGTCCTGATGGTACACTCTGATAGAATATTTGTTGTCTTCTGTATTGATGTACTTGATGGTATTTCTCTCTGATATCATCTTAATGTTCATTCCAATCCATTTCAACCAACTCATGGGGTCTCTGTAGTCAAACTTATCATGACTTATGTTCATTCCAATCCATTTCAACCAACTCATGGGGTCTCTGTAGTCAAACTTATCATGACTTATGTTCATTCCAATCCATTTCAACCAACTCATGGGGTCTCTGTAGTCAAACTTATCATGACTTATGTTCATTCCAATCCATTTCAACCAACTCATGGGGTCTCTGTAGTCAAACTTATCATGACTTATGTTCATTTCATCATGAAAAAATGTTTGTGTTCTTTCTTTTTATATGGGTGTTCAATTTAGCCGTCACGCTGCGATGCGCGCCTTTCAGTATTTTCCTGAAAACTCGTAGGATTCTTTCTTTCTTTCT
Organism: Oreohelix idahoensis; assembly: GCA_024509875.1. Taxonomy (NCBI): domain Eukaryota; kingdom Metazoa; phylum Mollusca; class Gastropoda; order Stylommatophora; family Oreohelicidae; genus Oreohelix; species Oreohelix idahoensis. Next base: position 45,251 of record JAMPIV010008873.1, on the reverse strand, counting down.
GTCTTTCTTTCTATTTCATTTAAAGTAAAATTGTTTTCCGTCTTCAGATTGAATCCTCATCAACACTGACGAACAGCATGAATCCTATAATCCTAATCTTTGTAGTTATGGCCGTCTTCGGACATAAGGTCATGGGAGATGAAGCCCAAAAGGCAGCCTTGTGTAACGCGACTTCGAACTTCGGCTGGCAGCTCCACGACAATCAGAAAGTTGTTTACTCACCTATCAGGTAAATAATACAGCATACCTGCGAACTATGTAGCTTATTTCTGCCTTCTGCCTCATCTCGTCCGATTGGCAGTGGTTAGGGTGCTGGCTTTTCACGGTAAAGATACCCAGTTCGAAATACAGCAGCGTCACGCTCCAGTCTACCCTGGTGTAAATTGGTCATCAGACCTCTCGAATCTATCTATCTATCTATCTATCTATCTATCTATCTATCTATCTATCTATCTATCTATCTATCTATCTATCTATCTATCTATCTATCTATCTATCTATCTATCTATCTATCTATCTATCTATCTATCTATCTATCCACCCTTTCTTGCGTCTGTCTAGCTATCTGCATATCTCTCTGTCTGTCCGCCTGTATCCCGTACGAGTTGACAACTCACTTGTTTTCCAATTTCAGCATCCACACTCTTCTTACAATGGCATACCTTGGTGCCCGCACTGAGACAGCCTGCGAAATGGCACAAGTCTTGAGACTCTCGTCACTGCCTGGCTCTTCCGTCCACGAAGTTTACCGTGACCTTATTTGGAAGGTAAACTGAAATTTCCAAAAAAACAAACAAACAAACTATTGTCCTAATTAGATCGACTGATATCATCATCATCATGTTGCTTCTAGCTCCTTATAGAGCATGGGACCATCACTGTAGATGAACCCCTTACCGGAAGTCTGCACCGAGAATTGATATACACCTGCAGCGGTAATTTCTGTGGCAATTTGTGTTACATGATGAGATTGCCAACAACACGCAATTCATGTTAGTCGTCTACTACGACATGTCTGAAGATGCAGTCTCTCTTCAGAGACACCCCTCTTCTCTCTCTCTCTCTCTCTCTCTCTCTCTCTCTCTCTCTCTCTCTCTCTCTCTCTCTCTCTCTCCCCCCCAAACCCCCCCCCCCCCCCCCCCCCCCCCCAGGAACTACACGGGGTACAACTGATATAGATGTAGGTAAAATATAATGACAAAGTTAAACAAAAAACAGGAGAATTAAATCATATTTGGTACAGGGATCCCGTTACACACCCACTGAAGTATATTGGGAATTTGGTGTTAGGCCCGTATTTTCTTGAACATCGGCACCAGTGTTGCCACAGGTGGGTATTTTTTACTAGATCTGGGGTTTTGGGCTTCCATCTGGGTATTTTTTTTTTCCACATCTGCATTAATCTGGGTATATTTGACAATTGGCATTTACAATGTATGTATATTCTGTGCACTGAGCATTATACATTATATTTATATTATAATTAAATGTAAAAAATTATGTGCTTTATATTTTTTATTCCACTTAAATTTAATTCTTGTTTTTAACCACATCAATGACGTTGTTTTTTTTTTACTCGTTTACATCAGCTAAGTATTTCCTGTTATTCTTTTAATAGCTTTCATCTACAATACCCAGTCATTTTTGCGATGTGTTTTAAAGTGTTCTTTTTAAATTTTAGACTTAAGCAGATAAAAAGCATATTGTTTTTCTTATAATTATAAGATGAGCGATGATGAAGGTAAGCTAGGTAGTTGTAGCAGCATGACGAAACACACGCTACCGCGTAAAAAAGTGAAGCCATGGTATCATCAGGCTTTTTGTGAGGAATGGCTAACAGACAGCGAACTGAAGAATTGGATAAAGCCGGACTCTGGCAATCGCTATACTGCGATTTGTACGGTCTGTTCCTGCACATTAACTAATGCTAACAATACAGCTTTATTGACACATAAAAGCATACAGGAGCACATGAAAAACTTCGAAGCCAAAAGCAAAATTCTGAACATTAACATGTTTTTCATCAAACCAAAAGAGCCCTGTCTTCAAGACAAAATGGCTAAAGCGGCGATACTATTGTCGGTTTTAATGGCAGAACATAATACTCCGTTTTCGCAAGCTGATCATTTGATTGAATATGCAAACAGAGGTTTCCAGACAGCACAATTGCTCAAAAAATGTCACTGAACGCAACAAGCTTTTGTGTGAAACAGTTTCCAATCGAATACTAGCCAAGCAAGCAGTTGTCAAAGATGAAGTTTGTCATAAGTTTAATTCTAGTAAAAGCGTGGTTGAAGATGTGCGTGAAGGACGTTGTCGGCAGAGATATGCAAAGATTTTGGATCTCCACAATTAAGATTCCACATTGTCAATTCATGCATATGATCTTGACGAAGGAGAAGTTGTCGACATGGATGCCGAGTCGCTGACAAGTGACAATTTTCAACAGTAACAAGTTACAACTTATATTTTATATTTGATTTGAGGAACATTTTGTTAATGTAACCAATGTAAGTATGTTATTGTTAAAATATCTCATTTTCAAGAGTTCATATATGGCGGGGGAAGGAGGGGGGGGGGGGGGGGGGGGGGTGGGGGGGGAGGTAATAAAATCATTTTTATATAACTGTAAATTGTTGGTAATTTAAAAAAAAAAATGAAGAAATAAATAAAAATTGGTAGCAATTGTGTGCTAAAGTTGCTAAAGATTGTGTAAGCATCGTCTATCCCGTGTATTTAAGGCATAAAATAATCTGGGTATTTCTGGGTTTTTTTAAGAAGAAAATCTGGGTTTATCTCTAGAACTTGAGTGGCAACCTTGATCGGCAAACTAGCGGTGATGTGGTCAGTATCACGCCGGCCGCCTTAACCTTCCCAGAGTTACTGTGGTACCCAATTTATGAAGCTGGGTTGTCCTAGAAGCGGTTTGCGGTCTAAAAAGTCCCACCTCAACTGGGGATCGAACCATAGACCACCGAGCTAGGAAGCCAGTGAACTAACCACTGTGCTATTGCGGCTCCCATATTTGATACAGGCATGGTGAAAATATTTTTATGAGCAGAGATGACGCAACAACAGCAAAAAACTGACACAACACAATGACAGACACACATAATCATAGACAGGCAAGCAGGCATATAATGAAACATTCAGATAGTTTCTTTCTCTATGTGTTGGTTTTAATCTCTCTCTCTCTCTCTCTCTCTCTCTCTCTCTCTCTCTCTCTCTCTCCCCTCTCTCTCTCTCTCTCTCTCTATCTCTCTCTCTCTTGTTAATCATGGAATCCCCAAAATGTGCCCACCTAACTTAAATGTTAGTTACTCAAAATGGTTTGAACTGACACCTAAAACAGAAGTGACCTGAATTAAATTTTTAACTTCCTGGTGCCTTCACTGTTCCCAAGAACTCACAAATGAAAACGTAGTCATGATGTAAATATTTCGCACTTTTGCAAGTAACATAGATCTGTTCAAGATCTTTACTGATGGAAATAGTAAATACTTTACTTGGATTATAGCTTAAGCAATTGGCAATATGTTAGGTACAGTAGCAAATTCTGCACTTGAAGTATAGCTTAAGGAATTGGTGATTTGTGACAGACAATAGTAAATGCTCTACTTGGAGTATAGCTTAAGTGTTTGATAATATGTTGGATATAGGGGCAAATATTTTACTTGAAGTATAGCATGTGCGGGAACCAGCACACTTCTATATGGAAGCGAGACATGGACAACTTGTGCTAAACAAGAAAGAAGGCTCAATACCATTCTTCTACGGTATCTACGCCACATCCTCCGCATCTCGTGGAAGGACAAAGTGACAAATGTCGAGGTGTTGTCACGTGCTGGCCTTCAAAGCACGTATACACAGCTTAGACAGCGCAGAATGCGCTGGCTTGGCCATGTCCGCCTCATGGAAGATGGTCGCATCCCGAAAGATATCTTCTACAGACAACTGACGGATGGCAAAAGAACAGTCGGGCGACTGCAGCTGAGGTTTAAAGATGTATGCAAGAGGGACATTAGGGCACTGGACGTTAATCCAGCAACCTGGGAGGATGAAGCTGCCGATCGTACCAAGTGGCTATTCTATCTACGGCGCCACCTCAGATTGGACGGCAAGCAGAAGAGAGGAGAAAACGTGGAAAGAAACACCAGGAAAAAAGCAACTGAGGGCATTCACCTCAGGGGCATATTCCCATAGTCATTTATGACTAAAGTGGCTATTGCTATTATTAGCGTATGTGGTTGATAATATACTGAAGCACATTAAAAACGCACCACTATTATATATACTGATGCCCAGAAAATGGAAAAAAAAAGTGTGGAAATGGATTTTCCCCGTGTTTGTCATGAAGTAGAGAGCAAATGGCTGCTGGAATGGAAAGTGCATTATTCAACCCACGGGTTTGTGTACAGACTACATGAAAACAATGAAAGTTACACGTGCAACACGATTCCCAACATCTATGAACCTGAAAATGTGTACGCGTTGTGGCAGTATACTCGGTATAAAAAGGCCGTTGAGACAAAACACCCAGTACATGTGCTTGAAATGCCACGACCATCTGAAAACAACCGCCAACGAGCCATTGGTATGTTGGAGACCGGAATGAGCTCGCGGGCCATTGCCAGAAGGATGAATTGCCACCACAGCACTATTTTACGTCTCAATGAACGTTTCGGAACCACTGGCAGTGCCCGGGATAGACTTCGGAGGGGCCAGCCACGAGTTACTACCCCTGCGCAAGATCGTCATATTGTGCCGAGTCACCTAAGGAATCGTTCTCTCCCGGCAAGTCAAACAGCAAGAGCAATAGTGGGTAGACGTGGGCAAGTCTCTCGAATGACAGTCATACGACGACTCAGAGATACAGGCCTTACTGCAAGACGACCTTATGTTGGGCCAAACTTGACTCACAGACATCGTCAGCAGCGCCTGTAATGGGCAGAGCAACATGTCACATGGACTTGACTGCATTGGAATGCTGTCCTATTCACAGACGAGAGCAGATTCAACATATCCTTTGCTGATGGACGTATGCGGATTTGGCGACGGTGTGGAAAGCACTTTGCAGATTGCTGTGTTCGTCAGCACAACCGATTTGGAGGTGGCAGTATTCACATTTGGGGAGGATTCAGTTTTCACCATCGCTTGCCTCTTCACGTCTTCCGTGGAAATGTTAATGCTGTGACATATCGAGATGAGATTCTGGATGCATTGGTTGCTCCTGCGTTCACAAATTATCCAGACTTGCAGCTTCTCCAGCAGGATAACGCACGTGCGCACACCGCATGCATTACGCAGCAATATCTACAGCAGCAGAACATTGTGACGATTGATTGGCCTGCCCTATCACCAGACATGTCCCCTATAGAACATATGTGGGTTGAGCTTGGACGCAGAGTCTACAGGCAAGGTTCTCCAGCTAATCTGCAACAACTCGAAGCTGCTTTTACACGTGAATGGGACTTGATTCCCCGGAATTTCCTTCAGAGACTTGTGCGTTCCTTGTGTAGCCGCTGCCAAGCTTGTTTGCAAGCACACGGTGGACATACCAGATACTGAGGATAGTGTGAATGAATTTTTTTATTGGTTGCATTTTTGGTTTTCTCCCTTGCCTGAAAGGGGGCGTGGGTTGCATTGTGGCCCAAAATCAAAAAGATAGTATCAAGGGATGGAACTTTGTCTCGGAGCGCATTATGGTTGTTAAACTAAAAGGAGAAACCATAGTCAACCTGGTCATAGTGTATGGGCCAAATGAGAATGAGAGAGCAGAGGTCAAGGAGGAATTCTTCGAGCTGCTTCAAAGGACAGTGGATGACTGCTTGGATGAAGTTATCATGCTCGGAGTTTTTAATGCCAGAGTTGGAAATGACCATGCTAGATGGGGTGGAGTTATCGGAAGATATGGAGAAGATACTCTCAAAAACAATGGAAAGCGACTCCTTACATTCTGCAGTGAGCAGAATCTGATCATTACAAACACAAAGTTCCCCCATAAGCGCATACATGCATACACTAGATGTGAACCAACAAAGAATGAGAAGTCAGTGATCGACTATGCCATTGTTCGGAGAAGCTCATTCAAATATGTCCGAGATGCTAGAGTCTGGAGGGGGACAGAGATTGGAAGTGATCACTACCTGCTAACAATCAAAAGAACAATTGAAAGAGTTGCTCAGCCTAGGAACTGTCCAACATCACGAAAGAAACCAAGTAAACGAGCAGGAGAAATGAGCATTAGGACCTACAAGCTGAGAGAGCCAGAAATTAAGACCAGATATCAGGGGCTTATTGCTGCAGCGGTGAGCAACACAGAAGAACGACCTGATGACTTGGAAACCCTCTGGAATAAATTCAAGGATATCATAAAGGCAGCTGCTGCAGAAGCATGCGGTGAAGTCCGACTTGGGAACAAGAGAAAGAGGACACCTTGGTGGACAGAGGAAGTCAAAGAGAAAATAAGAGAGAAGAAAATGGCATGGAAACAATACTTAGGAGCTAAAAACACAACAGGACAAATGGAAAAATATAGAGAATATGTGACACTCAGAACAGAAGCAAAGAACAAAGTGCTAGCAGCAAAACAGAAGTCCTGGGAAGAATTTTGAGAACAGCTAGAAAAAGATGCACAAGAAAACCAGAAATTGTTCTATAAGACCCTAAAGAACATGAGGAAGGAAAAACAATGCCCTCTCAAATTTATAAAGGACAAGCAAGGCAAATTGCTTACTGCCCCGAAGGAAGTAATGGGAAGATGGAAAGAATATTTCTCAGAACTCCTGGGGGGTGAGCATGGTGAAGCATCAGAAATGATAAACACTAGCACAGAAGAGAAAACCAATGATGGTGAAGATGACATAAAGATGGAAGAACTGAAGGCAGCACTGGAGAAAATCAAGATGGGCAAAGCAGCAGGGCATGATGGTATAACACCAGAAATGGTTAAGTTCATGGGAGCATCAGGCGACCTATTACTCTTAAGGGTTTTACAGGCAGCGTGGTACAACAAGACCATACCAAAGGATTGGGAGATTGCCATCACAACACCAATTTTCAAAAAGGGTGACAATTGACAGTGTGGAAACCATAGAGGCATATCCCTTCTCAGTGTCCCTGGTAAAATCTACTCTAGAATCCTAGAGCAGAGACTCCGACGCCTAGCTGAGCCACAATTGGATGAGGTCCAGTGCGGATTCCGAGCAAACCGAAGTACTCAAGACCTAATCTTCACACTCAGACAGCTGAGTGAAAAGGCCCTTGAGTATAAGAGTGAGATGCATCTTTATTTCATAGATCTGGAAAAGGCGCTTGACAGGGTCCCCTGGAGCAAACTTTGGGACTGTTTGGCAAGGAAGAATATTCCAGCACCTCTGATTCATGCTATACAGAGCTTCTACAAGTCTTGCAGATATTATGTGAGGACAGCAAACCATAAGTCAGAAGAGTTCAGGACCACCACTGGTGTAAGACACGGTGATATCCTATCACCTTACCTCTTCATACTCCTTATGGATGATGTCATCAAGGCATGTAAGGAGAGAACAAGAAAGTACTCAGTGGGGTACTGGAAGATGAGACAGGTCTATATTTCAGAGCTGGCATTTGCTGATGATGTTGCCCTGATTGCTAAATCAGAAGCACATCTCCAATCCAACCTGCAAGTCTGGAAGGAAGAGCTGGAGAAGAGAGGGATGGTCATAAGCAGCTCTAAAACAAAATCCATGGTGATATCACGAGAAGAAAGAAAACATCAGATTAAGCTGGGAGAACAGGTCCTGGAGCAGGTCGACCACTTTAAATACCTCGGAGCTATTATAGACCGAAAGGGAGGCATCAAAGAAGAGTTGGCCACTCGAAAAGCAGCAGCTGGGAGACTTTTTCAGGCCATAAATCGAGGATACCTCAGCAAGAGAGAGGTTGGTAAGAAAACGAAGATGGCTGTATACCGCTCCACCTATGTCCCAGTCCTGACATACGGATGCGAGTCATGGGCAATGACTACAACCCAAAAGCCAGATCCAAACCTCAGAAATGAGGTATCTAAGGAAGGTGGTTGAAGTAACAAGAAGAGACATGGTACGCAACCAGACGATACGTCAAGGCCTTAAATCCTACCCCCTGCAGACCCAAGTAGAACAGTCCCAATTAAGATGGTTTAGCCATGTCTGCAGAATGGGAGAAGATCGGATACCACGACAAGCATGGGAAACAAAGAGCCAAGGATCCAGACCCCGAGGACGACCCAGAGTCCGCTGGGAGTACAACATTAGACAATCTTTGAAGGATCGAGGACTAGAATGGAACCAGGCCAGGAGGAAGACAGCCGATAGGATAGTCTGGCGCTCTCTCTTCCAAACCTCTACACCTCACGGTAGAAGGGGAACGACTAAGTAAGTAAGTAAATAAACACTTATATTTACATTTCACACTCTGTTCCTGGATTATACAGGTGGTGCGTTTTTAATGTGCTTCAGTATATATTAGATACAGTGGCAAACACTTCCCTCGGAGTCCAGCTTCAGCAATATGTATTATGATAAATACGTAAGCAATAGATACTATAAAATAAACAACGACAAATACTTTACTTAAGCAATGCCCGAGAGTCCACGGCAGTAGGGGATCCACTCTCTCTTAGCCTTCATCTAGCTTAATCAACTGCCAAGTAAACAATCTCTAATTGCCCGAGGGCCCACTCTCCCCTAGCCTCCATCTAGCTTAATCAAATATCAAGTAAACAATCTCTTCTTGTAGGGTTGGGGGGGGGGGGGGCGTGGGAGGCGATAGATCTGTGTCAGTCCACCCCTGGCAATAGGTAATATTTTACAGTCCGCGTTTTCTTTCACCTTTGAACTCCTCACTGCGCGTAGGCCTTCAACATTTACCCAATCTTCCGGTTTCATGCCATCAGATCAAGGTGTTTCCATGTCTGCTTCATGTCTGTCTCAAGTTCCCTTCTCCATGTGTTTGTGTGTGTGTGTGTGTTTTACTCTACCTCTATTACCCTGGGTATTTCAGAACAAGGACTGGCTATTAACGCTATCAGCAGGTTTTCTCCATGTATGTCTTATTCAGTCTTTTTCTTATCTCTTGTTCCGTTAGTGATTGTCTGGTTGTCATCAGTTCCACATTAGTGATCTTGTCATCAGTTCCACATTAGTGATCTTGTCATCAGTTCCACATTAGTGATCTTGTCATCAGTTCCACATTAGTGATCTTGTCATCAGTTCCACATTAATGATTTTGTCATCAGTTCCACATTAGTGATCTTGTCATCAGTTCCACATTAGTGATCTTGTCATCAGTTCCACATTAGTGATCTTGTCATCAGTTCCACATTAATGATTTTGTCATCAGTTCCACATTAGTGATCTTGTCATCAGTTCCACATTAGTGATCTTGTCATCAGTTCAACATTAGTGATCTTGTCATCAGTTCCACATTAGTGATCTTATCATCAGTTCCACATTAATTATCTTATCATCAGTTCCACATTAGTGATCTTGTCATCAGTTCCACATTAGTGATTTTGTCATCAGTTCCACATTAGTGATCTTATCATCAGTTCCACATTAATGATCTTGTCATCAGTTCCACATTAGTGATCTTGTCATACCACTTCAATCCTATTCTACGCAAACATCCATTTATGAAAGTAAGATGACAATGTATACAGAGAATCACTTTGGAAAGTGATAAGGAATTATAGTATCTAGATAGAGTGGCAAATGTTTCTCACTACGCTTTTATCCCTAGCTGAAATCTGTCAAAGATGTCAGACTGGACATATTCAACGCCTTGTATGTCAAGCCAAACAAACCAATTGAGCAAGAATACCAGAATGAAGTCAATAGTAAATATTTCGCTGACATTGATAATTTCAACCTAACTAACCCTGAAGGACCCGAGAAGGAAATTAACGATCGCGTGTATGAAAAAACAGATGGCGCCATTAAGGACTTTCTTCCTAGAGGTAAGTCACCCGTAAAGTAGTTATGAATTTTTTGTTTCGTTTCTAATGATGTAAGAGAACAGTAGCCGATCCGACAAAGCGAAAGAGAAGTCAAGTGTAGCTATGTATATACTTTAAAAAAAAAAAAACCGATTAATAACACTTGCCGTTATAACAGACTGAAAAGAAAAGTCAAGTGTAAGCTATGCATGTTTGTTTTTTTTTTAAATTTTTGTAAAAAACAGACAGGTAACATAATAGTAGCCCATTTGACAAAGAAGAAGAGTAATCAAATTGTATCTATGTTGGGTGCTTTTATTTTAAAGTTTTTTTTTTTTTTGTTTGTTTTTTTGCTGTTGAAATTTAATGATGTAACAGAATAGTTGCCGCTCTGAAAAAAAAAAGACATTAGGCAAGTGTAGCAACGCATGTTTGTTTTTTAAAGTTATCTTAAAGGCCGTAACGTAATAATAGCCGATCTGACAGATCGTAGCAGAATAGGTGTCGTTTAACAGACATCTAAGATTTTTCCGCGGATCTTCGTTTTTTTTCCCTTTGTACTCCTATTTTTCATTTTTACGGTAAAGGTTGTCCAAGAGCAGATACTGCCGAAGCGGAATGAAGTGTTAGAGACTTCACTATACTAGATCAAGCATCGAGAGGTGGGGTGACAAGTTCTATTCCTCGCTATCTTTTCCTTCCATAATTCACGAGCAGAATCAGGCGCCCATTTACTGTTGGGTAGACTGGAGAGTGTCGGCCCTGTGCTTCTAACCCGCCACCTTTGCATCGAAAGGCCAACACTCTAGCCACTCTGCTGATCGGCCGCTTGTTTTTATTATAAACTTATAAAACTTCTTTCCCCTGATACACTCTTTATCTATTACGTACCAGCCATTTCTGATTTAGGAGCGTTGATTGTCTTTCATGACCTGAGCACTTCTTTGTCTTTTTTTCGATATTCGTGTACAAAAAACAAACCCACCAGCTGTCGATGTTTGTATATTTTTTTTCAGGTAGTATCGATAAAAACACATCTATAATTCTGGTAAATTCCATCGTTTTCAACGGAACATGGCAGGATCAATTCAACAAGGACAACACACAGAAACAAGACTTCTTTAAGCTGGACGGAACTAAATTTCAGGTTCTCATCATTTATCCATCCTTTTCTCATCATTTATCCATCCTTTTCTCATCATTTATCCATCCTTTTCTCATCATTTATCCATCCTTTTCTCATCATCCTTATTTTCCTTTGCGCACCCTGTGGAGTATGCAGCCACAACTGCAGCAGGTTCTCTTGCAGGAAGCCTGCACCAAGCATTCACACGATGTTGCCGCGATGGTTTGTGAAGCAATTTGCTTTACATCATGAGGTTGCCAACACTTTGCACAATCACATATTAGTCGCCTTGTACGACATGTCTGAGGATACAGTAGTCCTGTCTATCTCTCTTCGGAGACCCCCAGGGTACTACATCCGGGCATTTTCTTTCTTATAATCTGTTACTTTTTGTGCTACAAAGATATACACCGATAGAGTCTTTCTTATATAGATGGAGTTGTCTCTAACTTTATTACAAGCAATTTTTACAAGATCATTGCACAATTTAAATTTGTTAATAATATTCAGTCAACATTCTTGACAGGTTCTGCCTTGTCTCTAAAGTTTCTGGACGTTCATTGATTTATCGTTCCTTAGAAAATCGGCGCTGGCTCCAGCACATTTATACATTAAACATGAATGCCTGTTTTCTTCACCTATGAAAATAACAATTTTCCTTCGTTCTCCTGGGTCGAGATCTATTCCCTAGTCCTTTCCACTTTCATGACTATGGAACTGTTGGAACGTTTATTATTGTTATTGTTGTTATTCAGAATCCATATCACTGCACTCCGGGCAAACCCATAAGTGCTCAGTCTCCCCCAGTAAGTGTCGAAGGGTATGAATACTGATTGTTCCTGTAGCGTGCTGATTGTATACACGCATGATCCCACCCCTTCACGCGTCCATCTCTGCTAGTTTTACATTTGATGCAGAATTCTAGCAGTCTGTCTTGTTGATTTACCGATTGTAGTATCGGTCTCTAACAGGCGATCTTCTATTGTCCTTATTATCTCTCCGTTATTTAAATTCAATGTCCCCATTATTGATGCCCTCGATGCTTGTCTGTCAACTCTTTCATTGCCGTGTATGCCTGCTGATAGAAAGAACCAAGCAAGTACAAGTGAAACAAGATGAGAGGAAAATAAGTAGGCTTTGGAAATGACAGACAGTGAGCAAAACCAGTTAACAGCATTACAAGACAGTCATTACAATGACAAGAACCCACAAAAGTCAAATCCAAACCTCAGAAATGAGGTATCTGATGAAGGTTTTGAAGTAACAAGAAGAGACATGGTCAACAACAAGACGATACGTCAAGGCCTAAAAACCCAGCCCCTGCAGACCCAAGTAGAACAGTCCCAACTAAGATGGTTTGGCCATGTCTGCAGAATGGGAGAAGATTGGCTACCACGACAAGCATGGGAAACTAAGAGCCAGGGATCCAGACCTCCAGGACGACTGGAAGGACAACTTTAGACAATCTTTGAAGGACCGAGGACTAGAATGGAACCAAGCCAGGAAGAAGACAGCTGATATGATAGTATGGCATTCTCTCTTTCAAACCTCTACACCTCACGGTAGAAGGGGAACGACTAAGTAAGTAACAAGAGTCACTGTGTTGAAATCCTCAGAGTAAGGTGAATGGGGGAGACACAAACAAACAAACAAACAAACAAACAAAAACAAAACACTTAGACGAGGACTGGAGACAGACTTGAATGGCATAAAGAAAGACTTGGAAAACCTTGAAGTCCCCGCTCAGGACAGTGAATTTTGTAATGCGTTCACTAAAGGCCTGCTCGCGTTGTTGGCTTTTCCATTACAGAGAATGAGAATAACTGATGATGTTAATTATTATCATGTTTCAAGAAAACATGTTCATGTCAGGCTTATCTAGCACACTAAAGTCAAGTGAATATTCTAAATGCATGTTTGTCTGTTGTTTAATCAACTACCCTGTTATTTCTCTCTTATTTATTCTTGTTATCTTTTTCTACGCCCTCGTTCTTTTATTTTATAAGGGTCATGAGCCACTAATACAAACAGATGTGCTATAGCATTTCTTACATTCTTGCAGTGGTACCTTCTTTAGCAATTTGTTTTATGTGATAAAGTTGTTAGCCCCAAATACTACTCCACTAAATTACCTTAACAGTATTTTTGGCAGGGTTTATTATCTTATTTATCGCTTCCGGAAATAAATATCCAAAGATTAATTAGAAAAATAGTGCTCCCAATTAACCAACTTTAAGTTTATCTGGTAACAACTCTCAGGTTATTGTTTAATTAATTGTTTTAGCCAGGAGTAATTTTTTTATGTTGCTTTATTTCTTGATCAAACTTGATAGGTTGATATGATGAATGGCAGAAGGACAGTCCTCTTCAAGAGAGATAACTCCAATAGTGTAGATGTTGCATTGTTGCCCCTCAAGGGTGGACAATTCTCATTCTGCATTGCTCTCCCACAAAAGAAAGATGGTATTACTAGTTTGGGTAAGTTGTAAGATTTGTATACTCTGAAAGTACTCCCCCCCCCCCCCCCTTTTGGGGATTTAAAAGGTGGTGCATTGTTTCCTGAAACCCCCATCCGCCTTTTCCCCCCTTGCAGTACTGTATGTATACTTAAGAGATTCAGTTTCATACTATTGAGTTTGGGTAAGTCGTAAGATGTGTAAACCCTGGGAGCAAGTCCCACCCCCTTTTTTTCCCTGTACAATACTGTATGTATAATTAAGAGATTCAATTTCATTCTATTGAGTTGGATTAGGCTGTAATTTAAGCAAGCGATGTTGACTGTAGCGTTTTGTAAAAACATAAAACAGTTATGTTTCTCAAATCTTACTGTAAGTAATTGTTTACTTTATTCATTATGAATTACAGATGATTGCTCTAATGTCAAATTACACGCATCAAGCCTAACGGTCTTTTATATTTGAACATGCGCCCTAATATAACCGACTAGGTTGAACGGGATGCGCCTCGCCAAAACGAGGCACAATTTTATTTAAAAAAAAAAGATGATTGCTTAATGCACTGTCGTTTTAACGGAATAATATAAAGATACAAGAACAGTTTGAATTTCACATACGCAACTACTTTTTTAATTTATCATTTTCTGTTTTGCTTTTCTTGATCTATTAAAATTGTAATGTTTTTATAGTTTTTTTTATAGCTATTAAACAAATTTACCACTTACCTATGATTTACCTCCCCCCCCTTTTTAAGTCGGCACTCTGTGGGGGGTGTGAGAGGCGGACGCGCCCTCCCCCCACTTCCCCCCCCCCCTCTCGGTTGATAGCCGAGAGGAGGGTTCCAACCGATACTATTATGAAGTACTGCACTGTTTAAAAATCTAGTTGCAAAAATATATTTTCTGAGTGAAGTAACAGAGACTTCGACATACCAGTTCCCTTCCTCACTGGCTTTACCTTCCCTAAAGCAAGAGCTGAGTCAGGTACCCATTTACAGCTGGGTTGACTGGAGCTTGATGCTACTAGGTTTTGATCCGGGAACCTGGTGATTTTACCACGACAGGAATGCGCTCTAACCACTCAGCCAGTCGGACGCTGAAGCAACGAGGCGCAGGTATATATCGATAACTGAGCTTGGAGTTAGATTTGTAAAAATTCAGTAAACACAAATGATCCAAGAATGTAGTTTTAATTACACCACGTTTACCTTTTTTAACCTACAGAGGTTCTGCTCGCTGATCCTGAAGAGGCTGAAAAACTGTGCGAGAACCTGAGCCCAAGTCCTGTCGAGATGGCCCTTCCCAAATTTAGCATTGAGAATACTCTTTCCCTGAAACAGGACCTACAGGAAATGGGAATGGTTAAGGCATTCACCCCCAACGTTGCTGACTTCAGTGGCATTAGCAAGGACGGTTAGTCCAACTGTTGATGTTTGTTTCTTTGTTTGTGATTGGTTTGGTTTGGTTTTAAGGACTATCTTCATAGCATACGGACAACTCCATCAGTGCTCCTATCTCCTCCCTGAGATCACACAAGGAGGATCTCAGCACAGTGCACGAACTCCGTAGCATCAGCGAGAATCTCAACGTGTGTATATAGGAATCACACATTCTATAAATATGTTTGTTGTGGGTATGTTTCTAATTTTTAAATTTTGCCAGGGCAGCGGCCTGATAGGCCTACTCTTTACGATTTCCAACTGCCGTGGGATTTTTAACGTGCGCAACTTGCTCACGGGACCTCCTATTTTTCGCCCTTATCTGAGATATTAATAATATTATATATATATATATATATATATATATATCTATATATATATATATATATATATATATATATATATATATATATATATATATATATATATATATATATATATATATATATATATATATATATATATATAATATCATGCGCCACTTAACGTCCACGATACGTTCTGTGAAATAGGACGTTATGCGATTTGGACGTTGTGCGAACACCATTCTTCATACTTAGAAAAGTTATATGGGATACTGAAGTATACCTGTATTAACTAAATAGCGAAGATACTGTACACATACAGTACTGTATTTCAGCTAATGTACTGTATCTGGCAAGGCAATACTGCACAATATATGTATGGGTTAAGTAGAAAAATCCTTTAACAGCTTGGAGAATTTTTTCTTTGTTCTTAAGGATCGTCGTGACTGTCGAGTGCGACATGCCTAAATCATGAGCTATAGCATTCACTGGTTTTCCTCCTTCGTGATGTTTAATTACCTTTTGTTTCAATTCCAAATCGATACTTTTCCTTTGTCTCTTGCTGCTGCTATCACTAGAACTGGTTTTGCTGCGTTTGGGAGCCATGATGCACTTCACGGTAATGTATTTTCGAAAGTTCACATTAAAATAACGATAGTAAGTACAGTACTGTGCAAACATAGGCCAGTAACATAGGCGTTTATTATGACTATCAAGACATTTGTACTGTATTATAGGTTATATAAGTACTGTACCATTATACGCCTGGCATCGCAATCGCTTTGTACTGTATACAAGAGACACGAGATACACGTGTTGCGTGCGGGAAGCTGTTGCTTTCGCTACGTCCGGTTACGTCCGCTTCGTCCTATTTTCCGATCGGGATTTCTGAACTCTATTATAACCTTATGGGACGACGGACGTATATGCGGTCGGACGTTGTCCGAACGGACGTTAGGCGGCGCATGACTATATATATATATATATATATATATATATATATATATATATATATATATATATATATATATATATATATATATATACA
The DNA here is from genome assembly GCA_024509875.1 of Oreohelix idahoensis. NCBI lineage: Eukaryota > Metazoa > Mollusca > Gastropoda > Stylommatophora > Oreohelicidae > Oreohelix > Oreohelix idahoensis. The sequence continues at coordinate 28,920 of JAMPIV010008873.1, read as the reverse complement.
CACACACACATAGACTGTTCAAAAAAAGAAACGCAACATTATTGCAGTGGTAATGGACACCAAATTTCAAACTTGTACCAAAATTTTATTTTACGGAATTAATGTTTCAATCTTGGCATGAAGCAACTTTCAGACTTTAACAATGAAATGATGTTCATTAAATTTGGTTTGGTCTTTTATTCTTTGCGACTGAGGCCTCAGTTTCAGTAAGGTGTATGGCCTCCTCTGGCCTCTATCAGAGAACGACATCTCCTTGACATGGATCCGATTAGCCGTTGGATCTGTTGTTGTAGGGTGGCTGCCCACTCTTCCCGCAGTGCAAGAGACAACTGTCGGAGATTGGCTGGAGCCACGTCTCGCTGGCGGAGTCGTCTGTCGAGTTCATCCCATAAGTGTTCTATGTGGTTCATGTCTGATGACAAGGCTGGCCACGGAATGGTCTGGACGTTGTTGTCAGCGAGGAACTGGGTGGTGAGTTGTGCCACATGAGGTCGAACGTTATCCTGCTGAAAAATCGACCCTCGTGCAGCCAGAAGTGGAAGGACGCGAGGACGAAGAATTTCAGCGACGTATCGTTGGGCATTCAGGCGTCCTTCAATTTGCACCAGGTCACTTCTTCCCATGAAGTTGATCGCCCCCCTACATCAGTGCACCTCCACCACCATGTGGAGGAGCCTCATCAACGCTGTTCTGGGCGTAGCGCTCATGGACTCTGCGGTAAACTCTTCTCCGTCTATCGTGTCGCTGGAGAACAAAAAATGATTCATCACTAAACCAAACCCGTCTCCAGTCATTCCAAATGGTCCAATGACGATGCTGGTTTGCCCACTGCAGTCGGTTCTGGCGATGCCGGTCCGTAAGAACAGAACCTCTGTAGGGTCTTCTAGCTCAAAGACCAGAGTCGTGCAGCATGTTCCTGACCGTTTGATCTGAAATTCGACGAGCTGCTGACATTGACTGGACTGTGGAGGACGCACATGCAAGTCGATTCCTGAGGTGACGCAGCCGTATGAAGCGGTCTTCGGCAGGAGTTGTGACTCTGGGTCTTCCACTGCGCGGCCGGTCTGCCACTGAGCGAGTTTCTTGAAATCGCCTCCAAAGGCGACTAATAGTGCTTCTAACCACATTAAATTGTCTGGCCACTACACTTTGTGATTGTCCAGTCTGTAAACGTCCAATGATGATGAGTCGTTGTTCTGTAGTGAGATGAGCCATACTTGCGCATTGAATTTTCAACTGAATTTACTCGAGGAGCGTCAATCTTTTATAGACATTCAATAATATGGTCAGAGAGTTTTGTATTCAGTAAGTTTTACAGGATTCTCATGAACCTGTCACGAGTTATTGTCAAAAATGTTGTTTTGACCTTGACCTCTTTCGTGACCTCACGAATCATGAGGTGAGTACAATTCAGGTAACCACGAGAAGTTACAGACCAGATGGACACTGTGACGGTATTCTAAATACAATATCTGAATTAAGTAATATTATAGTGCATAAAGTCAAAAATAAGATATAAAATAAAAATGGAGTTCAGCTTCTTTAGAGTGATAGAACAAAAAAGGATGAAAAGACAGAATCTAGAGAACGCCGTCTCGCGTTGATTTCACAAAAACCAATCGCGCTACATAGCCTTGGGCGATTCTCAAATTACGATACAAAATTAAAAAATGTTCGTCAATTGGATCATGTAAACAACCTTAGCTCATATAAGGAATGGCGTAATTCTAACGTACTACGGACAAGTCTCGTGTTTAGTTTGAAAATAGTTAGAAAAGGAATGGAACAGGTGGTAGTTTCTAGATTTGAACGACTAACATAGAAACAAATTTTGAATTATGAACCATAATACATAGGGCCATAAAAATTATATATTCGGATGCCTTATGATCTCCTGAGCAATAATATGGTGTCAGTTACCCACTAGTACAAAAAAATAACCAAGATAATGGCAATAATATTATGTATTATAAGACGGACTGACGAGAAAAAAGATCACGCCTGCTTATTTTTTCATAGCACAATTGTGAAAAAAAAAGTTTGGGGAAATAAGTCTAAAAGGTACCTAGAATTTGATTGGTTGTAGTTTAAAGAAAGACTAGATAGGATTGGTTGACCTAAAACTAAAAATATATTTGCAGGATAAACATAGTGGTGGGGAGTTTTTTGTTTTTTTAAAGTTTGATTCAAATGTGCATTATCCGATTGGCCAATGCATTACATATTATCGAAAAACGTAGACTGCTCGTTGCCATTTTGAGAAAATTCTGTGATAAACCAGGAGCGATGAGAGCAGGCTTGTGCTTTAGAAACAAATAGAAAGCAGTCTGGACAGAAGGCAGATCAAAAGTGTGCCATAATTGTTTGCCAGTCATCGTTTACTTGTGTTATTTCATTGAAATCTGTGGTAAGAATGATTTTATTAACCTTTTAATTAAAATAAAGTTTGAATGTGAGATACTAACATACGACTGTAAGTAAGTGAGTCGATGGCAGACTTAGGCAAAGCCTAGAGATTGATCCATCATATGATAGACTATCAGAGAGGTGTAGAACTACAAAATTATATATAATTGTCATCAAGGAGCATAACACCTATCCTATTGTATGGAAAAAGATTACTGTTGGAATTGCAGAGGCGTGGTAACCATTAGGGGAGAGGAATACTGGTATACATTGTCACGTCAAAATATAATGGTAAAATAGGTTGTCATCAAGAGCTGACCCTATGCGTTTGATTGTACTGTACCTGTAATTAACTGTGGAATATTATTGTATTGTCCCCAGTGCTGTTTAATATATATCTAAAACATATTATGCAAGAGGCTCTTTATGATTATAAAACAACCATATCAATTGGAGGCCGACCTCTTTGCAATCTACGTTTTGCTGATGATATCAATCTGATTGCTGGAACAGAATCAGAACTTCAAGACCTTACTGATAAGGGTGGTTTATGGCTGACTACTGGCCACTATGAACGTTGTAGGTATTAAGTCCAAAGTCGTTGCTAGTGTGTAGCCATATAAAGTCCCACCCCTATAGACACCTGGAAGGTTATATGCTGGAGTGTGAGGTGTCTTGTCTGGTTTATGGGTGCTGGCTGCGAGTGTAGGTGATGTGGTTTCAAAAGTTCACAACACATGTGGTATGACATGAAAAGTCATAGAAGGGTGTAAACTGCTATTGACGTTTTCCATCGTTTATTTTCTGACGCCACAAGACAGGTACTGTACATCCATTTTACAAAAAGTCATAGTCACTGTAGTACATGGTAATGTGCATACATAAAGTTATTCAATGGATCCTGCAAATCCTATGAGCTGATGAGCTGATATATATATATATATATATATATATATATATATATATATATATATATATATATATATATATATATATATATATATATATATATATTCCAGCTTACAACAGCGTCAGCTTCATATCATAATGTACATAAGTCTAACACACTCCTCTCTGATGCTATCCGATCAGATATGTAAATGAGTTCACCACTGAACGCACGGGAATGGCGTTTCAAGAGTACAGGTTAGATTGACCTTTGTAGATTTTCTAAGTCTAACCTCGCTGTAGATACCGTCGCTAGCATTGCGAAGTTCAAAGAGCATAGAAACTGTTCTCTGGGCCTAGCATGACCCGTATACATCTAAATCTCAGGTATGAAGATACCTGGGGTGTAATCTCTAGTAGAAGAACCTCTCCTTCCTGTAACTGGTAACTGAGTAGAGAACGACCAATGTCAAACATCAAAATAGATTACAGATTTGAACATAAGGAGGGTATTACCTTGCTTCGAAATCACACCACAACACATACGCCTCCAGGCGTTTTCGAATCATATAGGGAAAGACCTCGTTAGCTAAACTAACTCACAGGTTTGGGAGCCGCGCTGGTGTAATGACATAAATCCCGTATGGATGGGAAGGAGCGAAGCTCCTGACCGGGTTGGAAGGAAAGTCCACTGACCCCCCAGCCTCACAATGACATGTCATTGGGCCGAAAGAGCTGGAAAGCTCGAGTGCCGCTGGTTATAGAAAAAAAAATAGAAAAAAAAAAACTCACAGGAGGACTACCAATTCCCTATCAAAAGATCACAGACGCAGGATGCGTCCTCTCTGCTCAAAACATCTTGTCGAATCCCCCCGGACCGGAAGATTTCCCCAACTCACTTAAAGTTCAGACATGCGCAGAACGCAACCACCTGAGTAACCCTCAAAACGAGACGGTGTAGGAGACATTCCAGGCAAAGATATAACGAAATCACGCCTTATATGGACAGGGAATAAAACATCAACTCTGGTTTCAATCATTCCAAGAAACAGTTGACCGATGCTACCATATAAGGAGAATGAACTGACATCGATCAAAAAAATGGACCGGCGAGTCAGGACACAAGAGAAGGTAACCACCATTGAAAATGTAATCACAGTCAAACAAGGGTTATTTACCTTCGACCAAGAAAAAATTACAGTGTACAATTCAGATAGATTAATTACACACAGTCTTAGAAAAATTCTGTGCGTAACAGATTACCGCACCCCCCGTGAAAAAAAAATGAAACATTTTTTTAAAAAATCCTAGAGCCAGAACGAACAGGCTCCTAACGCACGTATGATGCGCGGATATAATGCCATATATGAGGCTAGCTCGACGCATGGAGCGATAGCTGAGATTATATCTCAGATCCTTAGAGAAAATATTTCCCTAAGTGTACACGTATATTCCAGGGAGGTGCCACCAACATACGCCATAGCGATGGCAACATCATTATGCAAGCAAAATTATACTCATATAAATACAAGTATTAAACAATGAAGTGTCATGAAAATAGCGGTGTCATATACTAATATACCGCATTAAAGAATTACACATCTTAAACCAAAAGTACATTATAGAAGCATGTAATAATATCATGATACAATGTATTATAGTAATTAAACAGATGTTCCTTGAAGATGTGGACATAACTCGTTCCAAAGTAGGTTAGAACTTGACATACTTCATGGTTGACATAATGTCCATACTCTCGCAGACGTCAATGATGTGCTGCGAAAATATCAATAACAGAAATCTTTATGATAAATGTTAAATTTCTTAATACATTAATCAAAATACAATATATAAATTGTGGCCATGTGAACTTTTGGCCCATATATTGCTAACTAAGCCTTCTTCCGTTATAACAAAATCGGTAACAGAAAAAGGAAATTATATGGTACAATGATATAAATTCCCAAAAAGTGAGAACATATGTGCTGATATATCATTATAGTAGAGAACTGTTATAGATCTCGACGTTTATCAGGAAATATATGAGTCAGAAGAATTAAGTGGAATCATGTGGGCATCTGGACAGAATGTCTGCCATCACATTATCCGAACCACGGATAGCTTGCACCGTGAAATGAAAGGGTTGAAGAGCTATGGCATATCGAGTGGACCCCGAGCTCTTCAAGTTTTTGCTCTGAATAGCAGTAAGAGCTTTCTGCTCGGTTTCCACAATGAAATGTGCGCCTAGAAGGAATCTTTGTAACTTGAGAATTGACCAAACCATAGCCAATAATTCACGGTCTAAAACCGAATAATTCCTTTCTGCAGCATTTAATTTCCTAGAAATATACATCACCGGATGCAGAATATCCGAATACTCCTGCATTAGAGCTGCCCCAATCCCAGTGGACGAGGCGTCACTTCGAAGAACAAAAGTCTTCTCAATAGTAGGTAACCTAAGGATAGGTGGAGATGAAAATAGAGTTTTAATCTGGTCCAATGAGGATTGGCATTCTTGAGACCAACGGATCAGATTAGGCGATCCTTTCTTCAATAAAGGAGAAAGAGGTGCCATAATGGAGGACAGATTCGGAAGGAATCGTCCGTAAAATTGTATCAAACCTAAGAGACTACGCACTTGTTTTTTCGTCTTAGGGACAGAAATGTTTAGTATTTTTGAAACATTGTGGTCCTCTGTCTTTAAAAGACCATGACCAACACGATGACCCAGGAAAGAAATCTCGCTAAATCCTATAAAGGCTTTAGAGGGTTTTGCAGTTAAGTTATACTCGCGAAGAGTAGACAGCAATTCGTATAAACCCAGATAGTGATCTTCCCAGGAATCGCTGAACAGACAGATATCGTCTAAGTATGCTATGACATCTGTACGATATGAGAGAATTCGACTCATCATGCGTACGAATGTAGCAGGGGCGTTCATAAGGCCTAAAGGCATGAAATTCCATTGAAATAAACCCCTAGGTGTAGAAAAAGCAGTAAGAGGTTTGGCTCGTTCAGTTAAAGGAACTTGCCAATAACCTTTCGACAAGTCAAGTTTGGTAAAGAATCTAGAATTAGAAAGTTTGTTTAGTAGCTCTTCTAGCGAAGGCATATGTTCAGCATCAAACTTCGTAACTTGGTTCAATTTGCGATAATCAACGCAAATGCGAATGTTATTGTCTTTCTTTCGTACAATAACCATAGACGAAGAGTATGCTGAAGTGGATGGTTCGATTATTTCCAATCGTATCATCTCATCCAATTCTTTCTCGACTTGTGACTGAAAATGGATAGGTATAGGATAGGGTCTGACTCTGATAGGATTATGGTCAGTAAGTACTATGTCATGTTCAATTACATGTGTGTGTCCTGGGATGTCGGTAAGGACATCCTGAAATGTTTGTAACATCGAATAGACTTGTCGATGTTCCTCAGTGGAAAGATTAGGAGAAACGGTAACGTTTTTCCAAGATTCCGTAGAATGAAGTGGGATCACAGGAAGAGGGAGATTGACATCAGAAAAAGTAGTTTCCTCATCCTGTATAACTGACAGGGATGAGTAATGACCATGAGGTACCAGAGAATCGTCCGTCGCCTGGAAAATAGGCTGCAAATAGTCAGGTCGTTCATGAAATTCCGAGAGCATATTTATGTGGAAAGTTTTATGCTTTCCATCAATATCGACAACATAGTCGACGTCGGAAATTTTAGAGACTATTGCATACGGACCTTTCCATGCAATAAGAAGTCTGTTCTCCCTTGAAGGAAGTAGGACGAGTGCTTTGTCACCTGGACAAAGTTGTCGTAGACATCTGTTCTTATTGGCAAATAGCCTTGCCTTTTCTTTAGCAAATTCGGATGAAGAAGTTGCTAGTTTGCATGCCTCGATGATCTTTTGCCTAAGAGCAATGACATACTCATAAAAAGATTGAGTGTCATCGCTAATATTATCGGCAGTGATAAGATCGTGAAGTAAAGACATAGGGCCGCGCGGTCGCGCGCCAAAGACAAGTTCAAAAGGAGAAAACCCTGTGTGTTCATTGGGGACCTCTCTATAAGCAAAGAGAGCCGCGGGTAAAACCCTGTCCCAATCCTGAGGATGATCCTCAGTTATCTTCCCAAGTAAAGTCTTGAGTGTTCTATTCAAACGCTCAACTAACCCATTAGACATTGGGTGATAGATACTGCTGAGAGACCTTTTAATATGTAAGATAGACATTACCTGTGACATAGTGTCAGATATAAGTTGAGTGCCATGGTCTGACAATATTTCTCTGGGGAATCCCAAGCGAGAAAATATCAGCCAAAGAGCGTCTGCGATATCAGCAGTGGAGATGCTCTTAAGAGGTATAGCCTCTGGCCAACGTGTGCACATATCGACACATGTAAGGATAAATTGATGTCCTCTGGCCGACTTGATCCTAAAAGGACCGATAATATCTATTGCCATTTTCTGAAACGGCCGAATAGGAATGTCAGCAGCCTGGATAGGCACAGTATGTCGTGGTCCTTTCGATTTGACCTCCTGACATACTTTGCAAGATCGACAATAAATACGTATGTCCTTGCTAACAAATGGCCAAAAGAAAGCCGCAAGAACCCTCGACTTTGTACGGTAAAAACCCATATGTCCAGCACATTGTGAGTCATGAGCATGTTGCAATATTTGCAATCTCATACTCTTAGGCACAAGAATTTGAGAATGTGTAGACGTAGTCGAGTCTTGTACCATACGCACAAGTACGCCGTTCTTCATAGAAATCCAAGACTTTCTATTTGTATTTTGATTTGGATCACCTTTTTTTGCTAGAATGAAGAATTTTTGTAAAGAAGGATCTTCTTCTTGCAATTTTATAAAAGAGTCACGTGAAATAATCAAGTGACTATTTTGGCTATTTACTTCATTATTATCAGTTAATGAAGTTTGAGGTGTTTCCAGAGCTTGTGCTCTTGTGACCACTGCATTGGTAGCTTCAATATTTTGTTCCTCCCAAACAGCAATCTGCTGTGGGGTACATTCCCTAACTCCGTAAATACGACCGATAATAAGGTCCGCTATAGGGTTAGGTAGAAGACACGCGTGGACAACTCCCGTAAAGAAGGGAGTAGCAATATGTATTATGGCAGTAGGATACTTTTCCAAAGTGCCACCAAATGTGACACATTTGATCACCTTTCCTGTAGCACAGGATGGATCTACAAGAGATTGCCTAACACCAATAGTAGTACATCCAGAATAAAAAAGGACTGAGACTGGATTACTATTTACAAGACCCTTATGTAGGATAAGAGAACCTCTCCCGTCATGCGCAACTGCAGCAGGAAGAGCGGGAAGAGGGTGGCCACAGCTTAAAGTAGTTACGGTAGTCGGTTCGATTAAAGTACTGCATTGGGGACATTTAGTTGCCCTACCAAAGTCAAAGGCAGAACATGTGATAGCACTAGAGTTTTTATTATCATCAACCTGTTTACATGCTCCCTGAGACTCTTGCTGTACAGAGTTTGTCTGTTGATATCTCTTTCTTTTATGTTGAGATCTACCGCGACCATTATTGCCTCTGAAATTATTATTATACTTTCTACTGTAATTGTTATCCTGGTTTGAATCCCAGTTTCCATAACTGTCATTATCATTTCTATATTGATGAGGTCTCCACGAAAAATATTTCTGATTGCCCCTATATTGACTACCTCTGCGGAAATGCCTAAAATTATTGGGTGTAGTATACCGAGGACTATCAGCTTGTCTCCAGTTCTTCGAAGAAGAATCACCATGTGATTGATTGCCATCATTCTGAGCATAATTACGGTTACTCTTCTTATTAAAATTTTGTTGAGTACCTTGAAATTTACGCATGAAGTTTGGGCCATATGGTTCTGCCGAAGCAACCGGCAAACCTTCTTTTACTCTAGAGTTGCTAATGGTTACGTGAGGGTGCGCAGTGACATACTGGCAACAGTATTCTTCCATTTCTTTTATGTTTTTAGGCTTACGCTCATGAAGAAAAGCAAGAAAAGACTCATTGACAGAAGACATAACCTTGTCTCTAAGTAGTAAGTCCATAAGTGCTTCAAATGTATGTTCTGTCTTAGACAGCTCAACCCAACGTGTAAAAGTAAGACGTATCTTTGAAATGAATTCAAAGAATTCGACTCCAGTTTCTGGCAACATATTCTTAAATTGAAGACGATAGCCGTCTTCGTTAAGTTGGTATTTCTTTAACAAGACCGCCCTGACAACCTCATAATTGTTCTTGTCAGGCTCATCTACCATGCTTAACATACTCAAAGCATCACCTCTAAGTATATTCTTCTTCTTCTTCTTCGATCCTTAGCCACCGACCGTCAAAGCAGTCAGTGGCCATCACGCCTAGTGGCGTCTTGTAGGGCAACAACAAATTGATTCCACTTTGCACGGTCGGTGGCCATCCTTCGTACAGTGCCCCAACTCTGGTTCATTCTTTGCATCTCAGCCTCCACAGTCCTCCGCCAAGTTGTTTTTGGTCGGCCTCTCTTTCGCTTTCCTTCAGGGGTCCAAAGCATAGCTGTTCTTGTGATGGCATCGGGGTCTCTTCTGAGGACATGACCAACCCAGCTCCAGCGTCTGCCAGCTATGATGGTATGCATGTCCTCTTGCTTGCTACGAGTAAGCAGATCTTGTCTAAGTATATTGGACAACTGATAAACATACAGTGATTTATCTATGTTATGTGTTTTACATGAACGTTCAAATCTATTCAGATAAAACGTTATATCGTCACTGGAAGCATTGAATGCTGGTAGTTTAATCTTAAAAGTACTAGCATTATGAGAAGATGACCCCTTATTTGGATCATTAGCATTACCCATGTTCATCAACTTTAACTTCTCTAACTCCAAAGCTAAGAGTTTTTCTTCATGCTCCATTTTTGCTTTTCTCTCCTCAGCCTCAGCCTCTCTTTGTAACTTTCTTTCTTCAGCCTCTCTTTGTAACTTTTTCTCTTCAGCCTCGGCTTGTAATCTTTTATTTTCATCCTCTATATCTAATCTTTTATTTTCAGCCTCTTTCTCTAGTCTTTTATTTTCAGCTTCAGCTTCTCTTTTCTGTTTTTCCATTTCCATTTGGAATCTCCTTTCATCCACCTGCATCTGCAATTTCTTTTGTTCAGCTTCCATTTCCATTTTTTTTCTTCCGCCTTTAATGCTTTATCATATTGAGTAGTCACATATTCTTCCAATTTATCACCAGTCTTACCAAGGGATTTCCCTTGCTCAATAAAGTACTCAAGTGTAGACATGATGTCTAATATTATGAGTCCAAAACCTGAAATAATTAATTATCTTATTTCAACCTTAATAGTAACAAGACTTAAATAAAGTATTTGTATAATCACAATGTTTACCCCAATCTCTGTGGGAAACAAGTCTTTGCCAAAGAACTTGTATTATCAAATGTATAATAATATCACCAGTCACTTCTTAATCATAAGGGTACTACACATCTAATAGTGCATAACCATATATCCATCAGTTATTTATCATAACTGCACTACACAGTTAATAGTGCATAAGCAAAAACCACCAGTTAGTTATGATAAGTGCACTACACAGCAAATAGTGCATAAGCAAATATTTAACAATAGTAAATGCTAAGAACTATGTAAACAATAACAAAGATCCAAGACAATGTAAACAATAACAAAGATCAAAGACAATACGAAAACATTCGCAAAAGTCAACTAAATAAACAGCGAAAAATAAAAAAATATCACAAAGAATGTGATGACAAATGCGAAAAGGTAAACAACAAATGACGTCACAGTGCATAAACGAAAATGATGTATAAAACTGAATAATAGAAAAGAGTAGACCTACAAATACAAACAAATAAAATCAAAACTAAAGAACAGAAAAAAGTTACAAAAACAACGAAGACAATACACACCTCATCACAACTAACAAAAATAGCAACAGATGTTGCATGCAAATTTTCAATTAAGAAAATTGCTCCTACTGAACGCTATTATAAGACCTCTATGACGTGGTATACCTTATAATAGTCACCTACCCAACCGACGCGCTGAAATATAAACAATAAATATACAAATAACATATAACATGTAAACATATAACATATAAACAGTTAGGATGTGAAAATACAGAAGGCTCAGTTAGATTATAAGGGCACAGTTCACAAACAAAACAGGCCACTTATCTTATTAATCTCCTATCGTCAACACGGTGTAGAACAGTTGGTGATCAGCATTCTAAGGATAGATGATCCAACGTTGATCGCACATCTGAACTTGCATCCATAACACAGCAAAGACGACAGTTACTAACTTGAACCTCAGATGAAGTATTGCAGAAAGTATAAAACTTGTACTTCTCAGATGTAACAGCAACACGCTTCACTCGGCACTTGACCTTCTAAATGCAGCAAAATTGATTCAATCGGCACTTGACCTTCGAACTACAGCAAAATTGATTCAATCGGCACTTGACCTTCGAACTACAGCAAAATTGATTCAATGGGCACTTGACCATCTGAATGCGGCAACGCCGGGTACTTTCAAAATCCATCTAAATGCAGCAACGCCGGGTACTTTCAAAATATTTCATCGAAGATGTAGATTTCTTGAAGTAAGTGTAGATCCTGAACTTGATTGCTGAGTACTACATGTGTTACTGACCCCGAGAGTGCTGGTACCAAACAAAACCAGTTATTGGCCACCAAAAAATGATAATGGTGGTTTATGGCTGACTACTGGCCACTATGAACGTTGTAGGTATTAAGTCCAAAGTCGTTGCTAGTGTGTAGCCATATAAAGTCCCACCCCTATAGACACCTGGAAGGTTATATGCTGGAGTGTGAGGTGTCTTGTCTGGTTTATGAGTGCTGGCTGCGAGTGTAGGTGATGTGGTTTCAAAAGTTCACAACACATGTGGTATGACATGAAAAGTCATAGAAGGGTGTAAACTGCTATTGACGTTTTCCATCGTTTATTTTCTGACGCCACAAGACAGGTACTGTACATCCATTTTACAAAAAGTCATAGTCACTGTAGTACATGGTAATGTGCATACATAAAGTTATTCAATGGATCCTGCAAATCCTATGAGCTGATGAGCTGATATATATATATATATATATATATATATATATATATATATATATATATATATATATATATATATATATATATATATAGCTTACAACAGCGTCAGCTTCATATCATAATGTACATAAGTCTAACACACTCCTCTCTGATGCTATCCGATCAGATATGTAAATGAGTTCACCACTGAACGCACGGGAATGGCGTTTCAAGAGTACAGGTCAGATTGACCTTTGTAGATTTTCTAAGTCTAACCTCGCTGTAGATACCGTCGCTAGCATTGCGAAGTTCAAAGAGCATAGAAACTGTTCTCTGGGCCTAGCATGACCCGTATACATCTAAATCTCAGGTATGAAGATACCTGGGGTGTAATCTCTAGTAGAAGAACCTCTCCTTCCTGTAACTGGTAACTGAGCAGAGAACGACCAATGTCAAACATCAAAATAGATTACAGATTTGAACATAAGGAGGGTATTACCTTGCTTCGAAATCACACCACAACACATACGCCTCCAGGCGTTTTCGAATCATATAGGGAAAGACCTCGTTAGCTAAACTAACTCACAGGAGGACTACCAATTCCCTATCAAAAGATCACAGACACAGGATACGTCTTCTCTGCTCAAAACATCTTGTCGAATCCCCCCGGACCGGAAGATTTCCCCAACTCACTTAAAGTTCAGACATGCGCAGAACGCAACCACCTGAGTAACCCTCAAAACGAGACGGTGTAGGAGACATTCCAGGCAAAGATATAACGAAATCACGCCTTATATGGACAGGGAATAAAACATCAACTCTGGTTTCAATCATTCCAAGAAACAGTTGACCGATGCTACCATATAAGGAGAATGAACTGACATCGATCAAAAAATGGACTGGCGAGTCAGGACACAAGAGAAGGTAACCACCATTGAAAATGTAATCACAGCCAAACAAGGGTTATTTACCTTCGACCAAGAAAAAATTACAGTGTACAATTCAGACAGATTAATTACACACAGTCTTAGAAAAATTCTGCGCATAACACTTACCTCTAGACTGGAGAAAGTAACAAGAACATATGGGATGGAAATTAATATAGAAAAAAGCAAGATATCGGTGAATAGCCATAAGAAACATGTTCCGACCAACATTACGTTAAATGGGCAAACGTTAGAAGAAGTTAACACCTTTAAATATCTCGGGTCCACTATATGTAGTGATGGGAGATCAAGTAAAGAAATCAAGACAAGACTTGAGATGGCCTCAGCTGCCATGACAAGACTGAATGTGGTCTGGAAAAGTAACATCAGTTTTCCTGTGAAGATCAAATTATACAAATTACTTGTATTATCTATTCTCTTATATGGGCGTGAGAGCTGGACACTCACTGCAGATACGGAGCGAAGGATTCAGGCTTTCGAGCATAAATGTTATAGAAGAATTTTGCGCATTTGCTATAAAGAGCACAAAACAAATGTCTATGTTAGAGAGAAGATAAACACCTATGCAGGCCACCAAGAACCACTTTTGTCAGTAGTGAAACGTCGAAAGCTTGCCTGGTTTGGGCATGTAACTCGTCATGACTCCCTTTCGAAAATGATCCTCCAGGGAACAGTCAAAGGTAAACGGAGAAGAGGAAGGCAAAGAAAATCCTGGGCTGATAACATCAAAGGTTTTTCCACACTTGTACGCATTGCTGAGGATAGAGAGCAGTGGAGGACCCTGTCTGCTGATGCTTCCACCATGGCACCCCTACGACCCATGACGGGTTACGGGTTGAGATGATGATTATTGTATGCTTGTTATAAAGAAGGATGCATAACCTTCTTATTTCAGGGTTTTTTGTGGCCCTGACAGTAACATAATACCAAGCTCGTGGGAACTGATTGATCCCTGACACTGTTTGCCTATTTCGGGCACATGCTGGATGCCATTGCCTTTCAAGAAGTGAAACAGATTGTCCATCGAGCCTAGGAAAAGACTTACTAGTGTTATCCTTCGAAGATAAGGGCCTGGTCGGCACCAGGAAGCTCAACCTCTATGAACACTAGTTGTTAAAAATAAAGACTGAAAATATTAATAAAAAAAATTCCACCTGTGACAAATGAAAAGAAAATGAACCATAGGGAGGGATGTTAACCAACAACCTACCATTATATATATACCAGTATTAACCTACTGAGAAAACTACACCTACACACTTTTATTATAATAATATTTGTATTATGGACAGAAGATCCATTGTGTAAATTGATTATTGTAAATAATTCCCTTGATTTCACTTTTGATTGTCAGTCCTGATTCAAACAAATAGAGTCAGGACAATAAAGTGAAAAAAAAATTAACGTTACACAAAATTCAACCACTGACCTACTTAAGATAGTCTTTTACAGTGTAGTTTGTATGTGATTGTTGTAGTACTGTTGTGTTGTGTTGGATAATAAAATAGTTGTTTATATGTTTAGTTGGTTAATGCAACATTACACTACATATTCATAACCCTAGACACCAAACGTTGTCATCATACATTCTAGTCAAAGAATAAGTCTGAATGAGATCATAAAGGTGGTAGCAGAAAGGTACCCTGTAACTTACCATAATATTTCTTATATTCAGGGACCTTCAATGCTGACCTCATTCAGTACACTAAGAGTATATAACAACAACATTTCTTAACATCAAATCCACCACAGACACAGTCGATAGGTTGACCGATGTCCAATCAGCGAATATCTTTTATAAAAGTAACACCAAAAAAGTTGCGTTTCTTTTTTTGAACTATATATATATCCGATCTCGCTACCCAGGAGGCCGGGGGAGGTGGGGGGGGGGGGGGGGTATGACATCATTAGGACCATTGGTTGTGAAAAAAAAATGTCATAACTTATATTCCCTCAACTGAAAATCGAACCCGTTCCTCTAGAACTCGAGGCGGTCGCCATACCTCTTAGGCACTTCGACAACCTTTGTTTGTAATTATAATTGTCATCTATATTAATCGTCAGCTTATCCCTTCAGCTGCCCAACAAGCATAGCCCTTCAATAAATTTATGTCATGTCTTCCTGTCACGTGCCAACAGCTCAAGGTCTTCCTCATTCCTATCATGTCTGTTACCAGTTATCTTCTCCATGTATTCTGCGGTCTTCCTCCATCTCTCTTACCTTGAAGATTCCAGAAAACGCACTGCCTTGTTCACATTATCATTAGTGGTCGCTTACTTATCTAAGTTTCCTCACTCATTTCAGCTTTTAATTCTGTCACTGAATGTCCTTTTCTTTAGTTTTTTTCTACAGACTTATCCTTTTTTACCTTTTTGTCCAAAATGTACAGCCAGTTGTACTTCCCGTGTCCCTTATGTATTCCCGTATATCAGTACTTCCCGTGTCCCTTATATATTCCCGTATATCAGTACTTCCCGTGTCCCTTATGTATTCCCGTATATCAGTACTTCCCGTGTCCCTTATGTATTCCCGTATATATCAGTTTTTCCTGTGTAGTTCCCAGAAGTCTCTGAAGATGTATATGCTGATCGTTGTGTTGACCTTTGTGTTGACCAATTTAGACTACGACCAATGTTTTTCCTCCTATGTTCGTTTAGTTATACTGATGCTATGTCCTGTGATACTTGATCCAAATCTGTCAAAACTAACAGTCACACCTACTTCGCGAGAAACCCTTATTCATATATTAAACTGCTGTAAACAATCGTTGTCATAGTTACCCTTTAGCTCCCCTAGGGGCATAGGCCTTCAACAAATTTGTGCGTTCCCGTGACAACAACTCAAGATCTTTCCATGTCTTACTAGTTCCTTTCTTTTCTGTCTATAGTTCTCTTCTTCGTGTATCTTTGTCGGTCGCCCTCTACGCCTCTGCGGATTCCATAACAAGGACTGCCTTTTAATGTTGCTTCCTTCTATGTGAGTTGTCACGGAATTGCTTCCCCTGCTTTGCAGTAGTGGTCCAACAGTGGCCAAAACTCAAGAGTATCTAGGGTCTTCAAATGTGTCTACCTTCGCACAAGATTACTCTTGGCAGAGTTGTAGATAGAAGGATAATGATGCCTCTATCTCAAGGGAGAGTTCATAAGATATGTCAGAAGTCAAGAACAATGCTGCATTGGGCAGGGCGATTGTTAACTTATATCTGATCCACCGCCTTTTATTAGGAACTAAGCAATTATTAATTTCAGCTCGTTCAAGCCTCCACTTTGATTTACTCAGTGGAATTCTTATTATTATGGTATAGCACTGGTTAGAGTGTATTTAGTAAACTGACTAAGACAAACTTGTAGTACATTCAAAATGACTAAATCGACGTTAAATTTGTATATTTACAAATAACAGATTTAATAATCATTTAGGTGTTAACAAGGTTTTGAAAAATGAATAATTATTTATCAGAAAATTATCATCACTACATGATATTATAGTTTGTAAAGCAGGTCACTTGGCAGCATTTATGTGTTACTTAACTGTTAGTGACGGTTCTGCTTCTTCTGATGTTTTGTTTCTTGGTAGACCAGATCATTGCTCTCGCTCGTCACTGGTCAAGGTTGTAGGGCGCAGCATGTTCCCAGAAGTGTCAGGGAGTTTCTACGAAGTTGATCCCTCGTCTGATGATGGTATCTAGCTTCGACTACAGGCTACTTGTTCCAGAAATAGTACCCTGGACTGGTACCACCAGCTAGTATGGTAAAAGAAGAGAAACGAATACCCTCTGAGTATTGAATTTCCTGACAAATACTTATGTGTCCTCATCTTCTTAATCGACCATCCCATCTACCTTCAGTTTTTACCCTTGATGAGAATTAAGCTTAACCCCTCGGGAGAAAACTTTCTTTACATTTAAATTGAACAGCATTATACTTACTTTACATTTAAATGAAAAGCTAATGGTATAAATAGAATATGTTTACACTTACATCTACACTGGTTGAAAAATGTTCACAATATAGATAGAAAGTGCTTTCATTTACATCTTCACTGGTTTGTAATTGTAATTATTATAATTAGAATGTACATAATTTCTTTCATCTTTCCCTCCCTGCTCCATATAGAACTTGAGACTACCTATGCTTTTAGTTCTCTGTAAGAAACTAGCAATAAAGCAGCCACCAGCCCTTACAGTGGTAGTTCATGAAATCATCATTCTATATGCTGAGGTTACCAGTCTCAAATTGACTGGGACATCCACTAGCAATTTTCACATATTAATATTCACACGGCAATATATACATTAGTTCACATGTTAGTAATGAAAAATATAGAATGTAAAATGTACAACTTACGCCGATCTTGGCTCACAGACTGTTTGCTCAGAAAAATATGTTAAGGCACTAGCAGATGTCTTTTTTCGCGTGTTCTTGGGGGTCGGTACTTAAACAATAAATTCCGACTATGACTCCGTGTTTTCAGTTTCCTCAGATCCCGGTTTTCCTTATTAAAATGATAGAATTTTCCTGGGCTGTTTAAGTCCTTCCAAATGCTGAAAGTCCGGTCTGATAAATGAAATTCTGATTCTAAATCTGGCGTGGTCGTCTTGGCAAGCGATTCTCAGTGTCTTAAAACTGCAAACCCGTCATGTTATATGTCCCTGTCTTCCCCCGCATTTGTTTGTTACGATGCTAAGCAGGGCTCCAATCATTTCAAACATGCGTGGTTTGGTGAGGTAATTAAAAATTATTTCCGCCTGTGCAAAAGGTCACCTTTCCCATATATGAAAGTGACACGTCCGTACACTCTTTCAGCAATGTGTTTACAAATAAGATATTACTTTCGTATAAAGTAATGTCTTTGTAACAAGGTGTGCCGCAAACGATTATGTCATTCATGACTATCCAAAATGTGTCGCACAGACAAGTAATCTCTTTATCCGTCGCTTGTGGACACAAAATCCGTCTGCTGGCGAGTAATTTTATCGCCTGGCACCACTTGGACAAACAAAACTATGCTAAACTTACCAGACCCATATGGGTTTTACCTGCGTTAATCTCCGCAAAGCTGTGAAGCGCCAAGCAAATGTGATGAATTATCACCAAGAAGGAGTGTCAAATGATTTGACAATATCAAATATCTGCTACATAGCAGAGAAAGGAAAAGAGTGCCGACCACTGAAAAGCGAGTAATAGTCAGTACAACAATTATAGCAGAATAAGGCCGTAGTGGACAAGAGAGCGACCAAAAAATTATATGACATGAGTAATAAGCGTCTTTTCTACAATTACTTCTTTCAGGACATTCTCATGGTCTTTTAAATATTCTTACGTAGAACCACGTGGTTTCCATTGTTATTCCTGTTTGTTTACTTATTGTCCATTACTCACTTCCGTGTGTCAAGTTTGGCTCTATGTAACTCTGACGCAGTCTCTTACTTACTTACATAGACAAAAAGTTGTTGCATAAAATACTTTTAATTTTATGGAGCGCTACTTTTGTCTGGGCTGTTCTACTCTTCATCTCTGGGCTGTTCTACTCTTCACCTCAGGACTGTTCTACTCTTCATCTCTGGGCTGTTCTACTCTTCACCTCTGGAATGTTCTACTCTTCACCCATGAGCTGTTCTACTCTTCACCTCTGGAATGTTCTACTCTTTACCCCTGGGCTGTTCTACTCTTCACCTCTGGAATGTTCTACTTTCACCCCTGGGCTGTTCTACTCTTCATCTCTGGAATGTTCTACTCTTCACCTCTGGAATGTTCTCTCTTCACCTTTGGGCTGTTCTACACTTCACACCTGGAATGTTCTACTCTTCACCTCTGGGCTGTTCTACTCTTCACCACTGGGCTGTTCTACTCTTCACCTCTGGAATGTTCTACTCTTCACCTCTGGGCTGTTCTACTCTTCTTCCTTGGGATGTTCTACTCTTCACCCCTGGGATGTTTTACTCTTCACCTCTGGGATGTTCTCCTCTTTACCCCTGGGATGTTCTCCTTTTCACCCCTGGGATGTTCTTCTCTTCACCCCTGGGATGTTCTCCTCTTCACCCTGGGATGTTCTCCTCTTCACCCCTGGGATGTTCTCCTCTTCACCCCTGGAATGTTCTCCTCTTCACCCCTTGGATGTTCTACTCTTCACCTCTAGGCTGTTCTACTCTTCACAGCTGGGATGTTCTACTATTCACCGCTGGGCTGTTCTACTCTTCACCTCTTTATGTTCTACTCTTCACCTCTGGGATGTTCTACTCTTCACCCCTGGGATGTTCTACTCTTCACCTCTGGGCTGTTCTTTTCTTCACCCCTGGGATGTTCTACTCTTCACCCCTGGGATGTTCTACTCTTCACCTCTGGGATGTTCTACTCTTCATCTCTGGGATGTTCTACTCTTCACCTCTGGGATGTTCTACTCTTCACCTCTGGGATGTTCTACTCTTCATCTCTGGGATGTTCTACTCTTCACCTCTGGATGTTCTACTCTTCACCTCTACGATGTTCTACTCTTCACCTCTGGGATGCATGTTTAAGGTCTACTAAATAGGTTTTTTTATTTTCACCCCAATAAAACACAGAATTTAATTTGTTCGTTCTTTCTTCTCTTTCCTTTATTTTACTGTCTACTTTCAGAACCTATTTCTTCTGCTTCTCATCTCATTGCCTTCAGTTATCTCATTATCTGCTACCTTTCTCTTCCATCTTTTATTTCAAAATGGAGTGATGTATAAATTAGTATTGAAGTAAACAATTTTTTAATTAAAATTCAAAGAACCGTTACATTTTTTCAGTTTGTTATGATCTCTGATTTTTATTTGTATTGTTGTTTAAAAATCACGTCCAAGTAGTTTTATTTTAATACAATCATTAAAAACAAATAAGTAAAAACTTGTGTTTTTTTTTCATTCACCTTTAGGTGGCATTCACATCAGCGAACTGTTTCACAAAGTTGAAATTAAAATAGATGAGTCCGGCGTTTCTTCTGCCGCTGCTACTTCATCTGAGGCAAAAGAAAGGGCAAGCAGAGCTGATGTCGCCAACGAGAAATTTCTAGCTGATCACCCATTTATATTCTTCGTGCGTGACGGAAATACGAATGTAACTTTCCTCCACGGAAAATTCTCCGGCTGAATAAAATTAGCTTGACAGAATTAAAGGAAACTTTTATTTTTAAATTGTCGCAGATTTATCAAAAGTGTAACATCTTCAAATGCCATAGACCTACTTTAAGGCACGAGTATAGTAACATTGACATAAAAAGAATACGTATAAATTTCAAACCAATCCATGTTTTTGGTGTATTTATAGCAATATGTGTGTCATGCATGCGGTTTGCGGCGTTACGTAACTGAAATGTGTATTGTGGAGATGGCTAGGCTCGATTGTTCTTATCACTGTCTAACTGTCCTTAATGTACCCTCCATTCCTTCTGGGTAAATTAAGTGTTCTAAATCTACATGTTTGATGAATCCTCCGAATGATAATTGTTATGCTCGTGTTGCTGGCTTAACACACAGCGTATTTCCGAGTTCATACGTCATACCAAGAAACAGATATTCAACACAAAATACTACCACAAAAACATGCTAGAACCATCAACGCGGAGTTGGCTTCAGTAGTACCATATTTTATGTTGCAGAAGCAATCGATGATAACATACGGTATGTAGCAAACACGATTACATCTGGACGACCCATACGAACAAAAAACATTTTGGGTTTTGCGCATACACAGCTGCACACACGCCAAGTACACTTAAATCATACAAGCTCCTACAACACTAGACCACTGAGTCCCCTTTCATTCAAATGGCTCTTTCACACAGAGACTGCCGTTGTCGACAACATACACTGCTTGTTGGGAGTAGAAAATGCATTAATTTTAACGCCGAGTTTGCCACTTCACCCAAATAGCCACTCTATGTCACGTGATGAGACTGGCTGGGGAAGTTTTGCTAACAAGGCAGGTAAAAAAACGAGAGAGAGTTTAGCAGCGAGGAGAAGCGATTGAGTGACCAGCCGTTAGGCGGCACAGATGTGTGTTTGGGCATGTGTGGAAAGCCCTAATGTATATTCCTGTTTTTACATGGAAGTATTATAATGTATGGCATATTTAACATTCATAATTGTTCATGCAACTGAGTGACTTTTATTATTATTATTAATCTGGATTATGTTCTTATTGCCTGACCACATCAATGGGTCTAATGTGAAGTTCGTCGTCATGTGTAATAAAGTTACAAACCGTCATTCAGTTATTATTACTTTCATTGGAGAAAGAGATGTGTGCACAAAGTAAGTTAATACTAAGAGTTAATGTTTATTCGCCAGGCACGTAAAGAGAGAACCCTGGACATTACATTACTACCAATATTGGATACACATAAACAGTCGTGCAAACGCAAAAGGCATGAATAAGCACGAAATAAAATAACCACACACCCCTCGACAGATGGGTTTTAACAGATGGGAAGCCAAGCCTGTGCCTAGCGATGTTTAATGCCTGAATTAATTATGTGCACCAAGTTTATCTAACATGCATTTGCATCAATTGAACTATAATATGACTGAACATGAAACAGGAGTTCAGATGCACTTTTAATGCAACGTGTTTAAAGCTGTTTTGAAGAACTGGGCTGTTTAACAATGACTTTTTGTTCGTGTTAATGAACTTTCTTGCAAACGTACCCTTTTGCAAAAACTGCGGTGAAACCAGCCATCGCGCAAATAAAGTTCCCGTACAAAGCGAAACTGCGGCAAATTAGCCACGCCCCGTGACCTTTAACGGCAGCAGGAATTTAGGTCAACAAACATGCTGTTATCGATTTCTGTTGATGGAATATTTTAAAGACAAACGAAGTACCTATTTTTCCAAAAACATTGAAGGCTTTCAGGGACCATACGTATACTAACATTTATAAATCTATAAAAGAAACTTTTCCGACCTTATTATTAAGAAATAAATAAAATAGTTCGACCAGACGACATATTATAAAACAAGTTTTCAGAACTATAGTTTCTATTTTGGCTTAGTGTTCCTGATTCAAGCGAGACAGTGTAAACTAAATTACGCCGTGTTCAGACCAAAACACTTTAGTCTGCATTTTACGATACGTTTAGATGCATTTTAAAAGCTTCTTTAAAGCCTCTTGTGCTTTCATAGCGTGCTCCATCTTTGCTATTTTTCTTTTTTTTTTTTCTATTCTATATGTTCAGTGTTGCCAATTTTTTTTTTTTTTTTTTAGGTATCATTTTTTTTCATTCATCTTCGGAAGTATGATGAAAGGTGATCTTCTATAGGTTTATGTGAGGTTTGCATTTAAGGAATTTTAGCGCTTTGACGCATTCATACTGACAGTCCTTTTTTGCATTGTGAACATTTAATTTGTAATTAGATGTGGCGTTAGGTATCACGTTTTGTTAGTGTTTCGTATATATGTCTCACATTGTCAGTTGTTGTAATAGTGCTTTCTATACCTTCTTCTCCTTAGTTGTTATTGTGACGGTTGTTTCGTTTTATTTGTGAATTATTTGTAGTGTCTAATAGTTTTTATTTTTTTTTTTACATCTTAATATAGAATATTGTTGTTGTTGTCTTATTTTAGTTAATTTTGATTTGTTTTTGTGTGTGTTGTATTTGAAAATATACCATCATCATCATCATTGTCATTGACATCATTGCCTTCATCTTTTCATTGTACATTTGTCTGGACCCATTGATATATATGGCATAATTTTGCATATTTTTTTCTTCTTTTAATTATAACATGTATTGAGCACTGCAGTGTTCATTAACAATATCACCATAATTTAACACATTCTAATTATGTCCTTGGTGGGTTTGTACGACTTACATAGGTATTGAGTTTTGTATTGTTCATCATTATAAATATCACTATATTTTGAACAGAAAATAGTTTCTGGTAGGAAACCATGTCTTCCTTTCAGGACTTTATAGAAATTGGGATTAAATTTAATAAATCAGGAGCGGAACTAGAGGCATTTGCTACTGCACAATTTGACAGCTATAATGCAAGAATTGAAAGACAGAATGAACGTGAATTAAAACGTCTTCAGTTAGAATCAGATCGCTTTGTGTGGATTTTTAACAATGGTATAAGCGCCGTACCGTTCAGAAAGCAATGGCAAACTACTGAACGTAAAAATTGCCTAGAAAAATCACAAACAGCCAATAAAAGCTGGGGTTGATTGCCACGTCCTGTAAAGGATAAGCAACTAACTAACAGTTAGAACATGAAGAGAAAGAAAAAGATCTTGCACAAGCTCTTGCGCTAGAAAAACTAAAGATTAACGCTGAGCAAGAAAAACTAAAGATTGACGCTGAGCAAGAAAAACTAAAGATTGACGCTGAGCAAGAAAAACTAAAGATTGACGCTGAGCAAGAAAAACTAAAGATTGACGCTGAGCAAGAAAAATTAAGATTAGCTGCTGCAACTGCTCAGAAAGCAACTGATTTGGAGATAGAGAAATTGCGTATTCAGAAAGATATAGATGTTGCTGTCGCCCTAAGAAAAGTGGAGTTGGACGCTCCAAACACATCATCTAGTACACCTGTAACCACAAACTGGATACGATTGCCTAATTTCAACCAGCTAATCGACTGCGTCGATAGTTTCTTACAACGTTTTGAGCTCAAGGTCAGCGCGTTGAAGATCCCCAAGGGTCAATGGAGTGCAACATTATGCGATTTTTTAACAGTAGACGCTCTACAGGCTTATTTTGCTCTGGACAGCGGTAGTAGAGAAAACTACGATGTTGTCAAGGAGACATTGCTACGTAAATTTCAGCTTACAGAAGCAGGATTCCGTGATAAATTTCATTCCTGTCTGCCTAGCAGGAAAGCTGACTTTGGAGAATTTATCTCATTAATAAAATTATATTCTAAAAGATGGATAGAATTGTCCGGAATTGATAAGACCTTCACTGGCTTACTTGATCTAATGTTACGTGACAAGGTGTTGTCGGCATGTAGCACCGATCTTGCCTCATTTTTTCAAGAAAGAAAACCAAAAGACCTTGAGGCAATGGAGATACTTGGGAGACAATATATGACAGCTCACCCAGATAAAGAGGTTCACAAACCAACTATAAAGGACGCACTCCCAGTATGTGTGGCTCGTCATGACTTTAGAGATGGTGGTCATAGACCTCGATCACAGAGTGTGGACAGCAGAGTAAGGCAAAGCTATAGATCCAACTACCGAGGAAAATATAACTTCCCAAGGCAGAGGTCACCATCTAACTTCCCACAGAGGCGAGACTATGGTTATTCAAACCAAGGTCAGTGGCGGCAGAATTCTAGCCATAATGAGGAAACGCATCACAAACGGATGGATCATAGACCCACACAAGACAATGCATCTTACAGTGGTAATAGGAATAATGGCAGATGTTGGTCATGTGCTAGGAATAGACCTTATAAGAAATATTATGGAAACAGCACTAACAAACACTGTGGGCATAATGACAATAGCAATCATGAGAAGGGTAATGCATGTGTAACTGCAAAGAAGAATGATGAGAAGGGAGCCGACCATGCCAATGCATGTATTGTTCATCATCATGTGACATATTCTTTCCAGAACGTTGTCTCCATTACAGCTGCTCTGAATGCATCACGATTCTGGGCAAGTCGACCTGCATCGGTTTTTCATCTGTATTAGCTTATGTGAAGCAATTGCAAGTCTTCTTTTAGCATTTATTGTTAGCTCACTTAATGATGAAAATTGTTATGGATGCAAATCTTTATTCCAACCTGGTTCACAACCCAGATTAATTTGCGGGCATGCTCTACCTGCTATGTCATCTTGTGAGAACGTGGGACGCCTCACATTATATACTGGTTTTCTGTATAACAGACATGTAAGTGTCCTTCGTGATTCTGGCTGTACCACTGTCGGAGTCCGTAGATCGCTAATTGATGAATCTGCCTTTACTGGTAAAACAGTGAAGTGCATAACATTTGGTGGGAGTATAGAGTGTTACCCAGTGGCAGAAATAGATATTGCCACACCCTTCTTTACAGGTAAGGTAAGGGCATGTGTCCTTGAGGAACCAGTATCAGACATTATCCTTGGTAATATACCAGGTATTAAGGATTGCTCCCCAGAGGAGATACATAAATGGGTTGAATCTCACCCAATGTTGGCTAACGCTGTGGTCACTAGGGCCCAGCATGCCGCTGAATCCAAGGCAGAGCCAGCTATACCATTTAGTGAGAGAGCATCTCTTCAGAATGTGCATAATGTTTCCCCCCAGTCGTTCGCGACCAAACAGCGTGAAGATGTTGCTTTGCAACCATTGTTTGCTCTAGCAGAGAGCAAGCATGTGAAGAAGACAAAAACTTCACGTTACTGGTTTGAACTTAAGAACTCAGTACTGACTAGATGCTTTGACAACTATGTTTTAGTCAGGAGACAGGTAGTTATTCCAAAGAGTTTTAGACCTATTGTATTGAATACTGCCCATGACTCGCTTTTAGCTGGTCATATGGGGATTAAGCGTACTCTGTTTCATGTCACCTCAAATTTTTATTGGCCCTGTGTTAACAAAGATGTAAAGCTATACTGCAGGTCATGTACAACTTGTCAAAAGGTAGCACGTAGGGGCAAGCACCACGCTGCACCCTTACAAGTCACTGATGTGCCATTACGGCCTTTCACCAAGATTGCAATTGACATAGTTGGTCCTATGTCAGTCATGTCAGATAGAGGATATCGATATATCCTAACGTGTATAGACTTATGTACACGTTGGCCGGAGGCCATACCATTGAAGACTATCACCTCAGCAGCTGTCTCTGATGCTTTATTTGTTATTTTTTGTCGCATAGGATTCCCTGATGAAATCTTATCAGATCGTGGTACTCAATTTATGTCTCAAATGATGAAAGATATTGAGAACATGTTAGCAATTAAGCATTCGTTCACAAGCCCATACCATCCGGAAAGCAATGGCGTTTGCGAGCGTTTCAATGGCTCGTTGAAGCAGATGTTAGGCAAAGTCACCGAGACATGTCCTCGTGACTGGGACCAAATGTTACCAGCAGTCTTATTTGCTTACAGAGAAGTGCCCCATGAGAGCACTGGCTTTTCGCCATTTGAGTTGGTATATGGTGCCAACCCTAGAGGTCCTATTATGCATCAGGTATGATACGTAATGCTTCACAGAGGTCGAGAGTGCGCTGCAACCAATCTCGAAAATTACGTTCGTTCCTACCAGGAGAACAAGTATGGCTACTTCTTCCAACCAAGGAAAATAAACTGCTAATTTCCTGGCAGGGCCCTTTTAAGGTGGTTGAGAAGAAAACTGATGTGGATTATGCCATTGACATAAGGGGCAAAGTTAAAACATTTCACATCAATATGTTAAAATTGTATGTGGAGCGCCCTGCAGAGTTAGAACCTATCTTAGACAGTATTTCTGATGAACCAGTTCGACAGACTTTGTCAGCTGTTGTGGAATCTGATGATTCTACAGCGAGCGATATTTCTTTTAATTTTCCTCTGCTGCCTTTAACATCTTCCGAATCTCGAGAGATGTAACTGCATCAGGTGATTTAGATTCTAGTTATCGAGAACAGGCTCTTGCTGTTTTAGAATCTTTCTCTGATGTGCTGACTGAACTTCCAGGTCGCACTGATGTTTTCTCTCATGATATTACATTGACTGATGATCACCCTATCAAACTCAGACCGTATACTATACCCTTACACTACAGATCTCAGGTGGATAGTGAACTTAAGGATATGCTACGCATGGGCATCATTTCTCCTTCTGAATCATCCTATTCTTTTCCTATGCTTCTAGTTAGAAAGAAGGACAAATCTCTTCGCATCTGCATTGATTTTAGACGTCTTAACAGTGTCACTCTCACAGATGCCGAGCCCTTGCCTGTTTTGGAGGATCTCTTATCACAACTATCCCAGGCTACATACTTTAGCAAACTAGATCTATCCAAGGGATATTGGCAGATCCCTTTAACTGATAAAGCCAAACCTCTAACTGCATTTATGACTCCATATGGTTTATTCCAATGGAACTATATGTGTTTTGGCCTTGTCAATGCTCCCGCGACTTTTGTGCGCATGATGCAGAGACTCTTAGGAGATAGATCTGATGTCATCACATACATAGACGACATCTGTTTATTCCATAGTTCTTGGCAAGAACATATCACAGGATTAAAATCTTTATTAATGCTACTCAGAAAGCATGGTTTGACAGTTAGACCTTCAAAAGTTCAGATTGGTTGTCGAGAAATTTCATTTCTTGGTCACCGTGTTGGTAACCACATGTTATACCCTGATGAGCACACTGTCAAACGCATATTAGAATTAGATATCCCTCGGACAAAGAAACAGGTTAGGAGCATGTTAGGACTCATTAACTTCTATCACAAGTTCATTCCGAACTTTTCATCTATTTCTTCTGTCCTGTCATCTTTGACTAAAAAGGGAGCTCCTAATAAAATTGTTTGGTCCGATACTTGCAGTGGAGCTTTGAATAAAATTAAAACTGTATTTTCCAAGGCACCTATTTTGATGTTACCTAATATCACTATGCCATTTCTTCTGAGGACTGATGCTTCTCAGACTGGCATTGGTGGTTGCCTGTTGCAATGGTTCAATGATACTCCACATCCATGCTTGTATGTAAGCAGAAAGTTGCTACCAGCAGAAACTCGGTATTCCACCAGTGAAAGAGAACTCTTGTCCATCATTTGGTGTATGGGCAAGTTATCACGCTATTTACTTGGCGCACATTTCTACCTCCAGACGGATCACCGTCCACTAACATCCCTAAATCAAAAAACTACAACAAACAGTAGATTACACAGATGGTTCTTGCTTATCCAAGAATATAGATATACAATTATCCCCATCAAAAGATCAGAAAACTTTCTGGCAGACTTATTGTCAAGGAATGTAACTGGAAAGTGAAATTGTTTGTGCCAGATGTTGACATTGTCTGATCTTGTTTTGTTTTTCAGGTGATATACTATTGAAACATTCATGTTACGACTTTAATTGCATTTTTTGAAAGATTGGATTACATTTTGTCTAAACTGTTTACATATATCTGTTTTCATGTCATTTCGCACTACAATTAATACTTCATATATATTTATTCTGAAACAGTAGGATTTTTTTTTTTCTAATAGATTAATAGTTCTTCGGCTAACTATCCACTGTTCTCAAGCGAAAACCCTTGGTTTCCGCTCGGGAACAGGGGGGCAATGTTGGGAGTAGAAAATGCATTAATTTTAACGCCGAGTTTGCCACTTCACCCAAATAGCCACTCTATGTCACGTGATGAGACTGGCTGGGGAAGTTTTGCTAACAAGGCAGGTAAAAAAAACGAGAGAGAGTTTAGCAGCGAGGAGAAGCGATTGAGTGACCAGCCGTTAGGCGGCACAGATGTGTGTTTGGGCATGTGTGGAAAGCCCTAATGTATATTCCTGTTTTTACATGGAAGTATTATAATGTATGGCATATTTAACATTCATAATTGTTCATGCAACTGAGTGACTTTTATTATTATTATTAATCTGGATTATGTTCTTATTGCCTGACCACATCAATGGGTCTAATGTGAA
>JAMPIV010008872.1:0-17784 GCA_024509875.1 Oreohelix idahoensis | reverse complement strand
TTGGGCTTTATTGCTTTCAGTTAGCAGGATCTTTGCCCTCTGCGCTACTGTTTGCTCTTTCCAGTTACGGATCTTCGACTTTGGTCTACAGTGTGCTTTCCCAATTGGCAGGATCTTCAGCCTCTGGGATTTGCGACCAATTAGGATGGATCTTCGACCCTCTGGGCACTACTGTTCACTGTCAAGTTAGCAGGATCTTCGATCTCTGGGTACTTTTTGCTGTATTTGATTCATTAATTCTTGATCGTGCTATTGTTGGAATAATTACGCGAATGTGAGTTAATACTTTCTGTCTGTCACAAGGTTTGAACTCAGTATCATAATTGTTGAATTTGTAACTTCAATGAACGTGATAAGTCTCTTCTCGAGTCCACACAATTTTTAATATACATTTCAAACAGTAGACAGTCCATGGAGGTTGATTATGAAAACATTATATATTAGAATTGAATCATACATCATAAATGCTATCCATGCATTACAGTCCTGGTCCAATAATATGCAACACTATAGTCAGAACGTCGTAACTATATGTACGCGCGGTTGGGACATCCAACGGCCGACAATGAGATTAGACGTCTGGCGATATAAAACGAATGTGGACCATAAATTCATCCTTCCTTGACTTTAGTTAAATTTACTAACCTCGATACATTCCTCTCTTCATAAGAATATCGGACTGACCCATGTCCGTACTGCAATAACATATGTGCGGCAATATCATGCCTACCACTGGAAGGATTATAGGACACGTCTTATCCGTTTGACGGTCATCTAAGAAAGGGTGTGGTAACCTAGTCACGGTGCGTGACATACCAACGCATACACGTCATAATCAATCGTGTGTATCGCGTACACTAACTAACAATTATTTACATTATATTAAACGTAGTCACCTATTAATCTTATGCTGTTAACCTCTAGCAGACCATGCCAATAAAATACCTTAACAGTGCCTTAGGACTTGCTGACAAAGAATATGTTAGGTGTTATGCCAATAGTCTAGGAAGTAACAAATTATAGCCAAAATACTATAGTGGTGTTGTCTGACAACACAGAATCATATTTGCTCATAATGGCGTGTTTGGACACTGCTTTAGAGGAAATGAGGCCACCACGCTAGATCCGATTTGATTGGCTAGAATAATATGTAAGGCGAAACGTGATTAGTCGACTGCAAATACTATTTTTGGTTGTTAATGGAAACGGTAGGAAGGGTAAATTTTTTCAAAGGCTTTTGTAAACATGGTCTCATTGGCTAGACCATTTGATATAGTCAATTAGGAGCGTCAGTTCAGGGCCACTTTTTGAAAATAAACTTTGTAGAAGCAAGTGCGTTGAGAACCAGCTCATATTTTTCTAATAAAAGCCTGGGACAGAGGCAGATCGGAATTGTGCAATAACTCATCGCCAGTCAACGTACTTGTTTAATATTTCCTTGAATTGTGGTAAGCTAGACATATTTGATATCTTTTAGATGAAAATTGAATGTGAATTGATAAATTTATGTCTGTATGTGTGTGGTTCAGTAGCAAACATGAGGCAAAGCCTAGATATTGCTCCACCATGAAAAAAACTTGTCGGAGAGGAGTATAACTGTATAGGCCTATATGGGATTGCCAAATAGTACTATGACACCTATCTTATTGTATAGAAGGAAATAATGCTGGAATTGCAGAGGCGTTGTAACCATTAGGGAGAGGAATACTGGTGTATATTGTTACATGAGAAGCTAGCAGTTGGCCTACAGCGCTGAACTCTGTGTTTGTTATGTAATGTGCTTCAGTGTGGAAATAGATTATAAATTAGTTCTGAAGTAGGAAGTACAACCTTCTTATTTCAGGGACCGTGGTACTGAAGTAATAGAGCAGCACCTGGTCTGAGTTTTGCTGAATCCAGAGGCTGGTAGCATACTCCTTGGTCAAGATATCGACCAGTGTTGTTTTTCAAGAAAACTGTGAAGCAAGCGAGCAAAGGAGACAGTTTTCCTGCCGTCCACACAGAAGATAAGATTTCGTTGGCCAGAGCAGCTCAATCTTGTGTAAACCCCCCCCCCCCCTCTAAAATTGACTGTACATTAACTCAAGAGGGACAGTTATTTGTTTCAAATAAAAAGAAACTGTGAACCTTTCAAATATTATTTCCACCAGTAACAAACACATGAAGTCATGATGACAAACAACAACCTAGCTTGAAAAGCCAGTATTACCTCATAGTACTACATCACTACTTACACACATATTGTAATAATAATATATGTCAGTACAAAGATCCTATCTATAAATTGTGTACATACAAGTTGTGATTACATTTGATTGTGATTCCTGGTTCACTTTGTAGTTGAATCAGGATATCTATTATTGAAAGGAATTAATACATATTTTAAAAGTTAACACTTGACTTATTAAGATAGTCTTATAGAGTGTTCTATGTATGTGAGTGTCACAGTGTTGTAAAGTATTGTGGATTAAATTAAATTGTTTATCTGCCTGTTGGTTGTTGTGAACATACACTTCATCACTATCATAACCCTAGACATTCAATGTAGTCATCACAATATTCCAGAATAAGTCTGACTGAGGTCTAAATGTGGTAGCAAAGTAAGGTCATCTGTAATACACCTCACTTATTAGATACAGATACCTTCACAGCTGATCTCAGTCAGTACACTAAGTCCCCTATAAATATTTATAATATCCCACTTTACCACACTGCCACTTTCTACCTTCAAGTCAATCAAACCTCCCCCCCTCCCCCCCCCCCCCCCACCCCAGCCCTCACATCAACTATCATCTTGTCCAGTCATCCATCAGCTCCCAGTAGAGCACAGACCTTCAACAACTACACGTCAAGTCCTCCTGTCCTGTGCCATCCATTAAAAATATTTCCATGTCTTCTTTATTCCCTTACTGTTGATGTCTAATTCCTTTCTCCTTGTGTTTTGTAAAGTCTTCTCTGGTAATAGGCTTTTGTGGCATTAGCAACCTTGTCATTGGTGGAACACTTTTTTCCACACAAGGAAATCCACAAATTAACGTGGGAGTCACCAAATGGCCATGACAGAAACCAGATAGACTACATAATAAACAACGGCAGATTGAGGCATTCTCTGCAAGATGTGAAAGAAAGAAGAGGTGCAGATGTGGGAAGTGATCACCAACTAGTACTAGCAAGAATAAAAATGAAGATCAGGACCACTGGGTCAAAAATAACAAAACAAAAAAGATTTGACATAAGTAAATTGAAGGATTCCCTCACAAGAAAAGCATTTGTATCCAGTATAAAGAAACATTATCAAGCTGCCAAGTTCCAGGAAGAGACAGCAATTCAAGGTGTTGACCAGAAATTCAACACACAGAGGATTCCAGAACAAAGGCTGCTAGTAACGCTATCAAGTGGTTTTCTCAGTGTGTGTACTATCTATGATCAGCTTGTTCTCCACACTTCAGGTTCCACTGGTATTTGATCATGTTCATAAAAAGTGGAAACAGACATAATTGCATAGTTAGGAACTGGCTAACAGGATTTTAGTGATGCTGACAAAAACCAGTCATCTTCTAATGTATACGAGTTATTTACAGCTTATTACAGAAACTTTTCCAACCAACAAAAATAATCTTAACAAAGCATTTAAGTTAAATATTTTTTAGAATGACCTTGTAAAACAGATCAAATGGCAGTGACGGCAGTTAAACATAGGCTGCACAAAATTCCAAATACACATGAAGAGTTCTAACAGAAAAGTTTACTTGTTTGTGAGCTCTCTATATTCGGCCACTTTGCTGGCAAAGTCCACAATGCTTTGCACAATCTCAGAACATATGTTGTAATGCCGAAGATAGCGTAGCTCAGCACGCTGGGCAGCAATGTGATCATGAAGTTCTTGATCTGCTTTGATCTGCTCAGCATACTCATGTCTGCACTGTGCTGCAACTTCCTTTAAATTAAGGGCATGCAAATTGTTTAAAATATGTAGGAACGAAACTCTTTGAATGTGGTTTACAAATCTTACTAGATTGTATAAAATATGTAGGAAGAAAACCCTTTGAATGTAGTTCACAAATCTTACTAGATTATATAAAATATGTAGGAAGAAAATCCTTTGAATGTGGTTCACAAATCTTACTAGATTGTATAAAATAAGTAGGAAGAAAACCCTTCCAATGTGGTTCATAAATCTTACTAGATTGTATAAAATAATTAGGAAGAAAACCCTTTGAATGTGGTTCACAAATCTTACTAGATTGTATAAAATAGGTAGGAAGAAAACCCTTTAAATGTGGTTCACAAATCTTACTAGATTGTATAAAATTAGTAGGAAGAAAACCCTTTGAATGTGGTTCACAAATTTTACTAGATTGTTTAAAATATGTAGGAAGAAAACCCTTTGAATTTGGTTCACAAATCTTACTAGATTGTATACAATATGTAGGAAGAAAACCCTCTGAATGTGATTCACAAATCTTACTAGATTGTACAAAATAAGTAGGAAGAAAACCCTTCGAATGTGGTTCACAAATCTTATTAGATTGTCTGCCTGTAGTTAAAACTGACTGACATAATGGTCTACATTACAGATGTTTCTCTTGAATCGACGGAGCTGCTTCTGTCTCTTGAGATGGTAGAAAATCTGACTTGGTTGCTAGTAAGATTTTTGCAGGGTAACAATATTCATGTCAGAACTACATATTACTAATCTAAGCTGTGTCTTCTAGCAACTACCATTGCCATCTGAAAACCTATGCCCTTCTGGTGAATTGGCTTCGAGGCTATCATATAATATTTCTGATTATGTCATACCGAATGCTTATCTTAAATGGATGGCAGAGTTTCACCGCCATAGACCATAAGGGAAGAAAGAGTTGAAGGCAAACATACAAGAGGAAGACAGTGCTATAAGTGAGAAGATAACATCAAGTGATGGGCAGGAAAAAGTCTGTTAGAGTGTACCATCAAGACAGAGACAGAAGATCTATTGCAGCTGACCTTTTTGTTGTGGAGATGGAAGCTGATGATTATATATACATTTATATATATATATAACATGTAAATTGGCTAAAGAATATTTTGAAGTGTTGTAAGCTTTATATGCATCAAATAAATTTGTTTTATACCTTGTGAAGTACTGGAACAAGGAGATTTGACAATAACCAAACACTTTTACGAGTAGTAAGTGACCTTGTGAGAATCATGTTCCATATCTGGGCACTATACAGCTCATGGGCTAGAAAGAGTTAAGAGTAAGAACTTAGTTAAGAGAAAGATTCGTATGTTTGTTGTTTCTAGTATTTCTGCCCGTCCAAAAAGACTGTTCCATTTGGAGCTGGAAAATCCAGAGCTGTTATACCAGTGATGAGGTTAAACAACTCATTGTGTAAACTAGTAATTATTCATATTGTTTAGAAATGTACAAGGTAATGGTAAAGGAGAACAGTGAAAACAACAACCAAAAAGCTACAGACTTTCATAAATGGGTGCTTGTGAAGAATTAAAGGATAACTGGAATGACAAGATCACTAATTGGGAACTGATTACAAGAAACAGACAAGATCACTAATGTGGAACTGATGACAAGAACCAGACAAGATCACTAATGTGGAACTGATTACAAGAACCAGACAAGATCACTAATGTGGAACTGATGACAAGAACCAGACAAGATCATCAGTGTGGAACTGATGACAAGAACCAGACAAGATCACCAATGTGGAATTGATGACAAGAACCAGACAAGATCACTAATGTGGAACTGATGACAAGAACCAGACAAGATCACTAATGTGGAATTGATGACAAGAACCAGACAAGATCATCAGTGTGGAACTGATTACAAGAACCAGACAAGATCACTAATGTGGAATTGATGACAAGAACCAGACATGTGCCAGTGGAACAGGAGATGAGAAGAAGATGCTGGTGATGGATAGTACTCACATAGAGGAAAACTGTTGATAGCATTACAAGGCAGTCTTTATTCTGGTATCCCCAGTATAAGAGAAGTAGATAGAGACCAAAGAATACACGGAGAAGAGAACTTAAGACAAACATGACAGAGATGAAGAGGACATGGAAATAACTTAGGCTGATGGCACTGGACAGAAAGACTTGATTTAGGTTTGTTGTTGTAGGCCTATGCTCCTTGGGCAGCTGAAGTGTAATGATGAAAGATAAAGGTAGTTCTATAGCAGATATTGGGACATGAAGTGTTAGAGACTGCATCTTTATGAGATAAGTAGACCAGTTCTTTTCCTTGTTGCCTTTGCCTTACATAACTCATTGCAAAGTCAGGTACCCATTTTTATAGCTGAGTAGGCTGGAGCTTGATGTGATCTGGTTTCAAATCAGGTCCTTCTACATCGAGGAGCAAGTACTCTAATGTAAAAAAACAATTTGTTAATTTTGTAGTTATCTGCATCCAACTCAGTGTCTTCATCTATCTTTGGTTTATTGCATGTCAACTCTGAAGGAGACCCAGATTGATTTTAGTGATGTTCCATCTTTCTTTTCTTTGAATTCTGGACTTGAGACAGTCTTCAGAAATGAATCAGCAAATGATGTATTTGCCACTAACAGTAAGTACTACTAGTAGTGTCTGTGTGATACAGTAAGTACTAGTAGTGTCAGGTAGCTGTGTGCACTATAATGTCAGGTAGATGTGTGTAGTATAATGTCAGGTAGCTGTGTGTAGTATAATGTCAGGTAGCTGTGTGTACGTTAATGTCAGGTAGCTGTGTGTAGTATAATGTCAAGTAGCTGTGTATACTGTAATATCAGTTATTTGTGTGAACTTTAATGTCAGCTATCTTTGTAATGTCAAAAATAGGTTCTTTAATATCATATGTTTAGGTACTTTAGTCACAAATATGTGTGTTGTTTAATATCAAATATCTGTGTAATGTCATATATATATATATATATATTTTAGGTAATTAAAAGTACACTCAGAAGAACAATATAAGTGTGTTGTTTAAATATATAAGATAAGATATATATATATATATATATATATATATATATATATATATATATATATATATATATATATATATATATATATATATATATATATATATATATATATATATATATATATATATATATATATATATATATATATATATGTTTGTACTTTAATGTGCTATATCTTTTTACTTTAATGTAATATATCTTTGTACTGTAATGTCAGTTATAAGCATACTTGAATATCAGATCTCTGGGCACTTTAAAATCAGATATTTGTGCAATTTCATGTCACAAATCTTTGTACTTTAATGTTAGATATCTGTGTACATAAATACATAAAGTTGTGCACTTTCATATGACTTATTTTGATACTTCAGTGTCAGATATAAGTACTTGAATGTCACATATATGTCCACTTTAATATCAAGCCATTGTATAATTTCATGTTGTATGCCTTTGTACTTCAATATCAATGTAAGACTATTGTCAGATATCTGTGTTCATTTAAATCAAATATGTTCTTGATTGATGACAACCTGGAATTATAGCGGCCATAAAATCTATGACAACAGCTCCTTCTGCGGAACGATAACATCAGCTAGCTGCATTGCCATCAGGCAGCAATATTTGCAGTTGTTTTGGTCTCCATCAGTAATTGGGTGTCCAGATTCCAAGTATTATGTATGCATGTCAATCATGTATGAGTATAGATGTGAAACACAGCTAGAAAAAAAGGCAAACAGAAATTATTAGAATGATGATGCTAAACAAGAATCTTCAAGATAATGTTGACAAATACAAGTAGTATTGTGACAGTGCTGGGACTTCTTTAAATAACTAGGTGACAGAGGCAGGCCTAGTCGTAGTCTACTCGAACTGGCAGACTATGTCTTTGACTTTATCTTCCAAGTAAGGTTATCTCTTTACTGGCCCTTACCACCAGAGGTGATGATTCTTGGATGAGTTATGGTTTGGTTCCTTTATCAACCCAGGTCATGTTCTTCCCTCCTTGTTGTTGTGTAGCGACTAGATCGTATTGTGGCGTACCATGATATTAATTTTTGTTGTGCTATTACTCCTTATTTCTCACACCCACTCCATAACCTTCTATAAATCAAGTCAACTTGTGTGGTAGGATCAACTTTATAACAAATTTATTTACAAAATTAAAGTTCCAACATTTTCCAATAAGGAGTATGGTTCAAAACTCCATTTCATGTTCATTTATCCAGCCCTTAATTCAACTTGTTCCAAAAGGTATATTTATTGCCTCTCCTGCAGACTCTTACTTATGCGTAGGTGATCTACCCACAATTTATTCTCTTTTCTTTATTTCTCCACCTTATCTCTTGTATCTGCCCTGTCAGGCCTAACTCATAAAAAATTACATCAATATCTATATATGGTTCATATATAAAATCAAATCATGTCAGGTACAGCTGTTGTGGCGTCCTCATACTTACTGTCAAATGAGAGAGCACCTGAGTTGTCTCATAGTTATCAAATTCACCATTATCTCTTCTTTCCTCTGATTTACTGTTCAATGAGAGAGAGCATGTCTTATCTCAAGGATGTCCGCGTTGCAGAACCCTTGTTCATTTATTCTTGTCTAATGACAATACCTCTTCCTTTTTATACAACAGCCCATCTTGGCTATCAGCTAATATTTAAATGTTATCCACACTTTATATTGTCGTACTCATTTTTCTTTATATAACAGCCCATCCTGGCTATCAGCTAAAAAAAAAGTTATGTTATCCAATTTATACCTTCTTCAGTCGTACCTGTTTCAATGTTAGTTCTTGTGGTACGCCCCTTTAAACATGAGCATCATTAACCTCTGGTTATAAGTTGACTGAAAGTCAATAAAAATAGCAAGAGTCTTTCTTACCGTGTCAAAATGAATCCCAGTACCTATCACA
This sequence comes from Oreohelix idahoensis, assembly GCA_024509875.1. Lineage (NCBI taxonomy): Eukaryota > Metazoa > Mollusca > Gastropoda > Stylommatophora > Oreohelicidae > Oreohelix > Oreohelix idahoensis. The sequence continues at coordinate 8,899 of JAMPIV010008872.1, read as the reverse complement.
TTTCCTACTAAATCACCCCTATGTGCTAATCCTACGTTTAACACAATTCAATAATAATAATAGATAATAGATTCTTTAAGCACCAAACACGGCGCATAAGGCAGAAACCAGTGCTCTCCAGGTTGTTCGTTGTGACGGCACTCCTCTTAGCTCTTGCACATTATTTAGGCCCAACGTTCTTCCTTCTCTTATTATTGTTCTTCTGAGTGTTTCTTTTGGTCTTCCTTTTTTCCTCTTACCCTCAGGAACCCAAGTGAGCGCCTGTAGTGGTATTCTGTTGTTTTGCATTCGTAGGACATGACCGATATATGACCATCGTCTTTTCCTTATATAGTCGGAGACATATTTCTGCCTAGAGTCTTCTCTTATTTGTCGATTAGTCTTGAATTCTTTCCAACTGATGTTCATGAGTTTTCTAAGACATTTGTTCTCGAATGTATTCAGCTTGTTCTCCAATGATTTTGTTATTTTCCAACTCTCACAGCCATATGTTAACACTGAGATAACATTTGAATTAAACAGATGAAGCTTGGTATGTATATTCAATGATCGTAATTTCCAAATGTTAGATAATCTATTGAAGGCGCTAGCTGCCAAAGCAATTCTAGTATGGATTTCTCTTGTTGTGTCACCATCCTGAGTCATTTTACTGCCTAAATAATTGAAACTTTCAACTTTCTGTAGTTTTCCCCCGTTCAAGATGATATCAAAGGTCTCGTTAGAAAAGTTCATAGCTTTAGTTTTAGAGGCATTTATTTGGAGACCTATCTTAACCGAGAGATGACACAAATTATTTATTGCTTCTTGGGATTGTCTTGGTGTTGAACTTAAGAATGCTACATCATCTGCGAAATCCAGGTCCCCCAGGAATTTTCCATTTGTCCATTTTATACCCAATTGTTCATTGTGGGTATAGTTTCTCATAACCCAATCAATAGCTATTCCAAAAAGTAGTGGTGACATAATACAGCCTTGTTTCACCCCTGTTTCTACTGTAAACCATTCTGTATTCCCTTTATTTGTTCTAACACAACATCTTGCATTGTCATATAGCGCTTTGATTATATTCACATATTTTGTTGGAAAACCATAGATTGTAAGTATCTTCCACAATGATGGGCGGTGTAGACTATCAAAGGCTTTTTGAAAATCGACGAAGGTGATAATAAGTGGCGATTGCCTTTCCACTGATTCTTCTATAATTGTTCTTAGTGTGAATATTTGATCAATACATGATCGTTTCGGCCTGAAACCCGCTTGTTCTTCTCTGATCTTTTCGTCAGCATGCAATTTAAGTCTTTCTAACATCATGCAACATAATAATTTTCCAGGTACTGATAATAGAGATATACCACGCCAGTTATTACAGTCTGATAGATCACCTTTCTTCGGTAACTTTACAATAATACTGTCTTTCCATTGTTGTGGTGGTTGTTCTTCTCTCCATACTTCATTTATAATATCTAAAATTCTCAAGAGGTTGTTGTCATTAACTGCTTTAATCATTTCCCCTGAAATTTCGTCAACTCCAGCAGCTTTAAAATTTTTTAATCTTTTAACGGCTTGTTTGATCTCATCCAGCGTGAATTCATCGCAAGTTATTGGCAAGGTGGTTGTGGGTGTTTCATTATTAAAATCAGGTGTTACTGTTGGTGGTGGTCTGTTTAGCACCTCCATGAAGTGCTCAGCCCATCTCTTCATTTGTTCTTTTTCTGTTGGTATTGAATTCCCTAATTTACCTTTAACAGGTGTTTCCATAGCAGTAGGCTGGTGACATAGTTGTTTTGTAATTTGATAAAGGCACCTACTATTACCAGTTCTTGCAGCATTTTCAGCTTCTACGGCCAGTTCATTGATGAAATGTCTTTTATCTCTTCGAGTTTTTGTCTTCACTTCTTTATTTAACAAGTTATAAGTTAGTTTGCAAGATTCAACTGCATTATGTGTACTTGCCGCTAGTAGTTTAAGTTTTGCTGTTTTCCTTTCTTGTATTTTATCCCAAGTATCTTCTCTCATCCATTTTTTCTTTTTATGTACTAGGTATCCGGTGGTCGCTACTGCTGCTTCTGTCATTGCTGTTCTCAGTTGTTCCCATTTAGTATCGATTGTCTTGGTGGTGATATCGTTGTCAATTTTGCCTAAAGCATCGAAATAATTGTTCATTTTGACATTATATTCCTCCTTTATATCATTTGATTGCAGTCTGTGTTCATCTATTCTTCTATTTTTATTCTGTTGGTATAACTTCTTCAGTTTAATTCTCAGTTTAGCTATGCAGAGGTTATGATCGCTTCTGATCTCTGCACCTCTGTATGCTCTGACGTCTTGAACTGATGAGCGAAATTTAGCGCTTATGCAGAAGTGATCTATCTGGTTCTTAGTTCTGCCATCAGGTGAATTCCATGTTATCTTGTGGATATTCTTATGTGGAAAGATGGTGTCTGCCACAACGAGGTTTGATATTTCACAAAGTTCTAGAAGTCTTTCGCCATTTTGATTCATACAGCCTATGCCATGAGTACCGAGATATCTTTGTACTCCATCGTTGTTGTCACCTACTTTGGCGTTAAAATCACCCATGACTGCTATTATGTCATGCTTGGGTATTGTGTTGATGGTACTTAGAAGTGCTTCATAGAAGTCATCTTTTGTGGTATCAAGAGCGTCGTTAGTTGGTGCATAACATTGTACAATTGAGAGCTTGAAAAATCGTGTCTGAAATCTAGCTAATATTAGCCTCTCATTGATAGGTACCCAGCTGATAAGCGATGCTGCTGCTTTCTGTGTCATTAGGATGGCTACTCCCTCTGTGTGACGATTATCATTACTACCAGAGTATATAATTTGCTTTTTTAATTCAATGAACACAATTTATGCTAGTCTCCAGAATTGCTACTGCTAATCATGCTAAATCTAGCTACTTCATCTGTGAAAACTCCTGTCACCCACAGGTTTCACTGTTTCACTTCTTGAGAGCCTGGCAACACATGACTTGCCTCGTTAACTTCTCGGCCAGGACTAATTTCTTTTGTCCTTCAAATCGTCATCCGTTTTTGTTTTCCAGTCAATACGATTGGTACATCGCTTCCAACTCACCGATCACAAAACTCACGCTTCTCTCCTATGTAAACAACTCAGTGAGCTTTTGTTCCGTACTGTTTACGCCTTGCTCATTTGTCTCGTGCGTTAGTTTTTCTCTCTGCTCACTTAATCTGCAAGGGGCGCTAATTAATTGTAGTCTCCCTTTGAGGTTTTTTGCTTTAATGTAACATTCCCTTACTTAAGGCTTATTAGAACACTCAATATGCAAATTTCGTACACCATAACTGTATATTCCTAAAACTAACTAAGTGTAAACCAGCCTTGTTTTCAGAGGCTTGGAATTAAAGGGTTCTCTCCCTTTCTCTCCAAGCACGGGTGTACAATCTTTTATCTCCCATCTTTAAGATAAATAGCCCGTTTCCTAGATTATTTATATTTTCTAACCCATTTTCCATTACTCTTTTATTTCATCCACACCAAATTACTGTTCATCTGAACCTTATGTACAGCGGCAATAACGCTGTGAAACCCAACGCCCTAATATCTGGCCTTTGGCTAGGATCATGTGTCTAGACACAGGGACCGGTATAGTGACATTCATGTGTCATTAGGTCCCTTGTGTGAGAACACAGAGGATCACTACAGTGACACAGTTTGTCATTGGGTCTTCTTGTGTTGGGACATGTGGTCTTGACCAGAGCCGGGTTTGGGGTGGGTGCCAATGCGACCTCGGGGAAAAAAAAAATATCTGGCCTTTGGCTAGGATCATGTGTCTAGACACAGGGACCAGTACAGTGACATTCATGTGTCATTAGGTCCCTTGTGTGAGAACACAGAGGATCACTACAGTGACACAGTTTGTCATTGGGTCTTCTTGTGTTGGGACATGTGGTCTTGACCAGAGCTGGGTTTGGGGTGGGTGCCAATGCGACCTCATGCGAGGAAAAAATATGTGACCTCATGCGAGGAAAAAAAAAACAAACTAATATCTGGCCTTTGGCTAGGATCATGTGTCTAGACACAGGGACCGGTACAGTGACATTCATGTGTCATTAGGTCCCTTGTGTGAGAACACAGAGGATCACTACAGTGACACAGTTTGTCATTGGGTCTTCTTGTGTTGGGACATGTGGTCTTGACCGGGGCTGGGTTTGGGGTGGGTGCCAATGCGACCTCATGCGAGGAAAAAATATGCGACCTCATGTGAGGAAAAAAAAAAAGGCCAAAACACAGGGACCAGTACAGTGACATTTATGTGTCATTAGGTCCCTTGTGTGAGAACACAGAGGATCACTACAGTGACACAGTTTGTCATTGGGTCCTCTTGTGTTGGGACATGTGGTCTTGACCAGGGCTGGGTTTGGGCGGGTGCCAATGCGACCTCATGTGAGGAAAAAACAAAAAAAACAAGGACCAGTAGTGACATTCATGTCATTAGGTCCTTTGTGTGAGAATGTGGTAAAGTGGGATGTTATAAATATTTATAGGGGACTTAGTGTACTGACTGAGATCAGCTGTGAAGGTATCTGTATCTAATAAGTGTGGTGTATTACAGATAACCTTACTTGCTACCACATTTATACCTCAGTCAGGCTTATTCTGGAATATTGTGATGACTACGTTGAATGTCTAGGGTTATAATAATGATGAAGTGTATGTTCACAACAACCAACAGACATAAACAATTTAATTTAATCCACAATACTTTACAACACTGTGACACTCACATACATAGAACACTCTATAAGACTATCTTAAATGAGTCAAGCGTTAAAGTTTAAAAATATATGTATTAATTCCTTCAAATATTAGATATCCTGATTCAACTACAAAGTGAACCAGGAATCACAATCAAATGTAATCACAAATTATATGTACACAATTTATAGATAGAATCTTTGTATTGACATATATTATTATTGCAATTTGTGTGTAAGTTGTGCTGTAGTACTATGAGGTAATACTGGCTTTTCAAGCTAGATGGTTGTGTGTCATCATGACTTCAAGTGTTTGTTTCTCGTGGACATAATATGGGAAAGTTCACAGTTCCTTTTTATTTGAAACAAATAAATGTCCCTCTTGAATTAAGGTAAAGTCACTTTTAGAGGGGTATACACAAGATTGAGCTGCTCTGGCCACGAATCTTATCTTCTGTGTGGGCGGCAGGAAACAGTCTCCACTGCTCGCTTGCTTCACCGTTTCCTTGAGAAACACTACTGGTCGCTATCTTGACCAAGGAGTATGCTACCAGCCTCTGGGTTCAGCAAAACTCAGACCAGGTGCTGCTTCAATACGTTAGGACCACGGTCCCTGAAACAAGAAGGTTGTACCTCCTACTTCAGAACTAATTTATAATCTATTTCCACACTGAAGCACAATACATAACAAACACAGAGTTCAGCGCGGTAGGCCAACTGTTAGCTTCTCATGTAACAACATTCACTAGTATTCCTCTCCCTAATGGTTACAACGCCTCTGCAATTTCAGCATTATTTCCTTCTATTCAATAAGATAGGTGTCATAGTGCTATTTGACCATTCCATGCAGATATATTCCTCTCCGACAAGTTTTGTTCAGGTTGGAGCAATATCTAGACTTTGCCTCATGTTTGCTACTGAACCATACACATACAGACATAAATTATCAATTCACATTCAATTTTCATCTAAAAGATATCAAATATGTCAAGCTTACCACAATTCATGGAAATATTAAACAAAATACGTTGACTGGCAATGAGTTATGGCACAATTTCGATCTGCCTTTGTCCCAGGCTTTCATAAGAAAAATATGAGCTGGATCTCAACGCACTTGCTTCTCAGTAAGCTTATTTTAAAAATGTGGCACTGAACAGACGCTCCTAATTGACTATATTAAATGGTCTAGCCAATAAGACCATGTTTACAAAAGTATTTGAAAAAAAGTACCCTTCCTACCGTTTCCCGTAACAACCAAAAATAGTATCTGCAATCGACTAATCATGTTTAGGCTTACATATTCTTCTAACCAATAAAATCGGATTTAACTTATTGGCCTATTTCCCGTAAAATGGTGGTTTCAAAACATGCCACTGAGCAATTATGATTTGGTGCTGTCAGACAACCTCACTATTTTATTTTGGCTATAATTTGTTAATTCCTAGACTATTTGCGTAACACTTAACATATTCTTTGTCAGCAAGTCCTAAGGAACCCAAATATATAAATTTAATGGAGCTAAGTGGCTGCGTTCAAAATATGTATTCTAGGATAGTCGTGTATTGGTTTTTTTATTGTTTTAGAACCGCCACCTGTCCTGCCTTTTCGACTGTTCTGTCAGTATAAAGTCAGGATTTCAGACATAAAACAGTATTGTGTCATGTTTCCTAATAAGCATTAAACATGTTTTTTAAAACCTAACCGTGTATTGGTAGTGTTTTTTGTCCCTGTTTATTTGAAAAAAGTTAGTGCTGCAGGCCTTACGCGTGGGATTGGCGTTACAATTAATCGCGAGACTGTGGTAGTATTGCCTGTGTTCCTCCGTTCAGCCCTCTCTCTCTCTCTCTCTCTCTCTCTCTCTCTCTCTCTCTCTCTCTCTCTCTAAGTCCATCTGTCTTTTCATTACGCAGTGTATAAAATGAAATTAATGGAATATTAATCTAGGTTATTTCGCAGTGTGTCTATATCAAGGTTTTCTAAGAAATACAGTACACGTTTTATTGTTTTGTTGAAACGCGTGTATGCTGCTGTAGGCTTTACTATCAAACGTGAAAGCGTTACAATTTTGCAGACGGAGCATAAAAAAGGGGGATTTTTTTGTTCAGCCATTACGGCGGTATACACGCTGGCGTATGCCATTGAGAAAGCACTGGTCGTTCACCATTCTTCTTTCCTTTTATTGAATTAATTCGTTAGGCTTTACATTTACTTTTTAATTTAGATATGTGGATTTAGAATGTTTCACGACAAATTCTCCCCACTTAAAACAGACGTTATATGTCAGTCTATAATTCTATATACACATAGAAAAATTTAATATTATTCTTGGTGCTTTCTTTGATTTTCATCGCACGGATGGCAGCTTAAAAAATCCGCATCAACGTTTCTCTGATTTTATTTTGATCATGGATTAATGCAGGTGGGTCAATTCAAAGTAGGCACGACTCAAGAAATCTGCCCCAGACCTCTGCAATCCAAGAATCCATTTCAGATATGTTACTGAACAGCGGCAAGTGTTACTGCTTGTCTTATTGCTGCTTAGCAATCAGTATTCACCATTTCTCTTCTCTGAGTCTGCTCAACGACATGTCCCGAGAATATTAGATGTTCCTCAATTTGTACGTTATGAGGAGTTGATCTATATGGTGATATCTGAGTTGTGTAGGGGATCCAATAATTTCCTGATCAGCCTTAATAAACACTTGGACTATCCTCAATTCAAAAAAGCAACAATGGAGACACTCTGCTCCTCCGAAATATTCACAGCCAACAATTGGTCTGATCTCAGGCGTGATTGAATGTGGAAACTCCCTTCTAATAATATATTTATAATGTTCTATAATGTGCCACTCAAATGGAGGCCATATTCACCAACTATAGTTCCGCCTACCGACAATCTGGTGAATTAAGATAATATGTGGGGGAAATGAGTTTCTGCATCAGAAATCAATTCGCCCTTAGCATTGCTATAAGATGTGTGGGTTATCTCCATCCAGGGTCCGAACACTACTTCCCCTTGGATGGTGTGGGGTCGGGTGACTACCAATGTCACCAGTGCCCTTTTAATGCTAAGTTAATAGCCATATTGTGAAGCGCTGTGAGCATTTTCCCAATTGCTCACTCGTCCACTTCCCACTTTTCTTCTGTTAACAATTTGTTTCGGTTTTAACTTAGGCAGATCATCGTCAATGTCAACCAGCTCCCTAAATGCGGCTTCAAACTGTGCCTGGTTTGACTGGTCTGAGTTTCTATTTTCTCTGGATGCCTTTCTCAGAGTTGCGAATCTAAATATTTTTGGTGAACACTGTTGGGGGGAAGGTGGATACCTATCCTCTATGTCAACCTTATTATTGTTATTTTCCTTGTTATTGTTAGGCCCATATGTTTCAGAATGCTTGGCTGGCATCTGATTATGATTTTCCCAACCTGGGGACTGTACCTTGCTACATTTTTCACAGGCCCCCACAAATTGTGCAATATCAGCAGCTACTTGGGGCCAGTAGAATTTTTCCGATGTCCTTTGACGGGTGGTCCCATTTCTCTAGTGTCCACCGTCTGGTACAACATGAGCTTGTGCCATCACTTTTTCCCTGTAGGAGGTTGGCAAAACCAATTGTCCCTGTTCTTTGGATCCTGCTCTAGCTTTCCTGAAGAGCAGTCCTTCCTTCAAATAAAATTGTCCTTTCTTAGGGTGTGCATGGCTTGTTGGCAATTTACCAAAGCAAGGTTTTAATGTTTTATCTTTTGCCTGGGCCTTTCTCATCTGCTTATGAGAATAAACTAGTGATGGTTCCTCCTCCGTTCCACTAGGGGTCGACCTGACCTGAAGCATGGCCATTACCACAGGTTTTACAGGGCTTCCTAGAAAAAACATATTTGCTTCCTAACACCAGCGGGTAATTAGGGTCGTCACACACGGCTGCTCTAATCACTCCTTCCACGTACCTTGTCTCTACATTGATCTCGGCTACGGTAAGTGTCATGGTGGATATTCCCTTTACGGCCCCTTGTATCTCCACTTTCTCTGTGGTATACTGTTCAGGATGCACTAGGGTTGCACTCACAACTGAGTCATATTCTAAACCTGAATCGTAAAGGCACCTAATCTTGGCACCATTACATGTCACTTCTTCACAGATGGGGGGATGTTGAAGATTTAT
>JAMPIV010008871.1:155000-206339 GCA_024509875.1 Oreohelix idahoensis | reverse complement strand
AGGTACGTGGGTTATGTTTTGTGAAGGGTAAGTCACTACACACTACTAGACTAGATATATATCAATTTAATTTATCACACAAACCACTTGACTATACAATGTTGGACTCTCACCCACACATTTAACACTCTATATGGACTATATTAATTGAGTCAAATGGTATAAAGTTTTCCAAATTTTATGTAGATTAATTACTTTCACAATTAAATATCCTGATTCAACTCACAGTGATACCTGGAATCACAATCAAATGGAATACAATTTATATGTACATTATTTATAATATGATAATCCTGCTTGTAGTGTCATATGTTATTAGTATTATTATATGTGGTGTCAGTTGTGCGTGTAGTTAGTACTATGAGGTAATACTGTTTTGTTTGTAATGATTTGTTGTTATTTGTCAATCAGAATCAAGTGTTTGTTTTCTTTGGAAATAGTATTGGGGAGGCTAATATAAACGTTTTCACAGTTCCTATCAATTTAAACATTGTCATTCGTCCACTCTGTTTTACTATAATGGCAAAATTTTAGTGGGGAAACAATAACTTTGTTTGAGCTCCTCTGGCCACAGAAAGCTTATCTTTCGTTTGATGGGACGGAAGGAAAAAGACTCTATGCTCGATTGCTTTCTGTGTTCTGGAGACACTCACTGGTCACTATCTGGGGTCCCTGGAGTCTGTCTATGCTTGTCTGCCTCTCTAGATTTCAGCAAAGATCAGGACCAGGTGCTGCTCAATATAACATTTAAGGACCACGGTCCCTGAACACAAGAAGGTTGCTCCTAATTATGTCCAGAATCTATAATTTATTATCATCCAATTTCCTTTATTCTTTAACACAATAAATAACTAAACACTTTTTTGGTTCATAGTTGCGTTTGTTTTGGCATATTTTGCCAGCTTATCTTTTTAAATTTTTCACCAGTGTTTATTCTTCTTTTCTTTTATTTGTGTACTATCTACAGTCTATGCTTTTTATTTTTTAGCCTTTATTTTATTTCCTTTATGTATACTAAGATTAGGTACTTTTGAGTTTACTGTTTGGCATTTTTTCCCATTTTCTTAGTTTTAATAGTTGCTAATTGAGTCTATGAGTACTTATTTTATCTTTTTTATTCTCATTCTTGGATAGCAACTATATTTATTCCTTGCATTAACTCTTTTTCTTCTTTTTATAACCACCTACAGTTTACAGTTTTTTATCGATCTGTAGCATTGTTTCATTCATTTTTGTTTTTTTTCTTAGTATTTTTCTTTATTTTTTTTTGTTCCCGTCTTTTTCATGGAATTAATACTTTCAATTACCGTTGATTTTGTTTTTTTTTGTTTTTTTTTAACAATTTTTTTTTTTTTTTTTTTTTAGGACTTGTGGTTAGATTAGTAAATACTGTATTTTTTTCAGTTATTCTATTGGTTCTTTTTTCGTTTTCTAATGTCTCTATTTGTAATTATTTTTTTCCTGTTTTTTTATTTTTGACTTTTTTTTTTTTTTTATATTTTGGGGGTTCTAACAATATCGGGCCATTTATTACATAGCTTTTCCAAAAAAATAGTACTACATACTTAAGATTTACTCTTTTTACTATTCTGGTGATTGTTTTTTCTGGTCTGTTTTTTTTCTTCATATTTTTTAGCTTTTTAGTTCATATAACTTCTATCTAGTCTTTGTGAAGATCTATAAGTTTATTTCTATTTTTTTTTCTAATCTTTTTATATGTAGAGTGTGCTCTTTAACATGCCACTTGTCGGCGATTTTTTTAAATATTTTTTTTTTGTCTAATACTTTTTTTTTTTTTTTTACTTATTGGCTTATTTTTGTGTGAATTCCTTTTACTATTTTGCACGTTATTTCTTAATTCCTTGATTCCTGTTGCATCATTGTATTCATGTATCTAAGTAACTTTTATATAATTTATTTTATTGGGAATATGGCCGGCCTGCGGCTGCGTTCATATGTATATTATGGTCTTCTTTTTTTATTTATATTTAAGTTTCAATGCGCATTTTATATTATTTCATACTTAATTCCATTCTTTATGGTGTCTGGCCCCTTTGTCTGATATTGTAATGTCTTTATTCTTCTTTCTGGACTTTTTTCGACATATATATATCGAACTCTTGTTGGCATAATTAAAATTTTTATATTATTCTTTATTTTTTTTTTAATTTTTATTATAGCCTAATTTTAGAATTTTATTTTACATTTTGATAGTAATAGTTCTTTTATAAATGATCATTAAATATCTAATGGCTATCTTGAAAACTTAAAAACCCCCTTGTTGCTTGTGGCATTACACATTCTCGTTCTTGGCATGCATCCTAAATTTTGTTCTTCGCGTAGGACGATGTGTTAGTGTTTCCCATGTACCCCCTCGTTGGTTTCAGCCCTGCACTTATTTAAGATCTAAGTCCATCTGTAAATTTTTTTTTTTTAAAGTAGTGTCCATTTTTTTTTTAGTATTAATTGTAGCGTCTTTAATTAGCTTGGTCTTTCAGGTATTTTCTTAGCTGATGGATGCTGGTAAATTTCAGAAGTACATAGTTAAAATTGTCTATTTTATGTATCGCTATTTATTTTTTTTTTATTTCTTTATTGTCTATTGACTATATCTCTTTTTTATTTTAAAGCGTTGTGGTGAGTAATATGCCAGACGAAGCTTAATTCCTAGAAGTCATAAAAATAGAGTTTTGGGGTAGGATCTCGAGTCTAGTCAAATGTTCCATTTTTTAGACAGCACTGTTCTTTACTATTCTTCTTTCGGCGCTTTTATTGAATTTATGTGTTTTACCGGCCTTTACATTTACTGTTTAAATTTATATAATGTGGATTAGAATTTTCTCACGGTCAAATTCTCCCACTTTTAATACAGACGTTATATGCAAAGTGTTAGTGTTATAATTCTATTTACACATTGAGAAATTTAGTATTATTTCTTGGGGCTTACGGTGCATTCTCATCACACGGCTGGGCGGCGTAAATAAATCCCGCTCCCAGATTTTGTCTTTTCCGTTTATATAATCTCTATGCTAAAACTTAACTATGGCTGAATCAGTTAGTAATGGAACAAACGGAGTGAGTAATATCTTGCAAATTGTCATGTCTAGGCCTGCGCTAGGATAATAACGGACAAGGGTTTGGGTTTGTGATCCTGCTTGCAACTTAATGCCAGGCACTTCCCATTACCAGATAAATATTGAATTTTTCTTTATCCGCCCAATATTAACTGCAAAGACATTCTTTTTTCGCTAGTTGAGTAAAATTGGTTTCCATGCTTTAGTCAATTTTCTTGATTAGGCATATTGCCACTGGGCTATAAGTCCCCTATTCAATGGCATCTGATTTCTCTAGCCTGAGTTTCGCACGCAGTCGCACCTAAACCCCAAATAATACTAAGCATCCGTCCTTACAATTGAATTTCTCTGACTTAAGTCAGGTTAATTTCCAACATTTATGGTTTTACTCGTGTGAGCTTTTCCTTCAATTCCTGGTTTTAGCGGAATTTCGCATTGTGGGGAGGCCATGTAATTCAGATTCTGGATGTACCTTTACGTCTCCCCCAAAAAATATTCAGTTAACGGTGAGGCATGAACATATGGAAATTAAGTTTTTGATATTACTTTCGGGTTTAGATTAGAAAAATAGCGGAAAAACCACATAATGAGACAAAGGATCTCACGTCTTTCTTGGTTTGTGGTCTCGGGGCTTTCTTTAGTTTCTCTAAATTCTTTGGGTCAGGGGTCATGTTTCTCTGATAAACTGTGTGTCCCAAGAATTCTAATTCTTTACATCCAACGCAACATTTGGTTGGTCGGGCTGTCAAATTCGCTTCTCTAAGTCGATTAAACCGCATATTCAGAGAGTCAATGTGTTCCTCAAATGTTTCTGTGGCTATAAGGATATCATCCATGAAATTTGTGATGCATGGATTATTCAGAGGGTCCAATAATTTTCTCATCATTCTAGAGAAGACACTAGGTGCATTCTTCAATCCAAATGGCAATCTGTTAAACTCATAGTGTCTCTCTGAGGTACTAAAAGCTAGGTATGGTCTAACCTCAGGCTTTACTGGAATCTGATAGTATCCTTTACTCAGATCCACTTTTGAGAAATTGTGGTAAAGTGGGATGTTATAAATATTTATAGGGGACTTATTGTACTGACTGAGATCAGCTTTGAAGGTATCGATATCTAATAAGAGTAGTGTATTATAGATAACCTTACTTACTGCCACATATGTATACCTCAGTCAGAATTATTCTGGAATAGTGTGATGACTACGTTATATGTCTAGGGTATGTGTATGATGAAGTGTAAGTCATAACAACAACAGACAGATAAACAATTTAATTTATTCCACCACACTTGACAACACTGTGACACTCACATACATATAACACTCTAAGAGGATATCTTAAAGGAGTCACTGATAACTTTTCAAATAACAATATGTATTCAGTGCTGTCATGAATGTATATGTGTCCTGATTCAAATACAAAGGGAATCAGGAATCACAATCAATTTTAATTACAAGTTATATGTACAGAATTTATCAATATGAATATTGTAGTGACATATATTATTAAAAGTATCCTAGGTGTGTCAGTTGTGTAGTAGTAATATGAGGTAATACTGGTTTTGTTTTGTTCAAGCTCTGTTGGTATTTGTCATCATGACTTCAATAGTTTGTCTTTATGGGAAATAGTATTGGAGATGTTCTCAGTTCCTGATATTAAAACACTTAAATTCCCCTCTTAATTTTTTTTTTATAATGTCATTTTAAGATGGGGGTACATAATGTTGAGCTCCATGGCCACACTCTCTTATCTTGCGTGATGACTGCAGTAAAAGACTCCTCTGCTCGATTACTGTAATGAGTTCTGGAGCCACCCCACTGGTTGCTATATGGACCAAGGAGTATGCTGTCCACCTCTGGCTTCAGCAAAGCTCTGACCAGGTGCTGCTCAATAACTTTTAAGACCCACGGTCCCACAATTCATGGAAATAATAAAACAGTTTCGTTGACTGGCAATGAATATAGCACAACTCCGATCTGCCGATGTCCCAGGCTTTATTTTATAAAAAAATATACACTGGTGCTCAACGCACTGCTTCTTAGTAGGTTTATTACAAGATGTGGCAATGAACAGACGCTCTGAATTGAGTATATTCGCAGCTCTACCCAATCAAACCATGTCTACACATCTTTTCAAAAAAGTACCCCTTTCTCACGTTTCCCCTGACAACACAAGATAGTATTTATAGTCCGACCAATCGTGTTTAGTCTTTCATTTGTTGCGCTCCAATCAAATAGGAGTTAACGTGTTAGGCTATGAACCAAACGTAATGTTTCTTCAAACACGTTATAAAAAAATTTTATGAGCAGAAATGATTTCATGCTGTCAGGCACCCCCACTATTTTATTTTGGCCATAACTTGGTAATTCCTAGACTATTTGCGTAACGTTTTACATATTCTTTGTCAGCAAACCCTAAGGAACCCAAATATACGAATTTAATGGAGCCAATATGCATTTTCTTCTAGGATAGTCGTGCTGTTACTACCTTCTCACTTCCAAACTTGAGGGTGTCTGGGTACTGTCATGTTTTCAAACGTAAACCGGTATAATGTCATAATTCCCAATAAGCGTTTTTCAGGATTTTCAAACCTAACTCTGGTATGGGTAGTGAATTTTATCACTGTCGATTTGAAATAAAGTTAGTGCATGTGGCCTTACACGCGTGATGGCAGCAATAGTGTATTGCGCGACGCGTGTTTAGTGTTGCAGGTGTCCCTGCTTTCTGCCTCTCCCTTCTCTCTATCCTTTAGTCCATCTGTCTTTTAGTTACGCCGTGTATAAAATGGAATGAATGAAATATTAAATTTAGGTCATTGATCAGCTTGCGTATCTCAAGGTTTTTCCAAGAAATACAGTACACGTTTCATTGAAGAAAGCGTGCAGCGACACAGTAGGCTTTTACTATCAACGTTAAAGCGTTACAATTTGCCGACGAAGTAGAAAACAAGGGGGATTTCGAGTACAGTCATTGTGACAGCACTGTTCTTTACCATTCTTCTTTCCTTTTATTAAATTTATTTGTTAGGCTTTGCATTTACGTTTTAATTTATATATGGGGATTAGAATAATTCACGACATCTCCCCTCTTAAAACAGACATTATATGTCAGTCCTTTATTCTATATACACATAGAGAAATTTATTATTATTTCTGGGGTTTACGGTGATTCTCATCACACGGATGGAGGCTTAAAAAATCCGCTCCCAAATTTGTTTTTCCAGATATATACTCAATGCTAAAATTATAGGGAGCCAAAAGTAAAAACCATCGGAGTAACCTAGAGTTCTCATGCCTAGCCTGGGCCAGAAACGATAAAGGTTTGTGATCAGTTTGCAACTTAAATGCCTTCCCATACAGATAAATATTGAATTTCTTTATTGCCCATATTACTGCAAGACATTCTTTTTCGCTAGTTGAGTAGTTGATTTCAGCTTTATTCAACTTTCTGCTAGCATATGCCACTGGGCTTAATTCCCCATCCAATGCATCTGATTTCTGTAGTAGAGTTGCACCTAACCCAATATTACTGGCATCCGTCCTTACTATGAATTCTTGACTTAAGTCAGGTAATTTCAAAATAGGTTTACTTGTGAGCTTTTCCTTCAATTCTTGGTAAGCCATTTCACATTGTGGTGTCCATGTAATGCGATCTGGATGTCCTTTACGTGTCAAATCAGTTAACGGTGCACATATGGAATTAAAGTTTTTGATATACTTCTGGTAGAAACCACATAATGAGACAAAGGATCTCACGTCCTTCTTGGTTTGTGGTCTCGGGGCTTTCTTAGTTTCTCTAAATTCTTTGGGTCAGGGGTCATGTTTCCCTGATAAACTGTGTGTCCCAAAAATTCCAATTCTTTACATCCAACGCAACATTTGGTTGGTCGGGCTGTTAAATTTGCTTCCCTAAGTCGATCAAACAGCATCTTCAGAGAGTCAATGTGTTCCTCAAATGTTTCTGTTGCTATAAGGATATCATCCATGAAATTTGTTATACATGGATTATTCAGAGGGTCCAATAATTTTCTCATCATTCTAGAGAAGACACTAGGCGCATTCTTCAATCCAAATGGCAATCTATTAAACTCATAGTGTCCTTCTGAGGTACTAAAAGCTAGGTATGGTCTAACCTCAGGCTTTACTGGAATCTGATAGTATCCTTTACTCAGATCCACTTTTGAGAAATATTTAGCTTTATTTAGTCTGGCAAACAGCTGATTTGTATCCGGCAATGGATCCACCTGTCCTTCTGTAATAGCATTCAGTCTCCTGTAATCTATACAGAGTCTATGTTCTCCAGAGGGCTTCCTTAAGAGTACAACACCGGAACTATATGAGGATTCACTGTGTGAAATAATTCCTTCCTTCAACAGATAGTCTATCTCTTCCTTCAAAGCTTTCTCCTTAGCAAACGGAATCGAATATGGTTTCATACAGACAGGTGTGGGGTCTATCAGTTTCATATCATATTCCAATAGGTTTGTATGCCCTGGTCGGTCTGTTAACACCTCTGCATGATTATTTAGAACCTGTTGCACTCTCTCTTTCTGAGTTTTTGTTAAATGTGTACTGATTTTCACCTGTGCTGCTGTCTCACAGGGGTGTAATGGATATTCAAATGATGAAAGTGGTTCCTTTTTCATCTCCATGGCGATGGACAAGGTCAACAAGTGTGTCTCTTCCTGATGTTCTCTTTCCAAATATTTCTTCAGGAGATTCACATGATAGATTTTTTCTTTCCCCTTCTTATCTATCTTATAATTTGTTCTAGACACCTTCTCTAAAACTGTATATGGACCTTGCCATCCAATCTGTAACTTATTCTGACTCCCGGGGAGAAGAAGCAGTACCTTCTCTCCCACAGCCAAATCTCTGTCTTTCGCCTTCCTGTTATAATAGGCAGCATGTTTCTTCCTGGCTTGTTTCAAATTTTCATTGGCAAGTTTCCAGCCAGTTTTTAAACGAGTGGTCAGCTCATTCACATATTGGTATGAAGATGTAATGTTTTCCTCTGCCTTTTCATCAGTCCACGTTCTTAACAAAGCTACATATGGACCTTTAATTTTGTGGACCTATTTGTCCATGCACCGGTATGGTCTCTTCCACTCGAAGCTCTATAGTGATGATTTTTCTTCCCAGAATTATCATGCATAAAACGACCGCTACCAATTTTTCTTTTGGGGCTTTCTCCCCACTTAAAATTCTTGATGAGAGATTTCCTCTCTACATCCTCTTCCTCCAGTTTGTTTAAGTCCGATTGAGGGATTTTCGGCTTATCCTGGGGTAAGACATCTTTTTGCACTCTCCGCATAGTGGCCATTGTAAAACAGTTAAGTGAAGCTTGTCCGTGAAAAGGGGCTTCCCATTCCCTTTGGTCCACCTTATCAAATTTATATCTCTTTGTATTTTCAGGCCTACTTTTGCCCCTTGGCGTGTCCAGGTCCTGATCAATGTTCCCACTTGTGGGTGTTCCCTCATGTGCTATGCTACACCTTTCTACAAAATTCTCAATGTCCCATCTTGCTTTGGGCCAATAATAATTGTGAGCCACCTTTTGAATGATGGTACCTATCTTCTCATGGTCCCCATCTGGTTTCACATGTAGGCTCCTTATTAAGTCTGCCCTATATCTTTTAGGAAGTACCAGCTGTCCCTGACCTTTGGATCTAGCTCCAGTCTTCCTATACATCAACTTGTTTTTTCATGTAAAAATCTCCCTTGCCTGGAGTTGTATGACAAGTTGACAATTTTCTGAAACAAGGCTTGAGTGTTTTATCCCCAGCCTGTGCCTTCCTCATCTCTTCTGGAGTGGTATCCAACATAATATCCTCCTCCTGTCTTGAGGTCGACCTGACCTGAAGGGTTGCCATGTACACAGGTTTCCTTCTACAATGGTCAGTGTCATGATTGTTCATCTTACAATTCTTACACCACCTTTTTCCTTGGTTGAAAGATTTTCTTTCATCATATTTCCTTTCATCGAATTGTGGGGTTTTATTTTTATTTTCATACCGTGGCCTATCAAACTGGTGCTTACCTTTGTTTTGATCCCTAGGATCAAATTTATTAAAGTTCTGTGGTGCCCTAAAGTTATCCACTTGTTTCTTTTTATTACCTGTTACCTCTGCTTGAGCTGCTTGATACCTTTCAGCAACATTTAGCAACTCACCCAGCCTCTCTGCACCTTGTTCCATGAGAAACTTTCTCAGGTCTGGAGCCATGGACTCTCTTAATTGCTCTATAAGGACCATTTCCTTAAGATCTTGGGTTTTCCCCAGAGAAGTCCATTTCTCCAAGTATGTCTCTATTCGTGCAGAGAACTGGTGATAGGTTTCACCTGACAGTAGTTTAGCATTCCTAAATTTTTTCCT
This sequence comes from Oreohelix idahoensis, assembly GCA_024509875.1. Lineage (NCBI taxonomy): Eukaryota > Metazoa > Mollusca > Gastropoda > Stylommatophora > Oreohelicidae > Oreohelix > Oreohelix idahoensis. The sequence continues at coordinate 196,889 of JAMPIV010008871.1, read as the reverse complement.
ATAAAATTCTGCATTCTTTTCATATCTTAACAAAAGAGCCTGCTTTAGCATGTCATAATTTTCCTGATCACTTCTGCTCATTTTTGCAAAAACTTCATAAGCTGCCCCACGAAGTCCCTGAGATAACTTTAAGCTCCACCTTTCTCTCTCTAACCCATATGTGGTAGCTAATAGTTCATACCTATTTAGATAGCTCTCTATATCATCGTCCTTCTCAACAAAATGATCTAAATGAAAATTCATAGCTGAGGTTGAGGCTCCTTGGCTAGCAGTGGCATCCGAGGCAAAGGGACTGGCACCATTTTCAGGAGCATGGCCCTGAAACTCAAACTCCCTTAGTCGTAACTCATGTTCCCTTTGTAATCTCTTCTCCTCCTTTTCTGCTTCCCTCTCTGCAGTCAATCCAAAATCCCGGACGAGCCCCCAATATATGTGGTAAAGTGGGATGTTATAAATATTTATAGGGGACTTATTGTACTGACTGAGATCAGCTGTGAAGGTATCTATATCTAATAAGAGTAGTGTATTATAGATAACCTTACTTACTGCCACATATGTATACCTCAGTCAGAATTATTCTGGAATAGTGTGATGACTACGTTATATGTCTAGGGTATGTGTATGATGAAGTGTAAGTCATAACAACAACAGACAGATAAACAATTTAATTTATTCCACCACACTTGACAACACTGTGACACTCACATACATATAACACTCTAAGAGGATATCTTAAAGGAGTCACTGATAACTTTTCAAATAACAATATGTATTCAGTGCTGTCATGAATGTATATGTGTCCTGATTCAAATACAAAGGGAACCAGGAATCACAATCAATTTTAATTACAAGTTATATGTACATAATTTATTAATATGATTCTTGTAGTGACATATATTATTAATGGTATCCTATGTGTGTCAGTTGTGTAGTGGTAATATGAGGTAATACTGGTTTTGTTTTGTTCAAGCTCTGTTGGTATTTGTCATCATGACTTCAATAGTTTGTTTCTATTGGAACTAGTATTGGAGATGTTCTCAGTTCCTGGTATTAAAACAATTAAATTCCCCTCTTAATTTTAGTTTATAATGTCATTTTAAGATGGGGGTACATAATGTTGAGCTCCATGGCCACACTCTCTTATCTTGCGTGATGACTGCAGTAAAAGACTCCTCTGCTCGATTACTGTAATGAGTTCTGGAGCCACCCCACTGGTTGCTATATGGACCAAGGAGTATGCTGTCCACCTCTGGCTTCAGCAAAGCTCTGACCAGGTGCTGCTCAATAACTTTAAGACCACGGTCCCACAATTCATGGAAATAATAAACAGTTTCGTTGACTGGCAATGAATATAGCACAACTCCGATCTGCCGATGTCCCAGGCTTTATTTTATAAAAAATATACACTGGTGCTCAACGCACTGCTTCTTAGTAGGTTTATTACAAGATGTGGCAATGAACAGACGCTCTGAATTGAGTATATTCGCAGCTCTACCCAATCAAACCATGTCTACACATCTTTTCAAAAAAGTACCCCTTTCTCACGTTTCCCCTGACAACACAAGATAGTATTTATAGTCCGACCAATCGTGTTTAGTCTTTCATTTGTTGCGCTCCAATCAAATAGGAGTTAACATGGTAGGCTATTTCCGTAACATAATGTTTCTTCAAACACGTTATAAAAAAATTTTATGAGCAGAAATGATTTCATGCTGTCAGGCACCCCCACTATTTTATTTTGGCCATAACTTGGTAATTCCTAGACTATTTGCGTAACGTTTTACATATTCTTTGTCAGCAAACCCTAAGGAACCCAAATATACGAATTTAATGGAGCCAATATGCATTTTCTTCTAGGATAGTCGTGGTGTTACTACCTTCTCACTTCCAAACTTGAGGGTGTCTGGGTACTGTCATGTTTTCAAACGTAAACCGGTATAATGTCATAATTCCCAATAAGCGTTTTTCAGGATTTTAAAACCTAACTCTGGTATGGGTAGTGAATTTTATCACTGTCGATTTGAAATAAAGTTAGTGCATGTGGCCTTACACGCGTGATGGCAGCAATAGTGTATTGCGCGATGCGTGTTTAGTGTTGCAGGTGTCCCTGCTTTCTGCCTCTCCCTTCTCTCTATCCTTTAGTCCATCTGTCTTTTAGTTACGCCGTGTATAAAATGGAATGAATGAAATATTAAATTTAGGTCATTGATCAGCTTGCGTATCTCAAGGTTTTTCCAAGAAATACAGTACACGTTTCATTGAAGAAAGCGTGCAGCGACACAGTAGGCTTTTACTATCAACGTTAAAGCGTTACAATTTGCCGACGAAGTATTCAGTCTCCTGTAATCTATACAGAGTCTATGTTCTCCAGAGGGTTTCCTTAAGAGTACCACACTGGAACTATACGCAGATTCACTGTGTGAAATAATTCCTTCCTTCAACAAATAGTCTATCTCTTCCTTCAAAGCTTTCTTCCTAGCAAAAGGAATCGAATAGGGTTTCATACAGACAGGTGTGGGGTCTATCAGTTTCATATCATATTCCAATAAGTTTGTATGCCCCGGTCTGTTAACACCTCTGCATGATTATCTAGAACCTGTTGCACTCTCTCTTTCTGATTTTTCGTTAAATGTATACTGATTTTCACCTGTGCCGCTGTCTCACAGGGGTGTAATGGATATTCAAATGATGAAAGTGGTTCCTTTTTCATTTCCATCGCAATGGACAAGGTCAACAAGTGTGTCTCTTCCTGATTTTCTCTTTCCAAATATTTCTTCAGGAGATTCACATGATAGATTTTTTTCTTTCCCCTTCTTATCTATCTTATAATTGGTTCTAGATACCTTCTCTAGAACTGTATATGGACCTTGCCATCCAATTTGTAACTTATTCTGACTACCGGGGAGAAGAAGCAGTACCTTCTCTCCCACAGCCAAATCTCTGTCTTTAGCTTTCCTGTTATAATAGGCAGCCTGTTTCTTCCTGGCTTGTCTCAAATTTTCATTGGCAAGTTTCCAGCCAGTTTTTAAACGAGTGGTCAGCTCATTCACATATTGGTATGAGGATGTAATATTTTCCTCTGCCTTTTCATCAGTCCACGTTCTTAACAGCGTTACATATGGACCTTTAATTTTGTGGACCTATTTGTCCATGCACCGTTATGGTCTCTTCCACTCGAAGCGCTATAGTGATGATTTTTCTTCCCAGAATTATCATGCACAAAACGACCGCTACCAATTCTTTTCTTGGGGCTTTCTCCCCACTTAGAATTCTTGATGAGAGATTTCCTCTCTACATCCTCTTCCTCCAGTTTGTTTAAGTCCGATTGAGGGATTTTCGGCTTATCCTGGGGTAAGACATCTCTTTGCACTCGCCGCATAGTGGCCATTGTAAAACAGTTAATTGAAGCTTGTCCGTGAAAAGGGGCTTCCCATTCCATTTGGTCCACTTTATCAAATTTATATTTCTTTTTATTGTCAGGCCTAATTTTGCCCCGTGGCATGTCCAGGTCCTGATCAATGTTCCCACTTGTGGGTGTTCCCTCATGTGCTATGCTAAACCTTTCTACAAAATTCTCAATGTCCCATCTTGCCTTGGGCCAATAATAATTGTGGGCCACCTTTTGGATGATGGTATCAATTTTCTCATGGTCCCCATCTTTTTTCACATGTAGGCTCCTTATTAAGTCTGCCCTATATCTTTTTGGAAGAACCAACTGTCCGTGACCATGGGATCTAGTTCCGGCCTTCCTGTAAATCAACTTGTTTTTCATGTAAAAAATCTCCCTTGCCTGGAGTTGTATGACAAGTTGACAATTTCCTGAAACAAGGCTTGAGGGTCTTATCCCCAGCCTGTGCCTTCCTCATCTCTTCTGGAGTGGTATCTAACAGAATATCCTCCTCCTTTCTTGAGGTCGACCTGACCTGAAGGGTGGCCATAACTATAGGGTTCCTTCTGCAATGGTCAGTGTCATGATTGTTCATCTTACAATTTTTACACCATCTCTTTCCTTGGTTGAAAGATTTTCTTTCATCATATTTCCTTTCATCGAATTGTGGGGTTTTATTTTTATTGTCATACCGTGGCCTATCAAACTGGTGCTTACTTTTGTTTTGATCTCTAGGATCAAATTTATTAAAGTTCTGTGGTGCCCTAAAATTTTCTACCTGTTTCTTTTTATTACCTGATACCTCTGCCTGAGCCGCTTGATACCTTTCTGCAACATTTAGTAACTCCCCCAGTCTCTCTGCACCTTGTTCCATGAGAAACTTTCTCAGGTCTGGAGCCATGGACTCTCTTAATTGTTCTATAAGGACCATTTCCTTAAGATCTTTGGTTTTCCCCAGAGAAGTCCATTTCTCCAAGTATGTCTCTAACCGTGCAGAGAACTGGTGATAGGTTTCACCTGACAGTAGTTTAGCATTCCTAAATTTTTTCCTATAAAATTCTGCGTTCTTTTCATATCTTAACAAAAGAGCCTGCTTTAGCATGTCATAATTTTCCTGATCACCTCTGCTCATTTTGGCAAAAACTTCATAAGCTGCCCCACGAAGCCCTTGAGATAACTTTAAGCTCCACCTTTCTCTCTCTAACCCATATGTGGTAGCTAATAGTTCATATCTATTTAGATAGCTCTCAATATCATCGTCTTTCTCAACAAAATGATCTAAATGAAAGTTCATAGCTGAGGTTGAGGCTCCCTGACTAGCAGTGGCATCAGAGGTAAAGGGACTGGCACCATTTTCAGGAGCATGGCCTTGAAACTCAAACTCCCTTAGTCGTAACTCGTGTTCCCTTTGTAATCTCTTCTCCTCCTTTTCTGCTTCCCTCTCTGCAGTCAATCTTCTTTCCTCGGCTTCCCTTTCTGCAGCTAATCGCTTGTCTTCCCTTTCTGCCTCCAATTTCTTCTCTTCTCTTTCTGCGTCCAATTTCTTAGCCTCAGCCTCAATCTGCAGCCTCTTAGTCTCAGCCTCTAATTTTCTTTCGGCCTCCTTTTCTAATCTTCTTTCTTCCCGTTCAATATATTTGTCACATTCAGCAGTGACATAAGCAATCATAATTTGCCCGTCCATTCCTAACTCTTTTGCAGTCTGCACAGCAGCAGATCGAAATTTGGCCAGGTCCGCCATTTTCTAACAGGTAAATGTATGTAATGTCTAACTAAACAATACAATCTGTAATTACTTATCCAAGGACACCACAGGCACTGAGAGCTCAACGTTATTTATTTCCACCCAAGGATACCTTTTAATTCTTATTATTCCCAATATATATAATAGGAGAAAGTTCAATATCCCGGGAGTGAGACCCCAATATATGTGGTAAAGTGGGATGATATAAATACTTATAGGGGACTTAGTGTACTGACTGAGATCAGCTGTGAAGGTATCTGTATCTAATAGGTGTAGTGTTTTACAGATAACCTTACTTGCTACCACATTTATACCTCAGTCAGAATTATTCTGGAATATTGTGATGACTACGTTGAATGTCTAGGGTTATGTAAATGATGAAGTGTAAGTCACAACAACAACAGACAGATAAACAATTTAATTTATTCCACCACACTTGACAACACTGTGACACTCACACACATTTAACACTCTATAAGACTATCTTAAATGAGTCAATGGTAAAGTTTCAAATATATATGTATTAATTACTTTCACTAATAAATATCCTGATTCAACTACACAGTGAACCAGGAATCACAATCAAATGTAATCACAATTTATATGTACATAATTTATAAATATGAACCTTGTAGTGACATATGTTATTAGTATTATTCTATGTGTGTCAGTTGTGTAGTAGTACTATGAGGTAATACTGGTTTTGTTTTTCAAGCTATGTTGTTATTTGTCATCATGACTTCAAGTGTTTGTTTATCTTGGAAATAGTATGGGGAAAAGTTCACAGTTCCTATCAATTTAAACAATGTATTGTCCCTCTGTTTTACTATAATGTCAATTTTAGAGGGGGACACATAATGTTGAGCTCCTCTGGCCACAGAAGCTTATCTTTCGTGATGGCGGCAGGAAAAGACTCCTCTGCTCGATAGCTTCCTGTGTTCTGGAGACACCTCACTGGTCACTATCTGGACCCAGGAGTATGCTGTCAGCCTCTAGATTCAGCAAAGCTCAGACCAGGTGCTGCTCAATAACTTTAGGACCACGGTCCCTGAAACAAGAAGGTTGTACCTCCTATTTCAGAACTAATTTATAATCTATTTCCAGACTGAACACAATACATAACAAACACTGAGTTCAGAGCGGTAGGCCAACTGCCAGCTTCATCTGAAACAATTTACACCAGTATACTCCTCCCTAATGGTTACTACGCCTCTGCAATTCCAGCATTAGCTCTTTCTAGTCAATAAGATAGGTGTCAGTGTACTGTTTGGCAATTCCATGCAGTTTTACTTTTCTCCGACACCTTCTGTTCAGGTTGGAGCAATATTTAGGCCTTGCATCATGTTCGCTACTGAACCACACACATATACAGACATAAATTATCAATTTACATTCAATTGTCATTAAAAAGATATTGAATATATCAAGCTTACCACAATTCATGGAAATAATACACAATTACGTTGACTGGCAATGAATATAGCACAATTTCGATCTGCCGATGTCCCAGGCTTTTATTTAGAAAAATATGCACTGGCTCTCAACGCACTGTTTCTTTAGTAAGTTTATTTGAAAAATGTGGTACTGAACTGACGCTCCTAATTGCCTATATTGGCGGGTCTAACCAATCGGGCCATATTTACACAGCTTTTCAAAAAAAGTACTCCTACTCACGTTTCCCTAACAACAAAGAATTAGTATTTGTAGCCCGACTAATCGTGTTTAGCCTTACATTTACTTCTATCCAATCAAATAAGATTTTACATGGTGGCCCATTTCCCGTAAAATAGTGGTTCCAAAACATGCCACTGTGCGATTATTATTTGGTGTTGTCTGACACCCTCACTAGTTTCTTTTGGCTATAATTTGTTAATTCCTAGACTATTTGCGTAACGTTTAACATATTCTTTGTCAGCAAGTCCTAAGGAACCCAAATATATAAATTTAATGGGGCAAAGGGGCTGCGTTCAAAATATGCATTTTCTTCTAGGATAGTCGTGCTGTTGCCACCTCCTCACTTCCAAACTTTATGGTGTCTGCTGTACTGTCATACTAATGTCAGGATTTCAGACATAAAACAGTAGAATGTCAGGTTTCCTTATAAGCATTTTACAGGTTTTTAAACCTAACTCTCGTATGGGTAGTGTTTTTTATCACTGTCGATTTGAAAAAAGTTAGTGCTTGTGGCCTTACACGCGTGATGGCATTAATTTTGTATCGCGAGACGCGGGTTAGTGTTGCATGCGTTCCTGCTTTCAGCCCTCCCTTTCTTTCTATCCTAAGTCCATCTGTCCGTTCGTTTATGGTAACGTAGTGTAATTAATGCTAGTATTAATTTAGGTCATTAATCAGCTTGCGTATCTCAAGGTTTTTCTTAGAAATGCAGTACAGTGTTATTGTAGAAAGCGTGTATTGATGCAGTAGGATTGACTATCAACGTGAAAGCGTGAGAATATGCAGACGAAGCATAAAAAGGGGGATCTCGAGTACAGTCATTGTGACAGCACTGTTCTTTACCATTCTTCTTTCCTTTTATTGAATTTATGTGTTAGGCTTTACATTTACCTGATAATTTATATATGTGGATTAGAATTTCTCACGACAAATTCTCCCCACTTAAAACAGACGTTATATGCCAGTGTATAATTCTATATACACATAGAGAAATTTAGTATTATTTCTGGGGCTTACGGTGATTCTCATCACACGGATGGCGGCTTAAAAAATCCGCTCCCAGATTTGTCTTTCCATTTATATACTCTATGCTAAACTCATATGGCTGCATCAGTAATGACCAACGGAGTAATCTAGAATTTTCATGTCTAGCCTGCGCTAGAAACGACAAGGGTTTGTGATCCGTTTGCAACTTAAATGCCTTCCCATACAGATAAATATTGAATTTCTTTATCGCCCATATTACTGCAAGACATTCTTTTTCGCTAGTTGAGTAATTGGTTTCAGCTTTATTCAATTTTCTGCTAGCATATGCCACTGGGCTTAATTCCCCATTCAATGCATCTGATTTCTGTAGCCGAGTCGCACCTAACCCAATATTACTAGCATCCGTCCTTACAATGAATTCTTGACTTAAGTCAGGTAATTTCAAAATAGGTTTACTTGTGAGCTTTTCCTTCAATTCCTGGTAAGCGAATTCGCATTGTGGAGTCCATGTAATTCGATCTGGATGTCCTTTACGTCTCAAATCAGTTAACGGTGCACATATGGAATTAAAGTTTTTGATATACTTTTGGTAGAAACCACATAATAAGACAAAGGATCTCACGTCTTTCTTGGTTTGTGGTCTTGGGGCTTTCTTTAGTTTCTCTAAATTCTTGGGGTCAGTGGTCATGTTTCCCTGATGAACTGTGTGTCCCAAGAACTCTAATTCTTTACATCCAACACAACATTTGGTTGGTCGGGCTGTCAAATTCGCTTCTCTAAGTCGATTAAACAGCATGTTCAGAGAGTCAATGTGTTCCTCAAATGTTTCTGTGGCTATAAGGATATCATCCATGAAATTTGTGATGCATGGATTATTCAGAGGGTCCAATAATTTTCTCATCATTCTAGAGAAGACACTAGGTGCATTCTTCAATCCAAATGGCAATCTGTTAAACTCATAGTGTCCCTCTGAGGTACTAAAAGCTAGGTATGGTCTAACCTCAGGCTTTACTGGAATCTGATAGTATCCTTTACTCAGATCCACTTTTGAGAAATATTTAGCTTTATTTAGTCTGGCAAACAACTGATTTGTATCCGGCAATGGATCCACCTGTCCTTCTGTAATAGCATTCAGTCTCCTGTAATCTATACAGAGTCTATGTTCTCCAGAGGGTTTCCTTAAGAGTACCACACTGGAACTATACGCAGATTCACTGTGTGAAATAATTCCTTCCTTCAACAAATAGTCTATCTCTTCCTTCAAAGCTTTCTTCCTAGCAAAAGGAATCGAATAGGGTTTCATACAGACAGGTGTGGGGTCTATCAGTTTCATATCATATTCCAATAAGTTTGTATGCCCCGGTCTGTTAACACCTCTGCATGATTATCTAGAACCTGTTGCACTCTCTCTTTCTGATTTTTCGTTAAATGTATACTGATTTTCACCTGTGCCGCTGTCTCACAGGGGTGTAATGGATATTCAAATGATGAAAGTGGTTCCTTTTTCATTTCCATCGCAATGGACAAGGTCAACAAGTGTGTCTCTTCCTGATTTTCTCTTTCCAAATATTTCTTCAGGAGATTCACATGATAGATTTTTTCTTTCCCCTTCTTATCTATCTTATAATTGGTTCTAGATACCTTCTCTAGAACTGTATATGGACCTCGCCATCCAATTTGTAACTTATTCTGACTACCGGGGAGAAGAAGCAGTACCTTCTCTCCCACAGCCAAATCTCTGTCTTTAGCTTTCCTGTTATAATAGGCAGCCTGTTTCTTCCTGGCTTGTCTCAAATTTTCATTGGCAAGTTTCCAGCCAGTTTTTAAACGAGTGGTCAGCTCATTCACATATTGGTATGAGGATGTAATATTTTCCTCTGCCTTTTCATCAGTCCACGTTCTTAACAGCGTTACATATGGACCTTTAATTTTGTGGACCTATTTGTCCATGCACCGTTATGGTCTCTTCCACTCGAAGCGCTATAGTGATGATTTTTCTTCCCAGAATTATCATGCACAAAACGACCGCTACCAATTCTTTTCTTGGGGCTTTCTCCCCACTTAGAATTCTTGATGAGAGATTTCCTCTCTACATCCTCTTCCTCCAGTTTGTTTAAGTCCGATTGAGGGATTTTCGGCTTATCCTGGGGTAAGACATCTCTTTGCACTCGCCGCATAGTGGCCATTGTAAAACAGTTAATTGAAGCTTGTCCGTGAAAAGGGGCTTCCCATTCCATTTGGTCCACTTTATCAAATTTATATTTCTTTTTATTGTCAGGCCTAATTTTGCCCCGTGGCATGTCCAGGTCCTGATCAATGTTCCCACTTGTGGGTGTTCCCTCATGTGCTATGCTAAACCTTTCTACAAAATTCTCAATGTCCCATCTTGCCTTGGGCCAATAATAATTGTGGGCCACCTTTTGGATGATGGTATCAATTTTCTCATGGTCCCCATCTTTTTTCACATGTAGGCTCCTTATTAAGTCTGCCCTATATCTTTTTGGAAGAACCAACTGTCCGTGACCATGGGATCTAGTTCCGGCCTTCCTGTAAATCAACTTGTTTTTCATGTAAAAATCTCCCTTGCCTGGAGTTGTATGACAAGTTGACAATTTCCTGAAACAAGGCTTGAGGGTCTTATCCCCAGCCTGTGCCTTCCTCATCTCTTCTGGAGTGGTATCTAACAGAATATCCTCCTCCTTTCTTGAGGTCGACCTGACCTGAAGGGTGGCCATAACTATAGGGTTCCTTCTGCAATGGTCAGTGTCATGATTGTTCATCTTACAATTTTTACACCATCTCTTTCCTTGGTTGAAAGATTTTCTTTCATCATATTTCCTTTCATCGAATTGTGGGGTTTTATTTTTATTGTCATACCGTGGCCTATCAAACTGGTGCTTACTTTTGTTTTGATCTCTAGGATCAAATTTATTAAAGTTCTGTGGTGCCCTAAAATTTTCTACCTGTTTCTTTTTATTACCTGATACCTCTGCCTGAGCCGCTTGATACCTTTCTGCAACATTTAGTAACTCCCCCAGTCTCTCTGCACCTTGTTCCATGAGAAACTTTCTCAGGTCTGGAGCCATGGACTCTCTTAATTGTTCTATAAGGACCATTTCCTTAAGATCTTTGGTTTTCCCCAGAGAAGTCCATTTCTCCAAGTATGTCTCTAACCGTGCAGAGAACTGGTGATAGGTTTCACCTGACAGTAGTTTAGCATTCCTAAATTTTTTCCTATAAAATTCTGCGTTCTTTTCATATCTTAACAAAAGAGCCTGCTTTAGCATGTCATAATTTTCCTGATCACCTCTGCTCATTTTGGCAAAAACTTCATAAGCTGCCCCACGAAGCCCTTGAGATAACTTTAAGCTCCACCTTTCTCTCTCTAACCCATATGTGGTAGCTAATAGTTCATATCTATTTAGATAGCTCTCAATATCATCGTCTTTCTCAACAAAATGATCTAAATGAAAGTTCATAGCTGAGGTTGAGGCTCCCTGACTAGCAGTGGCATCAGAGGTAAAGGGACTGGCACCATTTTCAGGAGCATGGCCTTGAAACTCAAACTCCCTTAGTCGTAACTCGTGTTCCCTTTGTAATCTCTTCTCCTCCTTTTCTGCTTCCCTCTCTGCAGTCAATCTTCTTTCCTCGGCTTCCCTTTCTGCAGCTAATCGCTTGTCTTCCCTTTCTGCCTCCAATTTCTTCTCTTCTCTTTCTGCGTCCAATTTCTTAGCCTCAGCCTCAATCTGCAGCCTCTTAGTCTCAGCCTCTAATTTTCTTTCGGCCTCCTTTTCTAATCTTCTTTCTTCCCGTTCAATATATTTGTCACATTCAGCAGTGACATAAGCAATCATAATTTGCCCGTCCATTCCTAACTCTTTTGCAGTCTGCACAGCAGCAGATCGAAATTTGGCCAGGTCCGCCATTTTCTAACAGGTAAATGTATGTAATGTCTAACTAAACAATACAATCTGTAATTACTTATCCAAGGACACCACAGGCACTGAGAGCTCAACGTTATTTATTTCCACCCAAGGATACCTTTTAATTCTTATTATTCCCAATATATATAATAGGAGAAAGTTCAATATCCCGGGAGTGAGACCCCAATATATGTGGTAAAGTGGGATGATATAAATACTTATAGGGGACTTAGTGTACTGACTGAGATCAGCTGTGAAGGTATCTGTATCTAATAGGTGTAGTGTTTTACAGATAACCTTACTTGCTACCACATTTATACCTCAGTCAGAATTATTCTGGAATATTGTGATGACTACGTTGAATGTCTAGGGTTATGTAAATGATGAAGTGTAAGTCACAACAACAACAGACAGATAAACAATTTAATTTATTCCACCACACTTGACAACACTGTGACACTCACACACATTTAACACTCTATAAGACTATCTTACATGAGTCAATGGTAAAGTTTCAAATATATATGTATTAATTACTTTCACTAATAAATATCCTGATTCAACTACACAATGAACCAGGAATCACAATCAAATGTAATCACAATTTATATGTACATAATTTATAAATATGAACCTTGTAGTGACATATGTTATTAGTATTATTCTATGTGTGTCAGTTGTGTAGTAGTACTATGAGGTAATACTGGTTTTGTTTTTCAAGCTATGTTGTTATTTGTCATCATGACTTCAAGTGTTTGTTTATCTTGGAAATAGTATGGGGAAATGTTCACAGTTCCTATCAATTTAAACAATGTATTGTCCCTCTGTTTTACTATAATGTCAATTTTAGAGGGGACACATAATGTTGAGCTCCTCTGGCCACAGAAGCTTATCTTTCGTGATGGCGGCAGGAAAAGACTCCTCTGCTCGATAGCTTCCTGTGTTCTGGAGACACCTCACTGGTCACTATCTGGACCCAGGAGTATGCTGTCAGCCTCTAGATTCAGCAAAGCTCAGACCAGGTGCTGCTCAATAACTTTAGGACCACGGTCCCTGAAACAAGAAGGTTGTACCTCCTATTTCAGAACTAATTTATAATCTATTTCCAGACTGAACACAATACATAACAAACACTGAGTTCAGAGCGGTAGGCCAACTGCCAGCTTCATCTGAAACAATTTACACCAGTATACTCCTCCCTAATGGTTACTACGCCTCTGCAATTCCAGCATTAGCTCTTTCTAGTCAATAAGATAGGTGTCAGTGTACTGTTTGGCAATTCCATGCAGTTTTACTTTTCTCCGACACCTTCTGTTCAGGTTGGAGCAATATTTAGGCCTTGCCTCATGTTCGCTACTGAACCACACACATATACAGACATAAATTATCAATTTACATTCAATTTTCATTAAAAAGATATTGAATATATCAAGCTTACCACAATTCATGGAAATAATACACAATTACGTTGACTGGCAATGAATATAGCACAATTTCGATCTGCCGATGTCCCAGGCTATTATTTAGAAAAATATGCACTGGCTCTCAACGCACTGTTTCTTTAGTAAGTTTATTTGAAAAATGTGGTACTGAACTGACGCTCCTAATTGCCTATATTGGCGGGTCTAACCAATCGGGCCATATTTACACAGCTTTTCAAAAAAAGTACTCCTACTCACGTTTCCCTAACAACAAAGAATTAGTATTTGTAGCCCGACTAATCGTGTTTAGCCTTACATTTACTTCTATCCAATCAAATAAGATTTTACATGGTGGCCCATTTCCCGTAAAATAGTGGTTCCAAAACATGCCACTGTGGATTATTATTTGGTGTTGTCTGACACCCTCACTATTTTCTTTTGGCTATAATTTGTTAATTCCTAGACTATTTGCGTAACGTTTAACATATTCTTTGTCAGCAAGTCCTAAGGAACCCAAATATATAAATTTAATGGGGCAAAGGGGCTGCGTTCAAAATATGCATTTTCTTCTAGGATAGTCGTGCTGTTGCCACCTCCTCACTTCCAAACTTTATGGTGTCTGCTGTACTGTCATACTAATGTCAGGATTTCAGACATAAAACAGTAGAATGTCGATTTGAAAAAAGTTAGTGCTTGTGGCCTTACACGCGTGATGGCATTAATTTTGTATCGCGAGACGCGGGTTAGTGTTGCATGCGTTCCTGCTTTCAGCCCTCCCTTTCTTTCTATCCTAAGTCCATCTGTCCGTTCGTTTATGGTAACGTAGTGTAATTAATGCTAGTATTAATTTAGGTCATTAATCAGCTTGCGTATCTCAAGGTTTTTCTTAGAAATGCAGTACAGTGTTATTGTAGAAAGCGTGTATTGATGCAGTAGGATTGACTATCAACGTGAAAGCGTGAGAATATGCAGACGAAGCATAAAAAGGGGGATCTCGAGTACAGTCATTGTGACAGCACTGTTCTTTACCATTCTTCTTTCCTTTTATTGAATTTATGTGTTAGGCTTTACATTTACCTGATAATTTATATATGTGGATTAGAATTTCTCACGACAAGACGTACAGTGTGGGATGGAGAACGTCGTCATGATATTGGAGCAAACATGCGCCAATTTCGTAATTACTCGCATCTGTACGGAGTATAAACTTTTTGGAAGCATCAGGTAGTCTCAAAATAGGTGGAGAAAGCGTGTATTGATGCAGTAGGATTGACTATCAACGTGAAAGCGTGAGAATATGCAGACGAAGCATAAAAAGGGGGATCTCGAGTACAGTCATTGTGACAGCACTGTTCTTTACCATTCTTCTTTCCTTTTATTGAATTTATGTGTTAGGCTTTACATTTACCTGATAATTTATATATGTGGATTAGAATTTCTCACGAGAAGACGTACAGTGTGGGATGGAGGACGTCGTCATGATATTGGAGCAAACATGCGCCAATTCCGTAATTACTCGCATCTGTACGGAGTATAAACTTTTTGGAAGCATCAGGTAGTCTCAAAATAGGTGGGTGTGAAAAAATATCAATTATTTGACGGAATATTCTATCACATTCACCAGTCCATGTCACCTTCACTGGCATGTCCTTTTTTAACAGTGATGATAAGACAGCCGTGATAGATGACAGGTTAGGTACAAATCTGCTGTAATATTGGACTAGTCCTAGCAAGCTTCTAACCTGTTTCTTCGTTTGAGGAACGGATACGTTTAAAATTTTAGAAACCGTACTAGGAAGTGTTTGGATATATCCCGCTCCAATGATATGTCCCAAGAAAGTTATTTCATGAAACGCTACTTGTAATTTAGTAGGTTTAGCAGTTAAATTATTCTTTCTTAATGTGTCCAAAACATATTTTAGTCCCGAAAAATGATCCTCAAACGACGAACTAAATAAGCAAATGTCGTCATTGTATGTGATGATGTCTGATCTACCACACAAAATTTGTCGCATCATGCGAATAAAGGTAGCTGGAGCGTTAACAAGCCCAAAAGGCATCACATTCCACTGGTATAGACCTTGCGGAGTGGAAAACGCTGTGTAGTATTTAGCTTTTTCGGTTAGTGGTATCTGCCAATAACGTTTAGTTAAGTCTATCTTAGTGAATATAGTTGCGGTAGACAGACGTACAGTGTGGGATGGAGAACGTCGTCATGATATTAGTAAGTCGTCGAGAAGTGGATGTGGTTCGCTATCAACTACAGTTTGTGCATTTAATTTTCTATAGTCGACGCATAGTCTAATGTTATTGTCCTTCTATCGGACAATAACTAATGGAGACGAAAATGGAGAATTACTAGTCTCAATCATTCCCAAAGATAACATCTGTTCAAGTTCCTTAGTAGTTTTAGTAAGAAAGAGTAGAGGAGCAGAATAGGGATGTACCCGAATTGGAGTATCATCGTTAAGAGTGATGTCATGACCAATAACCGATGTGCGACCTGGAACGTCGGTCAACACATCTGGATAAGATTGTAGAAGTTCAGCAATCTGTTGATGCTGTTGCGGTGTAACCGACGAAGAGATGGTTACGTCCCGCCAAGATTCAGTAGGTTGTACTACAGGTACAAGTAACGCCAACTGTACCTCAGGAAAAGAAGATTCTTCTTCCTGGATAACAGAAAGATTAGAATAGTGACATGTAGGTACAAGAGTGTCATCTAGTTCATGAGAAATAGCTTGTAGATGTTCGGGACGAGTATGAAACTGTTTGAGCATATTTATGTGAAATATTTTGTGATGTCCCTTAATGTCCAGGACATAATCAACATCAGAAATCTTATCGATAACCTGGTATGGACCATTCCATGAGATAAGAAGTTTATTATCGTTATGTGGCAATAACACTTAAGCTTGATCTCCTGGAAATAATTGACGTAATCGTCTAGTACTGTTTTGAAAAGTTCTAGCTTTCGCTTTAGCAGCCTCAGATGAAGCTGTTGCCGTTTTGCAGGCATCAATAATGTTATTCCGGAGATTAATTACATACTCATAGGATGACTGGGTATCCTGAGTCATCTCGGAGTCGATCAATAGATCCTTTATTAGTCCCATCGGACCTCTTGGTGTAGTTCCAAAGACCAATTGAAATGGAGAGAAGCCAGTTTGTTCGTGTGGCACCTCTCGATAGGCGAATAACACAGCTGGGAGTACTCTGTCCCAGTCCTGTGGATGGTTAACTGTAACTTTATGTAACATTTGTTTGAGTGTGCGGTTAAGTCTTTCTACTGCACCATTACTCATTGGGTGATAAATGCTACTGAGATTTCTATCTATATTCCAGGTCTTCATTACTTCTGTCATAGTCTCAGATATAAATTGAGCTCCATGATCTGATAACAGCTTTCTAGGAAAACCTACTCTAGAAAAGATCAGATGTAGTGCATCAGCTACATCTGTGGTAGTGGTGGTCTTCAATGGAATGGCTTCTAGCCATCGTGTGCATAAATCGACGCACGTGAGAACAAATCTATGTCCTCTGGCTGATGGTAAAAGTGGACCAATAATATCTATGGCCATTTTGTCAAAGGGTCTCACAGAAATGTCACAAGCCTGAATAGGCGCCGTGTGAAAGGCTCCCCGTGCTTTCACTTCCTGGCATATAGTACAGGAGCGTACGTACTGTGAAATATCTCGTGACACTCCCGGCCAAAAAAATGAAGATAATACTCGAGAACGTGTCCGAGTATATCCCATGTGACCTGCGCACTTAGAATCATGTGCGTGTTGAAGTATGTACCGTCTAAAAGCAAAAGGTACCATGACCTGTTGTTTTACCTTAGTCTTATCCATAAAACATCTTAATAATATATCATTCTTAATGATAAACCAATGAGCATTCTTATTATCTAAAGAAAGATTGTCAACTTTGTTGACCAGAGCAAAAAATTTTATTAGTGATCTATCTTCCTTCTGTTTTGCAGCAAAGGATGCTCGATCAATCGAAGAATGAACCTCAATATTTTCATGTTTGTCTGTTTCCTTTTTATCAGTGTCCATAGTCTCCAATAGATTCGTCTGTGCTCTGGTTATCACTGCATTTCCGATGCATAGATTATTTTTTTCCCATTCAATAATCTCTTGTGGTGTGCAATCCTTACTTCCATGTATGCATCCCACCATAAGGTCTGCAATTGGGTTCCTTAACATGCACACTTTAACGTTGCCTGTGAAAAAAGGTGTATTAACATGTATAAGGGCAGTTGGATAAAATTCTATTGTCCCTCCAAAAGTCATGCACCTGACATGTTCTCCATTTGCACAATTAGGATGAACAAGTGACTGACGGACTCCGATCGTTGTAGATCCAGAATCCCTTAACACTGAGACGATGGATCCATTAACAATTCCCCTATTGAAAATCAGTGAGCCTGTTCCGTCATTGACTGCCAAACCGACTTCTGGGAGAATGTGTCCGCAGTTCAGAACCGTCTCTTTTGCTTTCTGAAATATAAGATTACATTCTGGGCAACTATTTGCCACGTTATAATTTATTGCATAACATGTAGACGAAGACTGTATTGTATTATCAATATGTGAATTCTGAACCCCAGGGGTTGTAGCATTTGTAACGGCTGCCCTTGTATTATGATTATAATTTGTCGATCTACGAGAATGAGAACGATGACGAGGATAATTATTTGAATTATCCCGTTGTCCCCTATTGTAACTGTTATCTCGATGTCTCGAGCTAGGATTATTGTTGTTGTTCCAGTTGTTCCCATTATTATAGTTATTTGACCGATTATGATTTGAGTTACGTTGACTATAGTTGTATTTGG
This sequence comes from Oreohelix idahoensis, assembly GCA_024509875.1. Taxonomy (NCBI): domain Eukaryota; kingdom Metazoa; phylum Mollusca; class Gastropoda; order Stylommatophora; family Oreohelicidae; genus Oreohelix; species Oreohelix idahoensis. Next base: position 178,909 of record JAMPIV010008871.1, on the reverse strand, counting down.
ACTGTGGTGAATAATTTCTATTTTGTGGTCTTCCTCTATTAAAGTCATTGTTAAAATTATTATGTCCCTTATGGAAATTGACATTATAATTTCCCTTGAAGCGACCTCTATCTACACTGTGTGTTCTTGGTTTGTTAGAACTGTGGTATGCCATATTTGAGGCCACAGGAAGAGGTTCTCTTATCAACGAACCAGAAATGTTCGCATTCGGATGCGCAGTGCAGTAATTTAATGAAATTTTTTCTAACTCCTCAATAGTATCTGGTTTACGTTCTTGCAGATAGGCAAAGAACGGTGGGCTGACAGAGGATAACACTTTATCCCTTAGTAACAGATCAACTAACTTGTCATACGATTTGTTGACACCTGCCAGTTCAACCCATCTGTTAAAAGTATTGCGTATGTTAGCAATAAAACCTGTAAAGTCCTTATTAGATTCCGGTAGGAGACTTTTAAATTTTAACCTACATTGTTCTTCGTCTAAAAGAAAACGACGTAAAAGTAAGGTCTTAATGGCATCATAGTCTGTGGCTAATGTTGGATCAATATTTTGTGCTGCGTTTGTGGGTTCGCCATCCAGAAATTCCTTGAGTTTAAGTGCCCATGCAGTTTTGCTAAGGTTATAGAATTTGCATATATCCTCAAAGCGTGATAGCCATGCTGATAAATCATCAACGTGTAATTTGAATGGTGGTAGCTTGAAATAATAATTGCCCTTATTATGGTTAGATGAAGAAGTATTCTGCGTATCAGTATTATTTGTATTTGCAGCTACTTGAGCTTTTAAGTTTAATTCAGCCATACGCATTTGTATTAACTCCTTTTCTTGTTTAGCAATTTCTCTTTGTCTATTTTCTTTTTCTATTTCTTTCATTTCCTGTCGTGCTCTCCTGTCTTCTTCTTCTTGTCGACGTTCTTCCTCTTCTTTTTTAAATGTAGCTTTCCTGTCTTCTTCTTCTTTTTTTAATGTAGCTTTCCTGTCTTCTTCTTCTTTTTTTAATGTAGCTTTTCTTCTCTCTTCTTTTTCCTCCTGTTCTGCCAATTCTGCTTTATATTTAGCAAATTCAGCCAATGCATAAGCTTCGAGAGCTTCTCCTTTTTTTCCAAAATCTTTTCCGTTTTTAATAAACTGGTCTAAGGTAAGCATCTTGACGTTAATATTGTAAGTAATTATTGATCAGTAATAATCACCAATAAAATGTAAGTAATTATTGTACTTACTCAACGTATGAATACCTACTAAATAATTACAATGTTATTGATTTTTTATTTATAAGTTCCACCAATATATAATATTTTGTAATAATATTATGTGTGCCCACTAATATAAGTCAGAAGTAGTTATGCTATTTATTTATTTAAGATGCCGAATTTTTATCACGCATCTAATTTAATCCCTCAATAATTATGAGTATTGTCCCTTCATAATTAATTAATTTAATTAATTATATGTGCTAAGAGAGAATGTAGTACTGGGAAAATGTACTAATAAACATGCAATATGTCTGTCATTTAAGTCAGACCATAAATTTATAATGAATTATCAATATATAATATATTATTATGCCTTAATCATGAGCTATAAAGTGCATTGCCACTTTCTTGAACCAGCACTGCAAATTGGTGCAAAGTCCCTAATTCATCCTTAAATTGCATAAAAATTAATAAAATCCATTTACACTCTGGTTATTGACTAAATTATAGTATTATTATTATATGATAAATGTATGAGATGAAGACAACAAGACAATTAGTCAACCAAGGATTACGAAACAGTAGTATGATACGACAAGTACATTTTCACAAATAAAAATGAATTTACAAACTAAGTAGAACAAGCGGAAGTACCGTAAGCAAGAAGGAAGGTCACGGATTGACCTAAGGCGAGATTGAACTCAATCTATGACAGAACACAAGAAAAAAAAATGACTGCAAAAAGTAATGACGCCATAGGACTCATGAACGGACATATATTAACAATTCAAATAAATTATAGAAAGATGGAGAAAATAAGAAATAGTTACGAACAAATTACAGAAATGAATAAAAATTGGAACTAAATACACTAGAATACACTGGTTATTACTAGACTAGACATCTAACATGCAAGGTTAATTAATAGCAGATACGAACGGATGTAATCATCGGAAAGTCGTCGATGGATCCTTCGCTAAGTGCAATTAACTGACGGCCCTATAGTGCGATTAAAACCAATTTGGACATCCAGGGAGCCATGAAATTGGTTTCAATTCTCCTCCCAACCATCCCACGAAGTAGGAACAATACAAACGGTGAAAACAGATATAACATAGATATATGAAAAATAGAATAGACATGCCTGTACGGACGAAATGGACTTAGTACTGTGTTATCTCAATGACAACAGTCACAAAACTAGACTTATCTTTTAACACGTCGTCCGATGCGATCTTCACCAACGGACTAGACCAGGGTCTAGAACTGCTTGCTCCTCGTTGGCAGATAACGACTTTTTCATCTTTTGGTCTATTGTGATCTTGTATTTTTCATCAGAACTGGAATGCGCTGACTTTGTCCCTTGAGCGTTAGCATGTACGCACGATGTTGTGACGTCAGGTCGACCTTCGTAGTTACGCGTGCCACGTCATATTTATGAAATCACGTGATTGTTTATCGAAGGTAAATAATTCATTCGAAAGTCATGAAAATTTGTGTGGTTTTTGTTTGTTTTTCGTCCCCACATACTGGGCACCACTGTTGCGTCCACTGTTGCGAGGTGGTTTGCTCTGAACAATGTTCCATGTGATATGAATAAAACAATTATAAATTTCTGGCCATTGCTTTTTCTTTGATATGTTAGTTTTTTCATTCAGTGATAGTGCATCGTGCCTTCGATGGAAGATTAAGCGAATGCGGGGGTGGAAGATTCCGAACAATACTTGAACCTTGGAATACGATTGATTTGATAAGTCATTTCATTGAGTCCATACATTTAATTCACAGTTGTACACATCAAGACAATCCATGCAAGTTGATCACAAAAATACATATTATAACTTGATCATATATTGAAGATATATGTAGATATACTACCAGTCCTTGTCCAATAATCGAATTACTGTAGGCAGAACGTCGTAACTATATGTACGCGCAGTTGGTGGTTCCAACGGCCGACAGTGAGATTACGCGTCTGGCAAAATATAATTAATTCGGACTGTTAATTCCTTCCAACTTAGGTTTAGTCAATTGCTAACCTGGAAACGTTCATCTCTTTCATAGAATCAGTGGACTGACCCATGTCCATATTAAATACAATATAATGGTGTGGCATTCCATGCCCGACACTATAAGCATACAAGGACACGTCTCTTCAGTTCGACGGTCATACAAGAAAAGGTCCCGTCTCTTGGTCACGATGCGTGACCTACCAACGCTGATACGTCAGAGCGTTCAATAGTCTAATAATATATTACATTACATTAAATGCTGTAACCCCTAAAATCGTATGCTGCTAACCTCTAGCAGACGATGCCAATTAAAATACCGTAACACTAGGGTATGTATGTATTGAAGGTGAAGAATGAATAAATACAAACAAAACTGTAATTCAACAAAATGTAAGTAAGTAAGACTGGTGCGAACGTTTTGGTATATATACTGAAGCACATTAAAAACGCACCACTATTATATATACCGATGCTGGCTGCGAAACCCCGTGTTTGCCATGAGGTAGAGAGCGAATGGCTGCTGGAATGGAAAGTGCAAGATTAAACCCATGGGTGTGTGTACAGACTACATGAAAACGATGAAAGTTACACGTGCAACACGATTCTCAACAGCTATGACCCTGAAAATGTGTACGCGTTGTGGCAGTATACTCGGTATAAAAAGGCCGTTGAGACAAAACACCCAGTACATGTGCTTGAAATGCCACGACTATCTGAAAACGACCGCCAACGAGCCATTGGTATGTTGGAGACCGGAATGAGCCCGCGGGCCATTGCCAGAAGGATGAATTGCCACCACAGCACTATTGTACGTCTCAATGAACGTTACGGAACCACTGGCAGTGCGCGGAATAGACTTAGGAGTGGCCAACCACGAGTTACTACCCCTGCGCAAGATCGTCATATTGTGCTGAGTCACCTAAGGAATTGACTCTCCCGGCAAGTCAAACAGCAAGAGCAATAGTGGGTAGACATGGGCAAGTCTCTCGAATGACAGTCATACGACGACTCAGAGATACAGGCCTTACTACAAGACGACCTTATGTTGGGCCAAACTTGACTCACAGACATCGTCAGCAGCGCCTGCAATGGGCAGAGCAACATATCAGATGGACTAGACTGCAGTGGAATGCTGTCCTATTCACAGAAGAGAACAGATTCAACATATCCTTTGCAGATGGACGTATGCGGATTTAGCGACGGTGTGAAGAGCGCTTTGCAGATTGCTGTGTGAACCGATTTCGAGGTGGCAGTATTCACATTTGGGGAGGATTCAGTTTTCACCATCGCTTGCCTCTTCACGTCTTCCGTGGAAATGTTAATGCTGTGACATATCGAGATGAGGTTCTGGATGCACTGGTTGCTCCTGCGTTCACAATTTATCCAGACTTGCAGCTTCTCCAGCAGGATAACGCACGTGCATTTTTTGTATTTTTGGTTTTCTCCCTTGCCTGCACAGAATGCAATGAATTTCATAACAATCAAATGTACAAATTAATGACCAGCATGGATTCATAGGAAAATGAATAAAGATTCCAAATATGTAAACTTGTACACACTTATATTTACATTTCACACTCTGTTCTTGGATTATACAGGTGGTGCGTTTTTAATGTGCTTCAGTATATATATATAGGAATAAATATACAATTTATTGTCCCGAACCTCAATCTTTTGGAACAGGACTTGTCAAAATCATAAAATGTTTATTTACAGTTTTTAAATAAATAAGATGGATTTCTGTCCATGAAGTGTAACAAAATAAAATTGTCACTAGAATGAGTACCCCTCTGTCTGATTTTCAATGCTTTGTATTAACAATAGTCAGTTAATTGAGGGTTTGTTTTCTTCATCATTCCCCAGGAAATTCTTCTTGTTGTGGTGGTTTAAATTGAGAGGAACTGTCATGTGCCCGTTTTGAGGGACTTATCTATGAAGCCTGTCTGATGCTATGGGCTCCAGACTATGTATATGGTCACTCAAATGGTGCTGCTTTCTGGATGAAGATATGGCCTGTAGCTCAAAGTATATTGTGAGCCTTCACTGCCCACAATTTCTGTCTTCTCCAGGTTGTCTGTAGCACTTTTTTACTGGTAATACAACCCTGAAATGAGAAGGAAAGTTTCCTCCCCTTTATAGCCTGTCTATAACAATTCAACAACTAATCAATGGTAATCTTACCTGGGGTCAGCCATGTGTGCTGACCATATGCACCAAACCCTATATTTCTTTGACTACAACCAGTTCTGTGTTTTCATTCTTTTTTCCATATGGCATTAAAGCCACTATTCCTTTAGCATTGCTTGTCTTCCACATAATCAGCAGGGGTGTACAAATATATCTTGTGACCTGTTAATGACTTCTTTCAAACATTCTATGTATAGTGTCACATGTTATTTGAACATTGTGTCACTCCAGAAACCACTACCACTTTATTTTCTCTTGGGTTTACAGTCGCAAAATTTTATGGCAAACTTACAAACACATTTATTTTCACTTCCCAATGGCAATATCAATTTTATTACCATGGCACTATGGCACAAAATTTGTAAGGCCAATAGCAAAACATTGTTTACACATTTCACTCCGAAAAAGACTGCATTCCTACCAAGGTCGTCGTAACCTGAACCATCTCCCAATTAGCAGTATCGAAATAAAATGTATCGGCATACACATAGAGCCTGATACTTGCTAAGGAAATATACAAATAAAAGCATCTATCTTACCTCAAGTAAAGAATAATAATACATGCATACAGTTGACTAGCAGTAAATAGGTTTTTCTGACTGCTTTTCTTGTCCAGACGGCGAAAGCTTGGTCACAAGGCTTTCCCGCTGATCTCAACTTGCGATGGCTTTCAAATTCAAATGGCCTGATCTTACAAGGAGGTGTTAATTTTTATTACCCTACCCTCTAACCAATCAAAAAGCGAGTCAAAATTTTAACTATTTTTGGACTATAAACTTTGAGCAATCGTAAGTGTGTTCGTTCGTCTGATTACCGTTGTGTATTTTATATCTCAGTTATTTATGGCCCGATTTCCAATATTAAAAGTGATAATTACACGGTCAACTGACCTCTTTCGTTCTATCTAATTTTCCTTTGTTTATTCCTTAACAGTTTCGTCTTAGTAATTCTTTTTATAATTAATGGTAGTTCTAACCTGATCTAAAATATTAGTAAATTAAATTTTTCTAAGTCAAGACTATTTTATTAAGTGGGAATCTTTAGGTTAATTAATCAATATCAGCGCTATAATTCAAGATATCCCTTTCATTCTAATTCCCTTTAGTTATTGAGAAATAAATTATTTAATTTTGGTCAAAAACACAGAATCGGCATTTTTGCCACTACAACCAAGATTTCTTGTCTCTACCAAAACCGAGGTAACAATTTGATTGGTTGTTAAATTTTATCACATCCGTTAATAAATATTGGGAGGGGTAGTGTGTTTTTTGGGGGTAGTAACTTTAAACGGGTGGTAGTAGAAAAATTCAAATTCTCTCTAGTTAAATTTTTAGCGGTAACTTTGATTGTGCCATTCAGACAATTCAAATATAGTTATTTATAGACTGTAAAAATGCGTTAACTAGGTTATTAAGCGGGAAATTATTTGAGCGTGGGGTATATGCAGTCAGCGACCCATAGCTATACTGCTTGCATCAGGACCAGCGAACCAGAGCTGGTCAAGACCGCACTCCACCTCCACGTGGTGGTCCTGGAAACAGTCTGCAGCAGTGCAGTCTGGCTGAGCGAGTGCGGATCGCAATGGGAAGGCAAACCCGGTCCCTAAAAAATGCCGTGCTGAAGTCGGATGTGTCGACCGAAAGGTGCAGATATCACAGCTTAGGCGTAAACAGACACAACGCAACCACCGTCCTTTTCAGGGCGAACGAAGAAGAAGAAGAAGATTTGAGCGTGGGGTACACAGATCCACTTCACTACAGGTACCAACATTGTGGACAGCTTAACGTGTTGACATCGAGAATCACCAGACCGAATCACAAGCAAGGCGAGGTACGAAACATTTTTTTTCTCTCCATCCACCTGTCCGAAAAAGGTCATGGCAGCAGTACGTCGTCACCAGTCAAGCAAGAATACGTGTGAACTCCTGTAACGTACTGTGTAGTGAAAAGTTACCTGGAGCACAGCGGTTAGGAAGGTGTAGCAAATCTACGTGTTACAAGTGAACATTAGAAAACAAGAGCGCTCCAACGAAGAATCAACACAACCAGTTAAGGTATAGTACTGTAGGTACCATTTTAGTAAGTGATAGTAGTTACGGATAAAAGTGATACGGTGTAAAAGCATTAACACTACGATAATAGAAATTAATAGTTCATAGTTGTGTATTAACACTACGTGTATATAGTCTGTGTAACAGAATCATTCTTTTGCAGCGCCCACCCTCCGCCAACAACTAATAGGAAATTTCTTTTGGTTGCAGGGACAAGACAGTTTGAGTATATATATATATATATATATATATATATATATATATATATATATATATATATATATATATATATATATATATATATATATATATATATATATATATATATATATATATATATATATATATATATATATATATATATATATATATATATATTTTTTTTTTATTTATTTTTTTTTATTTTATTTATTTATTTATTTTTGCTCTTTTGATTGTACCTGATTAGTTAGCATTAAAAATAAGCAACAATTTTTCGGATTTTATTATGGCACAGAGCGAACAGACATATTACGACAGGCAAGACCGTCAGACATTGGACTTAGTAAAAGCGATTAGTGACAAATTAGCCAAGCTTGACAACAGCGCAAGATATGCGAACATAAAAGGTAATATTGACATATTTACAGGTGACCCACTGTGGTGAACTTCTAAATACAATATCTAAATTAGAATAAAACAGTATAGTGCATAAAGTCAAAGATAGGATAGTACTACAAATTTTCGGCGAGAATTGTAGTCGTCGCCTACGCCTTCAGCGTATTGATTGATAACGCTTTCGCCGAACCAAAAAGGGTACCTTATTTTTCAAAGTCGTCCTTGAGACAAACGTACCACTTTTCCACGTTCAATGAAGTATTTGCCTAAAATACATTGGGGAAGGGAGGAGAACGGATAGATAACCCAACGCAAATCACGTCTCACATTGTTTCTAAAAATAAAACTAACTTGCTAGCCTTGCCTTAGGCGGTTTTCAAATTACGATGTAAACGTTGGAAAATGTGGACACTACGGTCATGAAAACACGCTTAGCTCTTGTTGCAAATGACGTAATTCTCGTGTATTACGAGAGACTCTCGTTTTTAGCTTGAAAGTACATGGAAAAAGAATTGAACAGGAGGTAGTTTAAAAATAAACAACTAACATAGAAAAAAAGATAGAATTTTGAACCAAGCTACTTAGCCCCATAAAAATCATATATTCGTGTACCTGAAGACTTGTTAACCAAGAATATGTTGTTAGTTATTTAAATAGTCCATTAAATAATCAACTATTGGTAATAATACATAGAGAATCGGAGATACTGTCAGGTCAAGTCATGTCTGCTTAGATTGGATAGCATATTTTTTTTGGGAAACAATTAGGTGAAAGAAAGGCTAAGATAGTACGATGAAGTGGATTGGATGAAATTTGAAGGAAGCCGAAATATTATTGGCTAACCTAAATATACAAATCTAGTTGGTAATAGTAACGCATAGTGGTTTGAGATAATTTTTTAAAAATAAAGTTTCATTCAAAAGAGATGCATGGTCTCATTGGCCAAAGCCTTTTACTTTAACGAAATAGTAAGCTGCTCGCTGCCATTTTTTCAAAATATTCTGAGGAACAAGCAGCGATGAGCAGACTTGTGCTTTGTTTTAAACTAAATAACAACAGAAAGCAGTCTGAACAGAGGCAGTGATGAAAGTGTGCCATATTCTATTGCCTAATTCATCGTTACTTGTTTATATTTCCTTGATATGTGGTAAGATTGATTTTATTGACTTTTTGATTAAAAAAGGGTTGTGTGAAAAAAGAAAAGGCCATGTAAAAGATTGTAATTAAATGGTTCCATGGCAGACTTAGGCATAGCCTAGATGTTGATCCATCATATAAGGGACTATCTAAGAAGTTTAAAACTACAGGACTATATATATGATGGTCATATAGGAACATTACACCTATCTTATTGCATGGAAAAGAGTACTGCAGGAATGACAGAGGCGTAGCATCCATTAGGGAAGAGAAAAGAATACTGGTACGATTTGTTCCATCAAACTAAAGTGGAGAAGCAGGGTTGTCAGAGAGAGCTGACCATGTTCTTTTGTATTGAATGTATATTTACAGGTAAATTAGGAGGAATTAGCTTGATATTAAGACAGAACCATAACTTGCATCGACAGGGGTTCCTGCTGGCACTTGTCTGGTGCTGGTACACGATGATAGAGAAATTCAGCACGATTTCTAAGAGTCTCTGGTAATTGTTGGTATTAAAGAAGTTCAAGACCAGAGGAGACTGAAGTGTTTGGCCAAACCAACAACAACTGCTGTGATTCCAGGATCCAGATAAGTGCAATATCTGGCCTGGGACAACTTATCACGACTAAAGAAAAATCTCCTGTATAGACAAAAACGATCCTCCAAAAGACTAACATAAACAATTCTAGTGAAACAAAAGAACATTGGGATGATGATAATCCCCAACCTGCCTTCTAGTAACAGTAGTAAATAGAATAAATTAACATCAACTTGAAAATTTGTAACAATGTACTATGGACATATTGTCTGTTGTATGTAAAAATCTTTATATATATATTTGTAAATATATCTATCCATCTAAATTGATTCTCATTGAACTGTAGTCCTGACCAAAACAACTTCAGGCTCAGGACCAATAAATTTTAACAAAAGAAATTTTAAATATAAAATTTAACAACTGGAGTTGGTTGAGTTTATCATAGTAATTAGTATATGTTTGTATATGTTTTTGTATTGAGATTCTTTAACAACACTCTTACAATACCCTAGACACTTTATGTAGCTTTTAGTCACGCTAGTCAAGAAAGAATATAACTTAGAGTGAGATCGTAGGCTGGTAACAAGAAAGGTACTCTGTAACACAGTTGTCCATTGTTTACCTCAGAGACCTTCACATTTGATCTCACTCAAGTACAACTATACGCACACCATTCTTCTTAACATCAAAACCCACCACACCCACACGTATGCCGTAAGTGGCTTACAGACATTGATAAATATGCAAATTCCACATAAGATATGAAAACAGGAAGGAACAAGACAACAAATGGGAAAAGTGTCATCAAAATACACAAAATAGACAATGTAGAGAAAATAATGACAAAAACAAAATTCTAGAAACAGCTGCTGGAGGGGCACACTGGAACAATCTCAATAGAAGACACTGTCGCATTGCAGTGAGAAAATGTATTAATAGAATAAAACAAGGAAAGATATGGGAAATAAATAATGTTACGAGTGACCAACAAAGATGTATAATAACAACAGAAGATGGACTAAGAGCACATATAAAGCCAGTAAAAAAGCCAGTAAACCAGTGAAGAAAAACCTTTAACAGACATCAACAGGTCAGTGATGAAAAAACAAATAGGACGCAATTGACCCCTATGAATAATTATCAACCTAGGACAATAACACAAGAACCAGAGGCGAATAAAACAAAGATGATTAGTACCGGAACACAAACTGAGATAGATACTGTAGCGTCACATTTGGGGGCCAGCACAAAGGATAAAGACGTCATGAGAGGAAAGGAAACATTGTCACATGGGTTAGACAATACGAACAAATCTAAGATACCACTCAGTGTAAAAGGGACGACCCGACAAACGGCTAAGAAGTAGTAGTACCACAGCATAGTGATAACACCGAGGTGAAGAATAAGAAGGATGAACCGATGCAGATATTACTGCAAGAGAAAGAAAGATCAGTGAAGACGGACAATAGAAAAGATAGGATAGAAGAAACGTAGGACACTGACGCATCGTACAGGCATATAAGAACAGCAGTAAGAAGGAATCCTAAGAAAACAGGTCCACAAGAAGTACAGGACATGAACACATCTTATATGCGTACAAGAGCAGTACAGAAGACAAGACTGGAAGGAGTATATACAGTACACGAAAAGTACCAGCTTGACATAGAATCAGAATCCGATTCGTCAAGTGGGGAACATAGAGATATGGACTCCGACGAATATGCACAAGGATACAGGTCGGACGAGCTCGATCATACAACGGATGACGAAGGCAATAGAATTTATTGGCCGAAAAATGAGAATAGTGATCTTCGATGTATAAATCAGATAAAGACAAAGAAACTTATCAAAATGGCTGAACCAAGTGTAAATGAGATAAGGAAGGCAATAAAAAGTACCCTAAGAGGAGCCGATCTCAACACCTTGACAACAAGGAAGGTGCGCAAATTGCTGAAAGTAAAATTTGATACAGACTTATCAAAAAGGCAAAAAGAAGTTCACAAACTTGTGATCGAAATATTGAATGGAGAGGAATACGTGGAGTACACATGGAATAAAGATTACAAAGAAGAGGATAGATCGACCAGGAGGAAAAGTCGACAGACGGTTAAAGCAGAATTTTTTTTTTTAAAGTGAACTTTATTTTCATTTCTTTGCAATTTTACAAATCAATGTACATTTTACAACAAGTAAGAATGAAATTACATTGCAATAAAAGGACTTTCAATTAATTTTACAGGACATGTGTATGTTACAGCAGTTAAAACATTAGAGATAACTTAAATGAAAAATTACATGGCACTATAAGAAATTCCTTTTACCCGCACGTACTTTCGTACACATGCTTAATGGATTTTATAAGGGGTCGCACGCACACACACACAAGTAGAAGGTATGGCTGTGTTCCGGGCTAAGCCGGTACCAGCAGGTGTTCGGATACAATGTTGCTTGAAAATGGCCCACTTTAAGGAGGATGGTCATTATGTTCACACAAAACATACATTCATAAACTGTGTAGCGAAATCTGTGAAAATAATCGCTAAATTCAGTAAGATTTTAGTCCTATAATAATAATAAATAACCCGCCCTTATGTGTCTGACTATCATCGTCTTCGACGCCAGCATAGCGCTGCCTTTGGTGCAGTGGGAATGCTTACAAAATGACCCGCCGTAAAATCTAACACGCTTTTTAGTTTCGGTTTCGAAACGTACACATTAACATTTAACATCTTGCCCGATCTACTACACAAAACGGAGACAAAACTTGTAATTGACGTTCTACCAGAACTGTGACCCAAACTGCTGTCTGAATTAAACATAATATGTTAACTTTAACGCTCTAATTAGTAGTAACTAGAACATTTCCCAGTAGTAATAACGAAACGACTTTAATAATTAACGCAAATGCTACCAACCGCCTTGCCAAACCCCTCTTCGATCTGCACGTGGTCCCTTTACTATAGACACGCTGTGGGCAAAGCCAGCGGATATAAACACACAGACAGTTTAAATTCTCGCCGCGCAGTAGTGTATTTCTGACGTCACACAAACAAGTTGGTATTTGAATGAGGGGGGAAGATGGCCGACTTGGGTAAAAATTGTAATGGACGATTTACAGTGACAAAAACTGAAAATCTAAACTATAATGAAACTGACCATAAAACTTATATATTCGGGTGCCAAAGTGTCTCCTGACCAATAATATGTTTTCATTTACTCTATAGTCCAACTAACAGCCAAAATATTGTCATAAAACCACATAAGCTAATACAGACTGACAAATGCACGATCGTCCTTGCTTGTTTTTTTGGTAACATTTGGGGACGCAGATTTGAAAGCATGGTATAGGAGAAAACGGGGGAGGTAGGAAAAGGTTAACCAAAACGAAACATTTTTTTGTATTGGCATAACTAAAGCAGACTGGCCAATGGACTACGAGACACATAGTTGTTTGGAATTTTGTTTTTGTTTTTTCAAAACTAAATTAAAAATTTGGTAGTCGCCTGATTTCATTGGCCAGCGCTTATAGATATTGGCCAAGGCTTAGGGGTCTCGTGGCCATTTGATAAGAAAAATTGTATCAACAAATACTTTGAGAGCAGATGTGAAAAATTATAAAGTAAATTAAATTCGCAGTCCGGACAAGGCAGAGAAAACGGAGGCCAGTCAAAGTTACTTGTGACATATTTCATTGATTTGTGGGTTTTATTTTCTGTTACCAGCCGGTGACAGGAATCCTGATGAGTGATTGTAAAGACACAAAGTTTCCATTCAAAGTTTATGCTGTCAGCAGATAGCCAGAAGGAGCTTGTGTGTGCTGAGATATATCCTGCAGCGTCATACTGATGTGTTGTCTATATACCAAGAATCCCAGATGATGTGTAAACATCTGGGACTTCTGACACTTCAAAATAATAACTTGTTATCCCCACGAATAAAAATAAATATATGTGGAGTGATGAAAACAACAGCTCCTCCTAACACATGACTGACACTAGTAGTTCTTAAAGTGTTTGTGAATTCACCTCCAGGAAACATATAGTGACATTATACTGATCGGACAAAGAGTCCAAACATTTTAGTTAAACAAGTATATGTAATATATATTTTTTCCTCATTTTCAAAGACCTGTCCAAAAGAGATGGCGGGACAGGCAGATTAAATTGTATAAAAAAAAAGAATTCAATTTTAAAAGAAAACTTTAACCACTGTCTTATTCAGTTACTTATAGTAAATTAAAGTGTATTGTGTTGATGTACCATCATTGTCATTTCACTCCTAGACACTAGTCACATCAGACACCAGCCACTAGAATCAAAATACAGACCGTGTGAGATCTAGGGAGGTAGCGTTAGGTTCCCTGATAATACCTCATCATCATCTTCATCTATTAGAGTCAGGGGCCTACATTTGCTTGACCTCACACGGTTGATACATACACATCTTTCTTTCTTGTCAGGTAAAACATCTGAACCTCCCCAGTAAATTACACTTGCTACAATCTGTAAATACAAGGTGAGTAAAGTAAATACTAAAGTTGGGCATTTCTGTACATTCATGTCAATTAGACTGTGTCCATTAATAATTTCAAGGTGAAATAGGGGGAAAAAAATTCCAAAGTTGAAAACATATTTATATTCATGTAAAAATTGATTGTATACGTTCCTAAACAATATAATTTAGACTTTTAAACCACAAATGGAAAACCGCGCACACACCCACACCCAAAAGCGCAGGTGAAACCTGGAAACACTGCATCCACCCCAACACACACGTACTTGTATTGAAAAATTTGTTTTACACATTTGATGCGTTTCCGGAACAAAAGGGCATTACAAAGTTGCCAATCATACTTTTCGCAGATACCGTTTTCTCATATTTTTTCCAATTGGTGGTTCTGTAACAAATTTTATGATTTGTTTTTTGTTCTTATCTCCATTAAAAAATAATAATAATAAAAAACATGTACATTTTTTAAACAATTTATAATAAAAGTAAATCGTATATAAAAAAAAACAAACAAAAAAAACTTGCGCGCATTCACTAGTAATTTTTTACACATGCATTCACAAATTAAATTCACTTAAACAATACAATAAGCGGTGCGAGAAGAATAGAGAGCTATGAAAGACCCCAATTTAGGAATAGTGGTCGGTCTGCGTTGGAAAACACATCCAGAAGACGGGCGGAATGGGGCGGGAGAGAATCTACTGAAGGCCCCGGGTAGGAGGAAGGTCGGTATGTGTTACGGATTGCTTTGTTCTCGGTCGTGTGCAGGCTTCAACTTAGGAACAGTTGAACACGCTTCTGAGTCGCCTTTCAAGAGGCTAGCCCGTACTTACCGGTACACGAAAGGAAGGGAAATGTTGTGGCGTCTAGGCTAATTCCTTAAGATGGAGAGAGCGGAGGAGTGTTGCTCCGCTATACATTAAAATCAGATGAAATTGACAGTGCTCTTTGCAAAAACACATGTAAAAGTATATGGGATTAATATGGCGGTATTTGAAAACTGATAATTTCCTAAAACTGCAAATCAAATATCTGTATTGTGACAGTAACATGAGTAGTTTTGTATGTGTGTCGGGTGTTGATCTTGGGACGTGTTAAGAAAAATAGATCTGTAAAAGTCTACGGGTTGTCCTGTGTGTTAGGCGATCATATCTTGCAAT
Source organism: Oreohelix idahoensis (assembly GCA_024509875.1). Classification (NCBI taxonomy): domain Eukaryota; kingdom Metazoa; phylum Mollusca; class Gastropoda; order Stylommatophora; family Oreohelicidae; genus Oreohelix; species Oreohelix idahoensis. The sequence goes on along the minus strand of JAMPIV010008871.1, from coordinate 163,522 downwards.
GGTTTCCTCATGGGTATGACTGTATTGCACGTGTAGTAAATATGATCTTCAGTTTCTTGTATGCGTGTTTTGGAAGCAGAATATAGCAGTAGACGCAGGTGGCCTTTGGAATCGGTGTGCACTGACTCAGACACTGTAGTGTGAATTGTCTTGCGTCAACATATGACACCGTATTGGCTTTTTAACTATTATAATATGCTTAGGTAAATACGACATATCTTATATAATTAATTGTTGAAGTTGAATATATCCATTCGAATATCCTTTAAACTAAGAAGTATTAATTACATACATTAAAGTTTCTGACATACTTAATATGTCTTATGAATAATACACTAATTATGAAAAAATTTGTTCCTTAAAAAAGGGGCCTTAACCTATTTTTCCTAAATTACGATAATGAATCGTATATTTTGATGGGGATTAGTGCGCGTAACATTGCGGTTGTAATTCTATGTTCTGTATGATTATAAAAATAATTTAAACGATTTATTCAGACTTAATGATTTAGATAATGAAATAAATCATTGGGGGTTGAAAGAATAGGGAATAGGACATTAGGATCAGTGACCAAACAAAAAGGACCATTAGAATCAGTGATTAAACACAAAAATATGATATTAGAATCAGTGATTTAAAAACAATAATATGACATTAGAATCAGTGATTAAAAACGAAAATATTAGAATCTGTGATTGAAAACAAAAATAATACATTAGAATCAGTTATTAAAAACAAAAATAGGTCATTAGGTTCAGTGATAAAAAACAAAATTAGGCTATTAGGATCAGTGATTAAAAAACAATCTAAAAATCTTATTCAGGTGACCTTTCTCACGTGTATTTCGTCATTTAGTTAGCTTCTTGTTGGGTTATATTTTTAATGATAATAGATCATTATGTTCTGCTAATGTTTAATCTTACACTGTGGTTATCGAAATATTATAAATTATAGCTCTGATTGATTTCATATTATGCTGTATATGCCTACAGCTTTGGAAAAATGACATTAACACCAAACCGAGCATCAACAGCAACAACAAGATGTACAGCAGCAGCAACAATTACTACAACAATTTAACACCATCATTCCATGAATAGTTGTTCTTTGTCCAGTTTCCCTCTTAACCATGCTTTAACAACCTTGTTATAGGTCATCAGTTATAATGTTTTCCATGACAGCATTGAATTTGTAGCTCGGAGGCGAGGGAGCTTCTAAGACGGCAGCAACGTCCGTGTATTCAATTTAGTTCAGAGTTCCACTGACAAGCGAACTAGTGTATCACTGAACTGTAACATTAATTTTGCGGCTTTGTTATTATCGGAGTGCAGACCTCGTTGTTTCAGTCATTTCGTTAAGATTTGTTAAAAAACGAAAACCACTCAGATTGCCACTCCCTCCTCCTACTCACAAATGGAGGAGAGGAACGATCCTCAATGATCCTTTGGACGAAGAAATTGTGTGTAGATGATATCTATAAATACAGTTGAAGCAGGCAACGCCAGACGGTTCCCTGAGCTGCAAACACACAACACTATTTGGTTCACAGAAATCAATGGATCGCGTTACTGTGTTATGCTGTTCAAACACGTTGGGAAATAATAAACGGAAGCTGTTAATTGTCACGGGATTGCCTCCCCTTGCTTTGCAGTAGTGGCCCACTAATGGTCACTACGCAATCGTTGTGTAGGAGGCAAGAAGGACGTACAACACGCACTGTACAGTTCTTCCTGCCGTCAGGTAGGGAACACTGGACAAGTGATCCTTGTAACTCAGGCAGGAAGCAATGCACAGTAGGAGGTAGGAAGGACGTACCCGGCAACACGCACTGTATAGTAATTCTTGTCTGAACAAAATAAATTGGTATATCGCCCTTCGTTGTAGTTATTATAATCCATTACGCAGATATTTCCACCTTTCCTTCCTTTATAGGACAAAAGACTGGAGAGATACAGAGTATAGATGTTTTTATGTTTGCTTCATATGTTATTCATTTATAGTGTGTCAACAAATTTTATGAAATTTTTCTAATTTCGTCTAAAATATATGGTAGGAAATTATTCTTTCAATATTCATTCCAAACAAGTATCGGTATGGTGCGTGTAGTGGGGTATGGTGCGTGTAGTGCGGTATGGTGCGTGTAGTGGGATCATAATTTGGGCAGTGAATAATAAATATAAGGTAAAGGGGGTCCCATTGCAGATTCTGCCGTAGTGGAGGGAAATGTAAGAGACTTCACTATACTGGGTCCAACATCGAGAGGTTATGTGACCAATTTCCTTTCTCGTCGCCTTTTCCTTCCCTAACTCACGAGCAAAGTTACATACCCATTTACAGCTGGGTAGACTGGACCATGTCGATATCGTGAATCGAACCCAGCACCTTTGCCGAGAGAGACCAGCGCTCTAATCACTCTTTCAATCGGACGCTCAATAAATAAATAAATATATAATATTGCATATAATTGTACTTCTGAATAATTGTTATTAATTATAATTGTTTAACTAAAAACGAAAATAAGAAAGAAAGATCTTGGTTGTTATATCACAATGTGTATACAAACAGACTTTCCGTTACGGAAAAGACATGAAATAAGCTTCATTTAATTATTTACAGGTATCATACTGAGACGAAATGTCAAGAGTGGCTGAAGGTAAATCTTAGTATGCGACTCAGAGGCACCAATAAGAGAGATAAACCCGTTTAATTATTCAGAGTTGGGGCACTGTATGAAGGATGGCAGCCGACCGAACAAAGTGGAATCAATTTGTTGCTGCCCTACAAGACGCCACCAGGCGTGTTGGCCACTGACTGCTTTGACGGTCGGCGGCTATGGATCAAAGAAGAGAAGAAGAAGAATTATTCGGGCATGGACGAAACACGATCTTTTTATTGCCACTATAAATTATCTGAAAGGTGAATAGTGGATTGTTCTGAGAATATATGCAACATAAATCGATGCCCAGGTGACGAACAGCCTATTAGGAAATAAGTCTGCTACTGTAACAATGCTTATTGGAGAAAGGGACTACTTTTTTCTATTTTGAAATGTTAACAAAGATATTATTTATTTTATTTTAGAAATTAATATTATTTTGTATTGTATATTAGCATTAAGTAAACTGAACTAATTTTGTTAAGTGAAACTTAATGAAAAAATAAAAATGAGGCACAGACATATAGAAGAAATAGTTCTATAAGGAACGAATGTAGAAGTGAGAAGCCATGGAGAAAATGCTGAAGAGAGATTTTTGCGGCAGTAGCCGGAGACTTTCGGGAGAAATTATATTTTTTTCTCTCCGTAATACAAGAAGAAAAGACAAATGTGTTAAGAACGTTCCAGAGAGGGAACGAAAAACATAAAAAACGCTAAGTGCGGCGTTTGCCAGACTACAAATGAGAGTCTATGGAGGGTAACCCTCACCGAACAAATACAGAAGAAATTCAGACACGGGGAGACAGAGTGTTATAGAAAAGGAAAGAAAAGGAAGAAGCAAAAAGAGAGGTTCCAGAGAGGGAACGGACATGGAAAAGTAAAATGAAAGTGACAGGCCAGCAGCAGAAAAACACGCAAGTAGGTCAAAGCGACAAAATGGTTTAAGATAAGTAAACTCAAGAAGTTGCAAATATTTCCGCTTAGTAGACCAACGACAGAAGTCTAGTTAGAAAAGGGTGGACAGGAAGATGGCAATTTAGTGTTGCCATGTTAGTTAAATGGCTCACGCCATCATGAACAATGTATATAGAACGACATGACAGAACTCATGTTTAGGCTCTATACGAGAGAAGAAAGAGACCAAACAATTCACACCAGGTGTGTGGTGACAGACAATAATGCAATATGATGAATTTACATGTATGACAATAGGAGTGGCTGGATGATTGACAGGAAATAAACTTTGTATGGATAAGTACAGTGTGGGCAGAATGTGAGAGCGAAAGACAAGGGTTAAGAACAAGTCATAAATGTAAAGAGGAAAGGTCACTTAAGAGAAGTGACGGGAAAAGAGTATTCTCTAGTTTTTGGTATGATAATATGTTGTAACATTAGCGAATAATGACATGTTAAATGAAGACCACTAAGGAAGTGGAATGTATAACATGTCAAAAGTATGTATTTGTAATCATGTAACATGACCAGACCCATGACGGGTTACGTATTGAGATGAGATGATGATGAACATGACCAGATAGGACAAAAGGAAGATGATGTTGATGAATGTATTTATTGTAAAAGAGAAGGGACAAGAACGTCCCAATACAATATGATTATGTTGTGTAGAAAGATATTGTCCATTTGAGAGATAGGAAATTAGTAATGTGCTGAACTAGGATTGTAACAGCACATTGATAAGGATTTTTGTTGTTGTTTGTACATAGATAAGTACAATAGTGTTGGTACAGTCATGAAAATAAATTTTTTCTCCTACGGATAAATAATTTATTTTTGGGGGGATAAGGAGATAATGTGGCAGATAGGGAACGACTGACGGGCAAAGGGAACGAATAAGGAGAATTATAAAAAGGAAGGTTCAGATAGAGTACAAAAAGGGGATGCGCGGATAAGGATTGCATGAGAAAATTGGTGAACGAAAATCCAGTGAGGCACGCTTTCCATGGGCAGTCCAGAAGCGTGAGTTAAGCAGTGCAAGTCGCACAGATACCCGAGAGGTACAAGGGTAGCCAAGTTAAAGGCAATAGTCAAGTGAAATGTGTTATGAAATTCCTCAGGGGAGGAGACTAGATTGGGTGATGATTAACCCAACATATTTGATAATGAGAATTCTTGACTAAGAAGGAAGAACAGTGGTGTGAGTTAGATTCTATTCAGAAAGGAAAAGGTACGTAGGGTGAACTTTATTACATTTATACAGTAGTCCTATTCTTCATCTATAGAAGGGAAAAGAACAACCCCGGAGGCGTCCGGTATTACATAGATAACCTGAACACAGAACGACATATAACAATAGACAGAGATTTGTTGAATACCACCTGAACAACCATTTTGGTTAGACGCTATAATATGTAGTTACAATGTTGAACGAGAGTTGAGGAAGGAAGAGTGACGGACCAAGATTGTAGAGGTCCAAGTAACAGCAGTGGTCCACATCAGTGTAAATAAACTATTTTCAGTTGACTGTGGTGTTGACTAGTTATATGGAAGCTCTGTTTGGCGTTGCGTCATCGCTCGCTGTGTGAGTGACTGTTGTAATCATTCATCATGTCATCACTAGCTACTGAAGCAAAGAACCTGGGCATGCAACGGCTATGTGAGGTAACCACCTGTTAGCACAGGCGGCCACACCATTATAGAACTGATACAGCGACCACCGCTGCCCCATCATATAATAGAATTGCAGCCATGCCCTGCCACACATCATAGCGGCTTATGTACCCTGACAACCCCCCAGAGCTATGCCCGAGTGAGTTATACTCCTACTAGGCTCTACCAAGCTTGGCAGGTCTGCGCGAGTCAGACTAAAGCAGACACCTTGGTCCTCCAGGTTGGGGGTTTTAGCGCAGGGCCGACACTTCTGTTTTTGTAAAACAGAACACGAGTTACGGAAGCGGCAACAAATGAACACATTTTGCTGCGAGATGTACATACGGAGTCTGAAGCTCGCATGACTGCCAGTTGTGAAAGCCGAAAGGAAGCCACAGACACGAAAACTGACGTCCTGATCGCAAAACATGAAACAAGAATAGGATTTTGGAATGTCAGGACAATGAATGAGACAGGAAAACTGAAACAGATCACAACTGAAATGAGAAACTACTGGTTACATATCCTAGGGATAAGCGAGAGCAGATGGACTGGGTCAGGTAGAATTAAAACAGGGACAGGGGAAGCAGTACTCTACTCTGGAAGAGAGGATGGTCAACATAGTTAACGAGGAATAGCGCCTAATATCGACAGTTAAAACCGAGAAAAAAATATGCATGGCTAGCATCTTCCACACAAAGCACTGATCATTTATTTCAACACCATTCATCGCATCATTTCTAGGTAATATGCCTCCTTTTTTGCGGTAATTTGGAACCATTCTGGGAACTTAAGAAATTATCATTGCATAAGCCCAAAATTGTAATTGTGATGCTATTAATAAAATGTAACAAACTATTACACCTAACTCATAAAATATTTTGAAAATAAATGTTAAAACTGTGCACAGAAAGCAAAAACATATAAATATAACATAATATGATCTAATCGGTTAACAAATAATATGTGAATAGAGTTTAGTGTTAAGTATTTGAAATATTGTACTGAAAAAAATGTGTTCCACTTGGGGTAGAATTTCATTGGACACGTATGTTCTTATAACTGTAACTGTATAAAATTCTAAGGTCTAAGATAGATCACACATATTTTAAAATAATTATAAATGAATGTTTTAACCAAAAGAAAATATTGAAATGCTAAAAAATATAGTAACTGTAATTTACTTCCTTATTTTGAAACTACATATGGTATGTTTCCATTGAAAATGATAGCTGATGTTCAGTAAAAGTCCTGTAACACAAAGTCGTACAAGTTGTATGGACACATGAAGTGAACTCCTACACCGGAAAAGAGTTGTTGTTGTTATTGATCCAGGGGCACTTGGGCTCTTGCCCTTCGGCCAAATGCCATGTAGTGATATCTGCATGTTTTAACAAGTTGTTTTGTTTCTCCGTACAGGGTGTTCCACTTATCTGGCCTCAAAGGGAGGAGCAATTTCCTCAAAGAGGTGGTAGTCAACAGTTTCGTAGGGGTAGTTACATAGCTGGCACTTTGGAGAGTGTTGTGGTTGGATTCTGTTCAAGTGACTGTCGAGTGGTATATGTTGTGTTATAAGCCGAAGAATGGTGCTCTGATCCCTCCTTGTAAGATTGCCGATGTTGTCATTAGGATCAATATTGGCCATGTCTGTAAACCTCTCTCCTGATGTGTCCCATGGCTCAAGTTTCTTTGTTTGTTGTTCGTATGAGTGATTTTGCTGTTTGGAGAGTTGTTGAGGAAACATGTTGAGGAGATATGGAAAAAAAAAATCGAAAATAGGTGATTCGTTTTACCGGGACAAAAGATAAGGAAATAGCCAACGTTCCGGCCACAAGGCCTTTGCCAGGGAAAGGAAAAAAAGTGAGAAATAAGAAGGTCACATGAGAGAAATAAATAAACACAAATGAGTACTACCCGTAAAATCAACTGCGACCTAGTGTGTTCAGCGATAAGAAAGCGCGCCACAAGAACATAAACATGAAATGGCTGCCATTTCCAGGTGTAAAAAAAAAGGTGATGTTAAACTCTTTGACACCATAATTATTTTCCACCCTGTGCCTTAATTATGTTTTGAAGAATTCTAAACGGTGAAGTGTCCTCTCTTTTAGTGTAAATTTTATGTTAATCTTTTCTGTGAACATGTACTTATTATATACCAAACTGTAGGGAAATAGATAGAGAATTGGAATATATAATGTCTTTGGTAGTACATAATTGTGTTCGGTATACTTAAAACATTTTGCATGTAAAATTGAAAAACACTAAAAAGTTAACTGTAGAATACGATCTTACCAAAGACAAATTACTGTTGTAGATAATAAAACTTTCTTTTTAGTCCTCAAACAACAAGGTAATCCATTTACAAAGTAAAAAAAAAACATTCCTTATGGCTACAATTAGTACATTTATTGTTATTCACGCCAGATTTTACTGTGATCCCTTATAAGAAAAAAATAAATTATGCAATCTTGCGTTACGTGATTTTCAAACAAATAAAAAAGAATAACATCATATAAAAACTTTGTACATTTGTTTAATGTTTTAATAATATCCCTAGCTTCATCTTCTACCTAGAACGAATGATTAGATGTTACGGAAGGTCTAGTTTTGTTGCTTTTCGATCGGCCAGAATATGACTATGCCCACTCATCAACTAAATATAATGTCTCTAGCTTTTCTGCACTGATTCCGTCTTTTGACAACAAACTGTGACTACCAAACAATCATCATCCATGTCAGCAATGTTTCAAAGTAGTTTGACACAAGAAAATGTAAATATAAAGCGTGACATATTTTTCTAGCAAATAACAACGAAAAACGCAAACACGCGAATCGTCACACAAATTGTGATAATAACATCAAAACACGTACACGTGCTGCTTAACTACGGTCAAATTAGTTGTTTAAATAGTAGCGGAAGTCATTCTACGAGTTTTAAAATATGAACTGCATTAAACGGACGATTTTTTAGGTTTATTCGTGATAAACTAAAAACAACACTCTGACCGTTGCGCGAGCGGTGAGCATTGGTCAGGAGTCAAAGTTAAGAAGGAAACCTAGAAACAACCCAAATATAATATTAATGTATAAGATAGTTAGAGAAACCTAGAACCAGGTGTTCAACCCAAGAAATGTTTACGGCCGGAAATTTGACTGAATATTAATGTATAAGATAGTTAGAGAGGAGGTAGATGATGGGAAAGGATATGGATGCGAGGACGAGAAAAAAAAATGTAATTAAAAAAAAATGAGGTTTAAA
>JAMPIV010008871.1:0-152500 GCA_024509875.1 Oreohelix idahoensis | reverse complement strand
CATGGTATCACATTTTTTTTTCATACTCACTACAACTATTGTGTACACCACAACATGGTATCACATTTTTTTTTTCATACTCACTACAACTATTGTGTACACCACAACATGGTATCACATTTTTTTTTCATACTTTTTTTTTTCATACTCACTACAACTATTGTGTACACCACAACATGGTATCACATTTTTTTTTCATACTCACTACAACTATTGTGTACACCACAACATGGTATCACATTTTTTTTTCATACTCACTACAACTATTGTGTACACCACAACATGGTATCACATTTTTTTTTTCATACTCACTACAACTATTGTGTACACCACAACATGGTATCACATTTTTTTTTTTCATACTCACTACAACTATTGTGTACACCACAACATGGTATCACATTTTTTTTTTTCATACTCACTACAACTATTGTGTACACCACAACATGGTATCACATTTTTTTTTTTTCATACTCACTACAACTATTGTGTACACCACAACATGGTATCACATTTTTTTTTTCATACTCACTACAACTATTGTGTACACCACAACATGGTATCACATTTTTTTTTCATACTCACTACAACTATTGTGTACACCACAACATGGTATCACATTTTTTTTTTCATACTCACTACAACTATTGTGTACACCACAACATGGTATCACATTTTTTTTTTTCATACTCACTACAACTATTGTGTACACCACAACATGGTATCACATTTTTTTTTTCATACTCACTACAACTATTGTGTACACCACAACATGGTATCACATTTTTTTTTTCATACTCACTACAACTATTGTGTACACCACAACATGGTATCACATTTTTTTTTTACTCACTTACATACTCACTACAACTATTGTGTACACCACAACATGGTATCACATTTTTTTTTTCATACTCACTACAACTATTGTGTACACCACAACATGGTATCACATTTTTTTTTTTTCATACTCACTACAACTATTGTGTACACCACAACATGGTATCACATTTTTTTTTTCATACTCACTACAACTATTGTGTACACCACAACATGGTATCACATTTTTTTTTCATACTCACTACAACTATTGTGTACACCACAACATGGTATCACATTTTTTTTTTCATACTCACTACAACTATTGTGTACACCACAACATGGTATCACATTTTTTTTTTCATACTCACTACAACTATTGTGTACACCACAACATGGTATCACATTTTTTTTTTTCATACTCACTACAACTATTGTGTACACCACAACATGGTATCACATTTTTTTTTTCATACTCACTACAACTATTGTGTACACCACAACATGGTATCACATTTTTTTTTTCATACTCACTACAACTATTGTGTACACCACAACATGGTATCACATTTTTTTCATACTCACTACAACTATTGTGTACACCCACTACAACTATTGTGTACACCACAACATGGTATCACATTTTTCTTTTCATACTCACTACTACGATTGTGTACACCACAACATGGTATCACATTTTTTTTTTTTGTCATACTCACTACAACTATTGTGTACACCACAACATGGTATCACATTTTTTTTTTCATACTCACTACAACTATTGTGTACACCACAACATGGTATCACATTTTTTTTTTCATACTCCCTACAACTATTGTGTACCCCACAACATGGTATCACATTTTTTTTTCTCCTCACTACAACTATTGTGTACACCACAACATGGTATCACATTTTTTTTCATACTCACTACAACTATTGTGTACACCACAACATGGTATCACATTTTTTTTTTCATACTCACTACAACTATTGTGTACACCACAACATGGTATCACATTTTTTTTTTCATACTCACTACAACTATTGTGTACACCACAACATGGTATCACATTTTTTTTTTATACTCACTACAACTATTGTGTACATACTCACTACAACTATTGTGTACACCACAACATGGTATCACATTTTTTTTTTCATACTCACTACAACTATTGTGTACACCACAACATGGTATCACATTTTTTTTTTCATACTCACTACAACTATTGTGTACACCACAACATGGTATCACATTTTTTTTTTTCATACTCACTACAACTATTGTGTACACCACAACATGGTATCACATTTTTTTTTTCATACTCACTACAACTATTGTGTACACCACAACATGGTATCACATTTTTTTTTTCATACTCACTACAACTATTGTGTACACCACAACATGGTATCACATTTTTTTTTTTCATACTCACTACAACTATTGTGTACACCACAACATGGTATCACATTTTTTTTTTCATACTCACTACAACTATTGTGTACACCACAACATGGTATCACATTTTTTTTTTCATACTCACTACAACTATTGTGTACACCACAACATGGTATCACATTTTTTTTTTTTCATACTCACTACAACTATTGTGTACACCACAACATGGTATCACATTTTTTTTTTTCATACTCACTACAACTATTGTGTACACCACAACATGGTATCACATTTTTTTTTTCATACTCACTACAACTATTGTGTACACCACAACATGGTATCACATTTTTTTTTTTCATACTCACTACAACTATTGTGTACACCACAACATGGTATCACATTTTTTTTTCATACTCACAAAAACTATTGTGTACACCACAACATGGTATCACATTTTTTTTTTCATACTCACTACAACTATTGTGTACACCACAACATGGTATCACATTTTTTTTTTTCATACTCACTACAACTATTGTGTACACCACAACATGGTATCACATTTTTTTTTTCATACTCACTACAACTATTGTGTACACCACAACATGGTATCACATTTTTTTTTTTTCATACTCACTACAACTATTGTGTACACCACAACATGGTATCACATTTTTTTTTTCATACTCACTACAACTATTGTGTACACCACAACATGGTATCACATTTTTTTTTTCATACTCACTACAACTATTGTGTACACCACAACATGGTATCACATTTTTTTTTCATACTCACTACAACTATTGTGTACACCACAACATGGTATCACATTTTTTTTTTCATACTCACTACAACTATTGTGTACACCACAACATGGTATCACATTTTTTTTTCATACTCACTACAACTATTGTGTACACCACAACATGGTATCACATTTTTTTCCATACTCACTACAACTATTGTGTACACCACAACATGGTATCACATTTTTTTTTTCATACTCACTACAACTATTGTGTACACCACAACATGGTATCACATTTTTTTTTTCATACTCACTACAACTATTGTGTACACCACAACATGGTATCACATTTTTTTTTTCATACTCACTACAACTATTGTGTACACCACAACATGGTATCACATTTTTTTTTTCATACTCACTACAACTATTGTGTACACCACAACATGGTATCACATTTTTTTTTTTCATACTCACTACAACTATTGTGTACACCACAACATGGTATCACATTTTTTTTTCATACTCACTACAACTATTGTGTACACCACAACATGGTATCACATTTTTTTTTTTCATACTCACTACAACTATTGTGTACACCACAACATGGTATCACATTTTTTTTTTTCATACTCACTACAACTATTGTGTACACCACAACATGGTATCACATTTTTTTTTTCATACTCACTACAACTATTGTGTACACCACAACATGGTATCACATTTTTTTTTTCATACTCACTACAACTATTGTGTACACCACAACATGGTATCACATTTTTTTTCATACTCACTACAACTATTGTGTACACCACAACATGGTATCACATTTTTTTTTTCATACTCACTAAAACATTTTTTTTTCATTGTGTACACCACAACATGGTATCACATTTTTTTTTTCATACTCACTACAACTATTGTGTACACCACAACATGGTATCACATTTTTTTTTTTTCATACTCACTACAACTATTGTGTACACCACAACATGGTATCACATTTTTTTTTTCATACTCACTACAACTATTGTGTACACCACAACATGGTATCACATTTTTTTTTTTCATACTCACTACAACTATTGTGTACACCACAACATGGTATCACATTTTTTTTTTCATACTCACTACAACTATTGTGTACACCACAACATGGTATCACATTTTTTTTTTCATACACAACACAACTATTGTGTACACCACAACATGGTATCACATTTTTTTTTCATACTCACTACAACTATTGTGTACACCACAACATGGTATCACATTTTTTTTTTCATACTCACTACAACTATTGTGTACACCACAACATGGTATCACATTTTTTTTTTCATACTCACTACAACTATTGTGTACACCACAACATGGTATCACATTTTTTTTTTTCATACTCACTACAACTATTGTGTACACCACAACATGGTATCACATTTTTTTTTTCATACTCACTACAACTATTGTGTACACCACAACATGGTATCACATTTTTTTTTTTCATACTCACTACAACTATTGTGTACACCACAACATGGTATCACATTTTTTTTTTCATACTCACTACAACTATTGTGTACACCACAACATGGTATCACATTTTTTTTTTCATACTCACTACAACTATTGTGTACACCACAACATGGTATCACATTTTTTTTTTCATACTCACTACAACTATTGTGTACACCACAACATGGTATCACATTTTTTTTTTCATACTCACTACAACTATTGTGTACACTAACATTGGTGTACATACTCACTACAACATGGTATCACATTTTTTTTTTCATACTCACTACAACTATTGTGTACACCACAACATGGTATCACATTTTTTTTTTTCATACTCACTACAACTATTGTGTACACCACAACATGGTATCACATTTTTTTTTCATACTCACTACAACTATTGTGTACACCACAACATGGTATCACATTTTTTTTTTCATACTCACTACAACTATTGTGTACACCACAACATGGTATCACATTTTTTTTTTCATACTCACTACAACTATTGTGTACACCACAACATGGTATCACATTTTTTTTTTCATACTCACTACAACTATTGTGTACACCACAACATGGTATCACATTTTTTTTTTCATACTCACTACAACTATTGTGTACACCACAACATGGTATCACATTTTTTTTTTCATACTCACTACAACTATTGTGTACACCACAACATGGTATCACATTTTTTTTTTCATACTCACTACAACTATTGTGTACACCACAACATGGTATCACTTTTTTTTTTTTACTCACTAAAACTATTGTGTACACCACAACATACTTTTTTTTTTCATACTCACTACAACTATTGTGTACACCACAACATGGTATCACATTTTTTTTTTCATACTCACTACAACTATTGTGTACACCACAACATGGTATCACATTTTTTTTTTCATACTCACTACAACTATTGTGTACACCACAACATGGTATCACATTTTTTTTTCATACTCACTACAACTATTGTGTACACGACAACATGGTATCACATTTTTTTTTCATACTCACTACAACTATTGTGTACACGACAACATGGTATCACATTTTTTTTTTCATACTCACTACAACTATTGTGTACACCACAACATGGTATCACATTTTTTTTTTCATACTCACTACAACTATTGTGTACACGTCAACATGTGTATCACAACTCACTGTGTACATCACATTTTTTTTTCATACTCACTACAACTATTGTGTACACGACAACATGGTATCACATTTTTTTTTTCATACTCACTACAACTATTGTGTACACGACAACATGGTATCACAATTTTTTTTTCATACTCACTACAACTATTGTGTACACGACAACATGGTATCACATTTTTTTTTCATACTCACTACAACTATTGTGTACACCACAACATGGTATCACATTTTTTTTTCATACTCACTACAACTATTGTGTACACGACAACATGGTATCACATTTTTTTTTTCATACTCACTACAACTATTGTGTACACCACAACATGGTATCACATTTTTTTTTTCATACTCACTACAACTATTGTGTACACCACAACATGGTATCACATTTTTTTTTTCATATTCACTACAACTATTGTGTACACCACAACATGGTATCACATTTTTTTTCATACTCACTACAACTATTGTGTACACCACAACATGGTATCACATTTTTTTAAAAAACGTTTTACCGAAATTAACAAATCGGCTCGAAATTATCAAAAAGCATTTAACGCGCATGTTTAGGATGCATGTGTGGTAAAATAATTCATGTACTTGGGTGCCTGTAGGCACCAGGACATTTAATCTCTGCGACCTAGGTGTCAGAAATCATTAAAATACAAAACAATGCAACACTAATAACGGAAACAGAAGCAAACAAGCGATACAAATAAAATCAGTACATAAAGATAAGAAAAACTGGTAATAGTTCGATGAATGCACTGTACACAGTCAGTTAAGAAAGAAACAACAAATCCTGATGCACATATTTCACACCAAATAAAGTCATTTGTAAAACACTGTTACGCATATAAAGTTATTATGAATACCCTATTAGTAACTAAAATTATGTTCGGCAGTGAATTAAAGGGAAACAATGATAATACATCTAACTTGGACAAAGGACAAAGAAAATTGCCTAGGTTGCGGCCACAAGGCCTTCATCAGGGACATGGGAAACAAATCAGAAATGAAATAAAACGAGAGCTGAGTAGGGAACATTAAAAAATGAATAAAAATAATTCTCACGGAATTGCCTCCCCTGCTTTGCAGTAGTGGTCCAATAGTGGCCAAAGCTCAAGAGTATCTAAAATGGGTCTTCAAGGGTGTCTATCTTCGCACAAGATTACTCTTGGCAGAGTTATAGATAGAAGGATAATGATGCTTCTATCTCAAAGGAGTACCCTTAAGTTATTTCACAAGTCAAGAACAATGCTGCGTTGGGTAGGGCAATTGCTAACTTATATCTGATCCTCCGCCTTTTATGAAGAATTAAGCAATTATTAATTTCAGCCTGTTCAAGCCCCCACGCTGATTTACTCAGTGGAATTGCTCTTATAGCTCTGTTTATAGTGTATTTAGTAAATTGACTGAGACAAGCATGCATTACATTCAAAATGACTAAATCGACATTAAATTTGTATATTTACAAATTACAGATTTAATAATCATTGAGGTTTAACAAGGTTTTAAAGAATTAATAATTATTTATTAGAAAATTATCATGACTGTTGCGATGCAATGTAAGTTTGAAAAGGAGGTCACTTGGCAGCTTTTATGTGTTACTTAGCTGTCAGTGACGGATCTGCTCCTTCTAATGGTTTGGTGCTTGGTAGACTAGAACGCTGATCACGCTCGTCGCTGGTCAAGGTTGTAGGGCGCAGCACGTTCCCAGAAGTGTCAGGGAGTGTCTACAAAGTTGGTCCCTCGTCTTTAAGCCTCGTCTGATGATGGTATCTAGCTTCGACTTTAGGCCACTTGTTCCCTTCTTGTTCCAGAGATAATACCCTGAACTGGTACCACTAACTAGTATGGTAAAAGAATAAAAACAAATACTCTCTGAGTATTGAATTTCCCGACTCATAGTTATGAGTCCCTTTCTTCCTATTCCGCCATCCCGTCTACCTAAGACTTTCCCTCGATGAGAATTAGCTTAATCCCTTGAGAGAAAACTTTCATTACATTTAAATTGAATAGCTATATTTACTTTACATTCAAATGAAAAGGTTAATAGTATAGATAAAATATGTTTACATTTACATCTATACTAATTGAAAAATGGTCACAATATAGATTGAATATGTGTTCATTTACATCTACACTGGTTGAAAAGCTTGAAAACTTTCATTAATTTTAAAGTGAATAAGTCTACATAAACATTTACACTGGTTTGAAAATGTGACTATTGAAATTTGAATGTACATCATTTCTTTCATCTTTCTCTCCCTGCTCCATATGGAACTTGGGACTACCTATGCTTTTGGTTCTCTTTAAAAAAACTAGCAATAAAGCAGTCACCAGCCCTTGCAGTGGTGGTTCATGAAATCATCATTCTATATGCTGAAGTAGCCAGCCTCAAATGACTTGGACATTCCCTAGCAATTTTCACGTCTTAATATTCACATGGCAGTATATACATATTAGTTCACGTGTTAGTAATGAAAAATATAGAATGTAAAATGTACAACTTACGCCAATCTTGGCTCACAGACTGTTTGCTCAGAGAAGTAGGTTAAGGCACAAGCAGATGCCTTTTTTGCACGTGTTCTTGGGGGTCTTTAGTTAAATAATAAATTCCATCTATGACTCCGTGTTTTCAGTTTCCTCAGATCCTGGTTTTCCTTATTAAAATGATGGAGTTGTCCTGGGCTGTTTAAGTCCTTCAAAATACTCCAACAAAAGTGTGGTCTGATAAGTGGAATTCTGATTCTAGTGTTAACTCTGGCAGTCTGGTTGTCGTCTTGGCAAGCGATTATCACAGTGACCTAGACTTGCAAAATATGGCAGATTATATTGCAAGTTTTCGTCCCACGCCTTGTTGGTTAATACTTAGGCAGGGTCTAATCATGGAGGTGCTAAACAGACCACCACCAACAGTAACACCTGATTTTAGTAATGGAACATCCACAACCACCTTGCCAATAACTTGCGATGAATTCACGCTGGACGAGATCAAACAAGCCGTTAAAAGATTAAAAAATTTTAAAGCTGCTGGAGTTGACGAAATTTCAGGGGAAATGATTAAAGCAGTTAATGACAACAACCTCTTGAGAATTTTAGATATTATAAATGAAGTATGGAGAGAAGAACAACCACCACAAACAATGGAAAGACAGTATTATTGTAAAGTTACCGAAGAAAGGTGATCTATCAGACTGTAATAACTGGCGTGGTATATCTCTATTATCAGTACCTGGAAAATTATTATGTTGCATGATGTTAGAAAGACTTAAATTGCATGCTGACGAAAAGATCAGAGAAGAACAAGCGGGTTTCAGACCGAAACGATCATGTATTGATCAAATATTCACACTAAGAACAATTATAGAAGAATCAGTGGAAAGTCAATCGCCACTTATTATCACCTTCGTCGATTTTCAAAAAGCCTTTGATAGTCTACACCGCCCATCATTGTGGAAGATACTTACAATCTATGGTTTTCCAACAAAATATGTGAATATAATCAAAGCGCTATATGACAATGCAAGATGTTGTGTTAGAACAAATAAAGGGAATACAGAATGGTTTACAGTAGAAACAGGGGTGAAACAAGGCTGTATTATGTCACCACTACTTTTTGGAATAGCTATTGATTGGGTTATGAGAAACTATACCCACAATGAACGATTGGGTATAAAATGGACAAATGGAAAATTCCTGGGGGACCTGGATTTCGCAGATGATGTAGCATTCTTAAGTTCAACACCAAGACAATCCCAAGAAGCAATAAATAATTTGTGTCATCTCTCGGTTAAAATAGGTCTCCAAATAAATGCCTCTAAAACTAAAGCTATGAACTTTTCTAACGAGACCTTTGATATCATCTTGAACGGGGAAAAACTACAGAAAGTTGAAAGTTTCAATTATTTAGGCAGTAAAATGACTCAGGATGGTGACACAACAAGAGAAATCCATACTAGAATTGCTTTGGCAGCTAGCGCCTTCAATAGATTATCTAACATTTGGAAATTACGATCATTGAATATACATACCAAGCTTCGTCTGTTTAATTCAAATGTTATCTCAGTGTTAACATACGGCTGTGAGAGTTGGAAAATAACAAAATCATTGGAGAACAAGCTGAATACATTCGAGAACAAATGTCTTAGAAAACTCATGAACATCAGTTTGGAAAGAATTCAAGACTAATCGACAAATAAGAGAAGACTCTAGGCAGAAATATGTCTCCGACTATATAAGGAAAAGACGATGGTCATATATCGGTCATGTCCTACGAATGCAAAACAACAGAATACCACTACAGGCGCTCACTTGGGTTCCTGAGGGTAAGCGGAAAAAAGGAAGACCAAAAGAAACACTCAGAAGAACAATAATAAGAGAAGGAAGAACGTTGGGCCTAAATAATGTGCAAGAGCTAAGAGGAGTGGCGTCACAACGAACAACCTGGAGAGCACTGGTTTCTGCCTTATGCGCCGTGTTTGGCGCTTAAAGAATTTATTATTATTATTATTAATCAGGAATTTGGTGGTTTCTCTTTTTCGAACCCCTACCAATCGTTTCAAAACTGCATATATTGGTGTCGTAATTCAAATATTTCCACGTAGGAAATATTGTGCGCGTAATGCAGAGGTTACGTCTCCCATATATGGAAGTGACACGTCCGTACACTCTCTCAGCAATGTGTTCAAATGTAACACCTTACTTTTATCTAAAGTAATCTGTTCGTGAAAGTCGGACAGGAAACGTTTATGTCATTCGTGTCTGTCAAAGATGTGTCGCACAGACAAGTAATATCTTTATCTGTTGCTTGTGCACACAAAATGCGTTTGCTGGCGAGTAATTTTTTCGCCGGGCACAGCTTGAACAAACAAAAGTAATGCGAAAACTGACCATTCCCATATGGGTTTTACCTGCGTTAATCTCCGCAAAGCTGTGAAGCGCCAATATAATGTGATGAATTATCACAAATGATTTGACAATATCAAATATCTGTTTCATAAGAGCAGAAAGAAATGTGTCGACCCGGAAATTTCTCGTAATTATTCATCACTTCAAGTGAAAAGGAGTACTGCCGTAGTGAAGATTGGATCGAACCCAAAATTCCGTGACAATAACATAAAACATGAAATCGGCTTGGCCGGAATTGTGGGGTGAATACAACAATAACAAATTAGTGAACAGTTCAGACTCTCTGCTGAGATGATGGACGAGAGAAGGCACATGAGCTGATCTGGTGCCTTTCCGCATTCTGCTTTCTTTCCTGTTCTTTGATAAAAAAAATTAAAAAAAAGGCGAAAAGGAAGAAAGAAAGCTAACAGCCTTTAGTTATGACCATTTTCTGTGTATTTAAGATATTTGCCACTGTTTCCCTTTTGAAAATATTTGTCAAAGTTGTCATTGGGGTAGGATAGTTGGGGGGAGGTTCATCTTCAGAAGGGGTCCACGTCAAAGTATTCTTTGTTTAGCGATAATACGATACACATTCACTGCTGCTGTTCTACCTTTAGCGTTCAGTCAAAGCTGTCACTAGGGATTATTCAAGGGGTGCGAGGCCTCTTTTTGGCGCCCCTTGCCCTCTACCCCCGTGCCGTACTGTATTGTTCGCTGATACGAGTCAATTTTATATTATTGTATCACACTATAATTTCCACAATTTTTAAAAGTTCCCCCCCCCCCCCTTTTTTTTTTTCCCACCAAGAGCCGGCTGTACGCTGACACTTTGGTTCTCTTCAGATTCTTCTGCTGGGCGCAATACCCCATGAGCAAATAGTTGGTCTATTGTGTCCATGCTTTGTTAGGAGTTGCACGCGGTTGTAGAATGACTGGGAATTTCCCTACTTGTAGAGTTCAGATACCGAAGTGCATCTTAGCTGTCTTAGGTGCGCATTTGTTTTTGTTTGAATGTTGACGTTGTTGGGTACATGTTGACACTCGTGGCATTCAGCTAATGTTTTGAATCAAGTTGAGATGTAACCTGCGAAGAGTGGAGCTCGCGTTTGAATGGTTCGATAACTGATATAAAATATTTTTACATTGTTGTCAGCACCTTGCGGATAAAAAGAATCGCTTGCATTCACAATATTCGAAGAGTTATCATGGATTTTTATACGCGTTACCGCACAACAGTATTACTGAAAGATGAAATATCGACGACGGTATATTGAGAATGTCTAATACTGAGTCATTATGAACTGGAGTGCATGCAAGAAACGTTGTGTATGTTAAATTTAAGACAATGTCATCTGATACCTTGTATTGTTACTTGAAATCAGTTATAATGGATTCACTCAAGCTGTCTATCGTTTATTTACATGCCGGATTCGTGTTGTTGTTGATGAGCCATCATTTGTTGACACTGCCGTCATGTAGTAGTAATAACCCCCGAGTCTCGCCACTGACGGCCCACGTACAGAAAGCCTATGTCAAAGCACATGCTCCCAAAGCGGTGGTTGCTGTAAGAGTTTCTTTGATATGATTAGGCTGTTAACCCATGAATGACGTTTAGTGATATGTTTGTTCTAAAGTATTACTTGTGAGTTCGTTTTTCGACCAATAGAACATTGCTTTGAATTTAACAATCAATTTAAGTAGATTACATCTGCGACATCTGGTACACTGGAAAGGATTGCCTATGTACGAGTAAATGTATTGTTCTAATCATACTGTAAGTCGTCGTGGCCGAGTGGTTAAGGCGATGGACTTGAAATCCATTGGGATTTTCCCGCGTAGGTTCGAATCCTGCCGACGACGAAATTTTTGCCAGTTTTGTTTGAAACATCCTCCCTTATTTCAAACAGTATATACCCAACAAACGAATCGCTTTACCCTCATTGGTTGTATAAGAAATTAATTCTCATGAAATCTAACATGTAAAATTAAATTATAGTATACCATTGTTATAGTAGTACGTTAATGTGTACCTATGTTACTTTAAAACATTTTTTATTTTAAAAAGTAATTATTGGCACTCGTTGGACATAAAGGATGACACCAGACAACAGAAAATAAAATAAAAGTGATAGTTTGATAGGCTAATCGGGAATCGAAACAAGCACCAACCAAACGGCGCCATCGCCTAGCTGTGAAAGTAAATCGTGAAACGACGTTCAGACAATTTTGCAAAATGAGAACGGTCGAATATAAATTGATACAGTCGTTAAATTTAACCTGGGGGATGGGGGGAGCACCAAAGCAGTGCTTATGTTCTATGTCATTCCTCAGGGGGAAACTAGACTATGCTAGCATAGTCTAAGACTCTGTTTCATCTCCTAGCAAAGCAAAACTAGACAGAATTCAGAATACAGCCATGAGAGCCATTACAGGCGCATCTAAATCAACATCAGTAGAAGCACTAGAAGTAATTTTCGACATACTGCCCCTTGAACTAAGACGAAAAGAACGAAGATTTAATTACTAGACCAAAATAGCACAAGAAGTGACACACCCAGCACATAAAGTCTTTGTTCAAAACCAACCAAGTGTAAGGGACGTCCCCTTGGACACAGAAAGATATCCAAGAAGGTGGAGAACTATTGACGATCTAACACAGTACAAAGAACTGTCATAGACAGTCATAGTAATAAATATTGAAAGACTGTACTACCATGGGAACTAAAAGCACCAATTAAATACTACACACTTACAGAAAAGGTAAAACACACAGAAGATATGAAGTCAAGACGGTAGTAAGAATGTTCATAAACCAACTTACAAAACAAATCTTAGCTGTTTTCACTTATGAATCTAACGGCGACAGCGGGCAGTTAGATGCAGGTGTAGTAATACCACAATGGAGCAAACAAAAGAGTTATAGTGTTACTGAACAGGTTTCAATTTTTACAGCGGAAATGGTTGCAATATTAAAAAGTTTAGAAATATAATTGCAGATAATCCGCCAGAGGTAGTTACAATATTTACAGATTCACTATCGCCACTACAAGCACTGGAACACCAACGCTAATGCAGCCGGCCAGACATCAAGGAAGAAATTCTTTCAATCAATACATCACTAGTAAACAGAGGCTGTGGTGTGAGGCTTGTGTGGATTCCAACACACATTGGAATAGCTGGTAACGAGTTAGCAGACCAGGCTGCCAAATATGGAAAAATAAGTAAAAACAACGTAAGAACAGGGCTAGGAAAATAAGAGATTAAGAGTCAAGTGAAGCAAACTATAAATGAGGAATGGAAGACATCATGGAAGGAAAGTAGTAAAGGCAGACATGCGTTCGAACTTCCACAAGAATGTGCCAGATCAAAGAAGAAATAAAGGTGCCTCTGAGCAGAAAGGTGTGGCGTCTCCGTCTAGATGCAGCATACTTTTTGACAAAGTGACAACACTGTTAAGAATGCCAAGAAATAGAAATGATATATGATAAAAAGTTAAAACGTAGTCCCATTGCCAGGGCCGTAGATACGGGGGTGTTCAAATTATACTGTACCGGTACGGTACCAAAATAGTGCATTAAAACAATTTGTTTGTATTTAAACCCCCCCCCCCCCCTCTTAATAAAGTCCTATCTACGGCCCTGGCCATAGCAGATACTGCAGTAAGGGAGTGGAAGTGTGTGACGGTATTGCTCCCCTGCTTTGCAGTAGTGGTCCAACAGTGCCCACAACTCAAGAGTATCTAATATGGGCTTCAAAGGTGTCTACATTCGCACAAGATTACTCTTGGTAGATATGTAGATAGACGGTTAATGACGCTTCTACCACAAAGGTAGTCTTCACAAGATATTCAGGTAGGCGAAAACAATGCTGCTTTGGCTGAGCACGTTAATTCTAGAATCTGCCGACAACTTTTGTGAAGGATTAAGCAATGGTTTATATTAGCTCGTTTAAGCCCCCACCTCTGATTAACTCTGGGGAATTCTTATTATTCTGGTTTAGCTCTGTTTAGATTGTGTGTAGTAAATTGACTCAGACAAACATGCAGTAACTTTAAAATGATTAAATCGAAGTTAAGTTTGTAAAATTACAAATAACAAGATTTAATAATCACTTAAGTTTTAACAGTTTGAAAATAATTAAATAGTTTAGAAGAAAAGTTTCATTATTGATGGATAATAGAGACGATGACAAAAAGTTCACTTTGGCAGCTTATATATGGAACTTAGCTGCCAGTCACGATTCTGCTCCTTCTGATGGGTTGGTTCTTTTTACACTGCTCCCGCTCGTCGCTGGTCAAGGTTGTCGGGTGTAGCTCGGTTCCCAAAAATGTCAAGGAGAGCCTACAAAGTTGGTCTTTCGTCTTAAAGCGTAGGCCACTTGTCCCTTCCTGTTCCAGAGATAGTACTTTCTGCTGGTACCATCAGTAACTATTATAAAGAATAGAAACGAAACGCTCTTCTGAGTATTGCGTTTCCCGACACATACTTATGTGTCCCCTTTCTTCTATTCTACCATCCCATTTATCTCAGAATTTACCAACGATGAGAATTAAATGTTTAAAACTTTCTTTTACATTTAAATTAAATAGCTTTAGCTTCACATTACATTTAAATGAAAAGGTTAATACCTCAGATAGAATATGTTTACATTTACATTTCCACTGATTGAAAAGTGTTCATAATAGAAATTGAATATGTTTTCATTTATGCTTACACTGATTTGAAAAGTTTGAAACTTCCATTAATTTTAAAATGAATATTTCCACATAGACATTTACATTGGTTTGAAACTGTAAGTATTATACTTTTTTTTTTTTTTTTCTTAACCAGCGGCACTTGGGCTTTCAGCCCTTCGGCCCAATGACATATCATTGCGAGGCTGGGGAACCTGAGGACTTTCCTTCCAACCCGGTCAGGAGCTTCGCTCCTTCCCATCCACAGAGGGTTTATCACAGGAGCCGTTCAGGCTATTCAGTCAAATTTCCGGCCGTAAACATTTCTTCAAACGCCGACGCCCGGGTTTGAACCATGAACACCTAGTCGCCAGTACAACGCCGAAGCCATTACACCAGCGCGGCTCCCAAGTATTATACTTAGAAAGTACATCAATTCTTTCATCTTTCCCTCCCTGCTCCGCATGGAACCTGGGACTCTTTAAGCATTTAGTTCTCTTTAAGAAACTAGCAATAAAGCAGTCCCCAGCCCGTACAGTGGTGGTTCATAAATCATCATTCTATATGCTGAGGTTCCCAGCCTTAAATGACTGGGACATCCACGAGCGATTTTCACATATTAAAATTCACATGGTAAAATACATATATATGTTAGTTCACATGTTAGTTATAAAATATAGAATGTAAAATCACAACTTACGCCACTCCTGGCTCACAGACTTTTTGCTCAGATGAATAAAAGGCATTAGCAGTGGCCTTATTACACGTGTACTTGGGGTCGTTAATTTTAATTTTAATTCCATTTCTGACTCCGTGTGTTTCCTTCAGTTTCCTCAGTCCAGTTTCCATATTAAAATTATAGAGATTTCCTGTGCTGTTTTTGTACGTTCGACAAAATTCTCGAAGAAAAGGTCCGGCCTGATAAAATGAATTCTGAATTCTAACTCTGGCAAGGTCTGGTGTCTTTGGCAAGCGTGAATCTCACAGTGAAAAATTACTGAAATGTGTCAGGTTATATTCACTGCCTTCCCATGCATTCTTTGTTATGAAACTCAGATAATCAGCCAATCTGATTTGAATAGTCTGCATGACTCATCTAGAGCAAAATTTCAAACAATACGTTTCTGA
This sequence comes from Oreohelix idahoensis, assembly GCA_024509875.1. Classification (NCBI taxonomy): domain Eukaryota; kingdom Metazoa; phylum Mollusca; class Gastropoda; order Stylommatophora; family Oreohelicidae; genus Oreohelix; species Oreohelix idahoensis. Next base: position 136,126 of record JAMPIV010008871.1, on the reverse strand, counting down.
AAATTGGCTGTAAACTTCCGATTGCCGGGCACGCGAGCTCACAGACATATCAGTAACCTCACACGACAATGTGTGTAAGATGTAACAAATTATTACTTAATGTAATGTCTTTGTAACAAGGTGTACCGGAAACGATTATGTCATGCTTGACTGTCCAGAATGTGTCGCACAGACGATTAATCTCTTATCTGCCGCGCACCCGGGCCTAATCTTAGCAAAGCTTTGCCGCACCATGGCAAACGCGATGTATTATCACCAACAAGGGGTGTCAGATGTTTGAATAAACAAGAAAGAAAAGGGTGCGACTCGAAAACAAAATCGCAATGAAATCAAAACAAAAATATAACTGATACTGCCTTAGTGAAACAGAGATTAGGAAGAAGAAGGGGTCGCCCCAATCCATTCTGTGACAATGGGAAGAAAAAAAAAGAAGGAAAGAAACGAACAAATAAACAAGGCAACCCAGAAAGAAATAGAACATTAGACAACAGATGGAAGAGAAGTAATAAGCGCTGTAGAGATTGTGATCCACGTCCGTCGGAATGACTCAATCGCACAACTGCGACAATTCCCCCCCCCCCCCCCCCCCCAAGTGCCTTCACTGCATAGAGTTGCTTTCATGTAATGACCTGCAACTATATAATTTAAAACCTAAACAGTCTAAAGATGTTTGTAGCCACTATCACCTCCAATCTGAATGCGTGAAATAATGGAGCAGGAAATCTATAAACTAAAAAATATTTGTGCTGTAAAATAATAAATGTTAGGGCAATGTAGCAGAGTGTCGTGAAACATTCTAAATCCACATATATAAATTAAAAGGTAAATGTAAAGCCTAACACATAAAATCAATAAAAGGGAAAGAAGAATGGTAAAGAACAGTGCCGTCACAATGACTGTACTCGAGATCCCCCCTTTTCTGCTTCGTTTGCATATTCTCACGCTTTCACGTTTTCTAGTAAAGCCTACAGCAGCATACACGCGTTTCAACAAAACAATAAAACGTGTACTGTATTTCTAAGAAAACCTTGAGCTAGGCACACTGCGCAATGACCTAAATTAATACTTCCATTAATTTCATTTTATACACTACGTTAACATAAACGAAAGGACAGATGGACTTAGGATAGAAAGAGAGGGAGGGCTGAAAGCAGGAACGCATGCAACACTAACACGCGTCTCGCGATATACAATTAATGCCACCCTCCCCACGCGAAAGGCATGAAGCACTAGCTTTTTTTTTTCAAATAGACAGTGATAAAAAACACTACAACTACGAGGGTTAGGTTTAAAAACCTGTAAAATGCTTATTAGGAAACATGATATTCTACTGTTTTTGTCTGAAATCCTGACATTAGTCTGACAGAACAGTCGAAAAGGCAGGACAGGTGGCGGTTCTAACCATAAAAAATAAAAAAAAACAAATACACGACTATCCTAGAAAATACATATTTTGAACGCAGCCTTTTAGCTCCCTTAAAACTTATATATTTGGGTTCCTTAGGACTTGCTGACAACGAATATGTTAAGTGTTACGCAAATAGTCTAGGAAGTAACAAATTATAGCCAAAAGAAAATAGCGAGGGTGTCAGACAACACCAAATAATAATCGCACAGTGGCATGTTTTGAAACCACCATTTTACGGGAAATGGGCCAACAAGTTACATCCTATTTGATTGGCGGGAATGATATGTAAGGCTAAACATGATTAGTCGGACTGCAAATACTAATTTTGGTTGTTAGGGGAAACGTAGGAAGGATTAATTTTTTCAAAAGCTGTGTAAACATGGCCCTATTGGCTAGACCCGTTGATATAGTCCATTAGGAGCGTCCGTTCAGTGCCACATTTTGAAATAAACTTACTAAGAAACAGTGCGTTGAGTCCAGTGCATATTTTTCTTAATAAAAGCCTGGGACAGAGGCAGATCGAAATTGTGCCATATTCATCGCCAGTCAACGTATTTGTTTATTATTTCCATGAATTCTGGGACCGTGGTCTTAAATTATTGAAGCAGCACCTGGTCTGAGTTTTGCTGAATCCAGAGGCTGGTAGCTTACTCCTTGGTCAATATAGCAACCAGTGAGGTGTCTCAAGAATACAGTGAAGCCATCGAGCAGAGGAGACCTTTTCCTGCCGCCATCACGAAAGATAAGCTTCTGTGGCCAGAGCAGCTCAACATTATGTGCCCCCTCTAAAATTTACATTATATTAAACACAGAGGGACAATAAATCGGTTTAAATGACAGGAACTGTGAACTTTTCCCAATACTATTTCCAAGATAATCAAACACTTGAAGTCATGATGACAAACAACAATCTAGCTTGAAAAACAAAACCAGTATTATCTCCTGGTACTACTTCACCACTTACAGACATAGAATAATAATAATAAATACAAAGATCATATTTTTAAATTGTGTACATACAACTTGTGATTACATTTGATTATGATTTCTGGTTCACTGTGTAGTTGAATCAGGATATCTATTATTGAAAGGAATTAATACATATATATATATTTGAAACTTTAACACGTGACTCATTTAAAATAGTCTTATAGAGTGTTATGTGTGTGTGAGCGTCACAGTGTTGTAAAGTGTTGTGGTAAAAAAAGGAACCCGTTACACGCCCATTGAGGCATATTGGGAATATGGTGTTAGGCCCATATTATCTTGACCGTCGGCACACAAGGGGTGATGTGGTCGGCATCACGCCGGCCGCCTTAACCTTCCCAGAGTTGCTCTGGTACCCATTTGGGGCTGGGTCGACCCAGGAGCCGTTTGTGGCCTAAAAAATTCCCGCCTCAACTGGGGATCGAACCATAGACCACTGCGCTAGGAAGCCAGTGCACTAACCACTATGCTACCGCGGCTCCCTAAAGTGTTGTGGAATAAATTAAATTGTTTATCTGTCTGTTGTTGTTGTGACTTACAATTCATCATTTTCATAACCCTAGACATTTAACGTAGTCATCACTATATTCCAGAATAATTCTGACTGAGGTATAAATGTGGTAGCAAGTAAGGTTATCTGTAAAACACTACACCTATTAGATACAAATACCTTCACAGCTGATCTCAGTCAGTACACTAAGTCCCCTATAAATATTTATATCATCCCACTTTACCACATATATTGGGGGTCTCGCTCCCGGGATATTGAACTTTCTCCTATTATATATATTGGGAATAATAAGAATTAAAAGGTATCCTTGGGTGAAAATAAATAAGGTTGAGCTCTCAGTGCCTGTGGTTGTCCTTAGATCATTATTGATAGATTGAATTGTTTACATTTGCATGTTAGACAATGGCCGACTTGGCAAAATTTCGATCTGCTGCTGTGCAGACTGCTAAAGAGTTAGGAATGGACGGCAAGTTATGATTGCCTATGTCACTACGGAATGTGACAAATATATTGAACGGGAAGAAAGAAGATTAGAAAAAGAGGCCGAAAGAATGTTAGAGGCTGAAAAAGAAATTAAGAGGTTGCAGATTGAGGCTGAGGCTAAGAGGTTTCAGATTGAGGCTGACAAAGAGGCTAAAGCATTGGAAGCTGAAGGAAGGAGATTGGCTGCAGAAAGGGAAGACAAGCGATTGGCTGCAGAGAAGGAAGCAGAAAAGGAGGAGAAGAGATTACAAAGGGAACATGAGTTTCGACTAAGGGAGTTTGAGTTTCAAGGCCATGCTCCTGAAAATGGTGCCAGTCCCTTTACCTCCGATGCTACTGCTAGTCAGGGAGCCTCAACCTCAGCTATGAACTTTCATTTAGATCATTTTGTTGAGAAAGACGATGATATCGAGAGCTATCTAAATAGATATGAACTATTAGCTACCACGTATGGGTTAGAGAGAGAAAGGTGGAGCTTAAAGTTATCTCAAGGACTTCGTGGTGCAGCTTATGAAGTTTTTGCCAAAATGAGCAGAGGTGATCAAGAAAATTATGACATGCTAAAGCAGGCTCTTTTGTTAAGATATGAAAGGAACGCAGAATTTTATAGGAAAAAATTTAGGAATGCTAGGCTACTGTCAGGTGAAACCTATCACCAGTTCTCTGCACGGTTAGAGACATACTTGGAGAAATGGACTTCTCTGGGGAAAACCCAAGATCTTAAGGAAATGATCCTTATAGAACAACTAAGAGAGTCCATGGCTCCAGACCTGAGAAAGTTTCTCATGGAACAAGGTGCAGAAAGACTGGGTGAGTTACTAAATGTTGCAGAAAGGTATCAAGCAGCTCAGGCAGAGGTATCAGGTAATAAAAAGAAACAGGTAGATAATTTTAGGGCACCACAGAACTTTAATAAATTTGATCCTAGAGATCAAAACAAAGGTAAGCACCAGTTTGATAGGCCACGGTATGACAATAAAAATAAAACCCCACAATTCGATGAAAGGAAATATAATGAAAGAAAATCTTTCAACCAAGGAAGGAGATGGTGTAAAAATTGTCAGATGGACAATCATGATACTGACCGTTGTAGAAGGAAACCTGTGTATATGGCCACCCTTCAGGTCAGGTCGACCTCAAGAAAGGAGGAGGATATCCTGATACATACCACTCCAGACGAGATGAGGAAGGCACAGGCTGGGGATAAGACCCTCAAGCCTTGTTTCAGGAAATTGTCAACTTGTCATACAACTCCAGGCAAGGGAGATTTTTACATGAAAAACAAGTTGATTTACAGGAAGGCCGGAACTAGATCCCATGGTCACGGACAGTTGGTTCTTCCAAAGGCATATAGGGCAGAACTAATAAGGAGCTTACCTGTGAAACAAGATGGGGACCATGAGAAGATAGGTACCATCATCCAAAAGGTGGCTCACAATTATTATTGGCCCAAGGCAAGGTGGGACATTGAGAATTTTGTAGAAAGGTGTAGCATAGCACATGAGGGAACACCCACAAGTGGGAACATTGATCAGGTCCTGGACACGCCACGGGGCAAACTTAGGCCTGACAATACAAAGAAAAATAAATTTGATAAAGTGGACCAAATGGAATGGGAAGCCCCTTTTCACGGACAAGCTTCACTTAACTGTTTTACAATGGCCACTATGCAGCGAGTGCAAAAGAATGTCTTACCCCAGGATAAGCCGAAAATTCCTCAATCGGACTTAAACAAACTGGAGGAAGAAGATGTAGAGAGGAAATCTCTCATCAAGAATTCTAAGGGGGGAGAAAGCCCCAAGAAAAGAATTGGTAGCGGTCGTTTTGTGAATGATAATTCTGGGAAGAAAAATCATCACTACAGAGCTTCGAAGGGAAGAGACCATACCGGTGCATAGACAAATAGGTCCACAAAATTAAAGGTTCATATGTAGCGCTGTTAAGAACGTGGACTGATGAAAAGGCAGAGGAAAATATTACATCCTCATACCAATATGTGAATGAGCTGACCACTCGTTTAAAAACTGGCTGGAAACTTGCCAATGAAAATTTGAGACAAGCCAGGAAGAAACATGCTGCCTATTATAACAGGAAAGCTAAAGACAGAGATTTGGCTGTGGGAGAGAAGGTACTGCTTCTTCTACCCGGTAGTCAGAATAAATTACAAATTGGATGGCAAGGTCCATATACAGTTCTAGAGAAGGTGTCTAGAACCAATTATAAGATAGATAAGAAGGGGAAAGAAAAAATCTATCATGTGAATCTCCTGAAGAAATACTTGGAAAGAGAAAATCAGGAAGAGACACACTTGTTGACCTTGTCCATTGCAATGGAGATGAAAAAGGAACCACTTTCATCATTTGAATATCCATTACACCCCTGTGAGACAGCAGCACAGGTGAAAATCAGTACACATTTAACGAAAAATCAGAAAGAGAGAGTGCAACAGGTTCTAGATAATCATACAGAGGTGTTAACAGACCGACCGGGGCATACAAACGTATTGGAATATGAAATGAAACTGATAGACCCCACACCTGTCTGTATGAAACCCTATTCGATTCCTTTTGCTAAGGAGAAAGCTTTGAAGGAAGATATAGACTATTTGTTGAAGGAGGGAATAATTTCACACAGTGAATCTTCGTATAGTTCCAGTGTGGTACTCTTAAGGAAACCCTCTGGAGAACATAGACTCTGTATAGATTACAGGAGACTGAATGCTATCACAGAAGGACAGGTGGATCCATTGCCGGATACAAATCAGTTGTTTGCCAGGCTAAATAAAGCTAAATATTTCTCAAAAGTGGATCTGAGTAAAGGATACTATCAGATTCCAGTAAAGCCTGAGGTTAGACCATACCTAGCTTTTAGTACCTCAGAGGGACACTATGAGTTTAACAGATTGCCATTTGGATTGTAGAATGCGCCTAGTGTCTTCTCTGGAATGATGAGAAAATTGTTGGATCCTCTGAATAACCCGTGCATCACAAATTTCATGGATGATATCCTTATAGCAACAGAAACATTTGAGGAACACATTGACTCTCTGAACATGCTGTTTAATCGACTTAGAGAAGCGAATTTAACAGCCCGACCAACCAAATGTTGCGTTGGATATAAAGAATTAGAATTCTTGGGACACACAGTTCATCAGGGAAACATGACCCCCTGACCCCAAGAATTTAGAGAAACTAAAGAAAGCCCCGAGACCACAAACCAAGAAAGACGTGAGATCCTTTGTCTCATTATGTGGTTTCTACCAAAAGTATATCAAAAACTTTAATTCATATGTGCACCTTTAACTGATTTGACACGTAAAGGACTTCCAAGATCGAATTACCTGGACATCACAATGTGAATTGGCTTACCAGGAATTGAAGGAAAAGCTTACAAGCAAACCTATTTTGAAATTACCTGACTTAAGTCAAGAATTCATTGTAAGAACGGATGCCAGTAATATAGGGTTAGGTGCGACCCTGTTACAGAAATCAGATGCATTGGATGGGGAATTAAGCCCAGTGGCATATGCTAGCAGAAAGTTGAATAAAGCTGAAACCAATTACTCAACTAGCGAAAAAGATTGTCTTGCAGTAATATGGGCGATAAAGAAATTCAATATTTATCTGTATGGGAAGGCATTTAAGTTGCAAACGGATCACAAACCCTTGTCGTTTCTAGCGCAGGCTAGGCATGAAAATTCTCGGTTACTCAGATGGTCCTTACTTATGCAGCCATTTGAGTTTAGCATAGAGTATATATCTGGAAAAACAAATCTGGGAGCGGATTTTTTAAGCCGCCATCCGTGTGATGAGAATCACCATAAGCCCCAGAAATAATAATAAATTTCTCTATGTGTATATAGAATTATAGACTGACATATAACGTCTGTTTTAAGAGGGGAGAATTTGTCGTGAAACATTCTAAATCCACATATATAAATTAAAAGGTAAATGTAAAGCCTAACACATAAAATCAATAAAAGGGAAAGAAGAATGGTAAAGAACAATGCCGTCACAATGACTGTACTCGAGATCCCCCCTTTTCTGCTTCGTCTGCATATTCTCACGCTTTCACGTTTTCTAGTAAAGCCTACAGCAGCATACACGCGTTTCAACAAAACAATAAAACGTGTACTGTATTTCTAAGAAAACCTTGAGCTAGGCACACTGCGTAATGACCTAAATTAATACTTCCATTAATTTCATTTTATACACTACGTTAACATAAACGAAAGGACAGATGGACTTAGGATAGAAAGAGAGGGAGGGCTGAAAGCAGGAACGCATGCAACACTAACACGCGTCTCGCGATATACAATTAATGCCACCCTCCCCGCGCGAAAGGCATGAAGCACTAGCTTTTTTTCAAATAGACAGTGATAAAAAACACTACAACTACGAGGGTTAGGTTTAAAAACCTGTAAAATGCTTATTAGGAAACATGATATTCTACTGTTTTATGTCTAAAATCCTGACATTAGTCTGACAGAACAGTCGAAAAGGCAGGACAGGTGGCGGTTCTAACCATAAAAAATAAAAATAAAAACAAATACACGACTATCCTAGAAAATACATATTTTGAACGCTAAACCCGTTGATATAGTCCATTAGGAGCGTCTGTTCAGTGCCACATTTTGAAATAAACTTACCAAGAAACAGTGCGTTGAGTCCAGTGCATATTTTTCTAAATAAAAGCCTGGGACAGAGGCAGATCGAAATTGTGCCATATTCATCGCCAGTCAACGTATTTGTTTATTATTTCCACGAATTCTGGGACCGTGGTCTTAAATTATTGAAGCAGCACCTGGTCTGAGTTTTGCTGAATCCAGAGGCTGGTAGCTTACTCCTTGGTCAAGATAGCAACCAGTGAGGTGTCTCAAGAATACAGTGAAGCCATCGAGCAGAGGAAACCTTTTCCTGCCGCCATCACGAAAGATAAGCTTCTGTGTCCAGAGCAGCTCAACATTATGTGCCCCCTCTAAAATTTACATTATATTAAACACAGAGGGACAATAAATCGTTTTAAATGACAGGAACTGTGAACTTTTCCCAATACTATTTCCAAGATAATCAAACACTTGAAGTCATGATGACAAACAACAATCTAGCTTGAAAAACAAAACCAGTATTATCTCCTGGTACTACTTCACCACTTACAGACATAGAATAATAATAATAAATACAAAGATCATATTTTTAAATTGTGTACATACAACTTGTGATTACATTTGATTGTGATTCCTGGTTCACTCTGTAGTTGAATCAGGATATCTATTATTGAAAGGAATTAATACATATATATATTTGAAACTTTAACACGTGACTCATTTAAGATAGTCTTATAGAGTGTTATGTGTGTGTGAGTGTCACAGTGTTGTAAAGTGTTGTGGAATAAATTAAATTGTTTATCTGTCTGTTGTTGTTGTGACTTACACTTCATCATTTTCATAACCCTAGACATTTAACGTAGTCATCACTATATTCCAGAATAATTCTGACTGAGGTATAAATGTGGTAGCAAGTAAGGTTATCTGTAAAACACTACACCTATTAGATACAGATACCTTCACAGCTGATCTCAGTCAGTACACTAAGTCCCCTATAAATATTTATATCATCCCACTTTACCACACAGAGAAAATGCGGCCAAGCCACTGTTACCAACTTAACAGACAGCAACAGACCAGCATATCTTGCCTGAGAGCTGGACAATGCAGATTACTGGGCAATCTCTATCGCCTGAGGATAACTCATACAAATGAATGTCCGTGTGGAACTGCAGTCCAGACCGCCGAACACATTCTCCCAAACTGCCCAACCCAATATGACAGACGACGCCTGACCTGGCCAAGGGTGTGCTGAGCTCAAGCAGAAGCTACGGGGCTGCCAGGCTGGCCTGGAAAAGACTGTGGACTTCGTCCTGGCGACAGGCCTGCAGATTCAGCATGACTGCAAACTGAATCAGAAGAAGAAGCCCACCTTAATGAAGGAAAGAACAAGAAGACAAAACCAATACTGGAAATATTTGTGTAGAACAGAACAAGCCGAGCGGCAATGCCATCAAAACAACACTCCAATGTATGGGAAACTGATACGCATGCGCAGTGTGGATGTGTGATCGACAAAGTCTTAATATGAGAAGCTACTTGAAGAATGCTTGATGATGATTGGTAGTGTGGTTAGAGTGCTTGTCTCATGTGGCAGAGTTACCGGGTTCACAATCTGGTAGCGTCACGCCCAAGTCTACCCAGCTGCAAATGGGTATCTTATTCTGCTTTCGAGTTAGAGAAGGCAGAGAAGAAGACAACTGGTCGTCATGTCCGTCTCTATTTCTCTTCTCCGTGTATTATTTTATCTCCCTCTTGAGTTAGGGAAGGTCAAGGCAGCAGGGAAGGGAATTTGTTAACCGACATAAAACTAAGACATATAATTGGTGAAGTCTTTAACACTTCACTCCCCTATAGCAGCATCTTCTATTGCACAAAATTCAAACCGTCAGAACAAGTGTACAGCCTGGCATAAAAGGAAATACAATAGAAAACTAGTAAATGAAAGAAAGAAGTGTTAGGGGTCCACGTTCACTGCCATTACCAAATGCACTAGAAATTAGAAAATAAATGTTCCATACATTCTATTGAACAACAGTGGATGACCTGCTATTATTAATTAGTATTTCGTCATATCCTCCACACAAAAAGATACATATTTGGTTTGTTTATATAAAAAAAAAAAAAAGGAACCCGTTACACGCCCATTGAGGCATATTGGGAATATGGTATTAGGCCCATATTATCTTGACCGTCGGCACACGAGGGGTGATGTGGTCGGCATCACGCCGGCCGCCTTAACCTTCCCAGAGTAGCTCTGGTACCCATTTGGGGCTGGGTCGACCCAGGAGCCGTTTGTGGCCTAAAAATTTTCCGCCTCATCTGGGGATCGAACCATAGACCACTGCGCTAGGAAGCCAGTGCACTAACCACTATGCTACCGCGGCTCCTAGTTTATATATAGCCCACATAAATATTCGTCTAGTTACATAGTGACTCATAATCAGGAAATGTTACATGGCTCGTTTAAAATTAAATTCTAACAAATTCTAGACTGTTTCTGAACAACATTAGATTTCAAGATCAACAGTAACAAAAAATGTTTCGTCGTCGACAGGATTCGAACCTGTGCGGGAAGATCCCAATGGATTTCTAGTCCATCGCCTTAACCACTCGGCCACGACGACTACAGCAACGCGCATTTTATTTTGTTCAAATGTAAGCCAATGGCTTTGCATCTGTTTATCAGTAATTTTACCTTGTCATCGACTCGAAAGATTAATTGGTTAAGATAGTACAGACTAAATAACAAAAACATTAAAACAGTCCTTTGCAGCGAGCAGATAATTAATTGCGGTTACACCAGACTGTCAAATTCTAAGAGAAGAGTGAGTTAACTTTGTTTTATCTTCGCTATTTGCCGTTTTTCTTCTTCTATTTTTGTTATGGTTGGTTTGAGATAAGAAAGTCCGTACTGGACATGCTATAGCACGTTTCACTAGCTTTGCCCAACTTCAAAATGCTATATCTCAGCGAATATATAACGCATATAAGTGAAATTATGTGTGTGAATTTGAAATGGTACAGACCCTATGAATTACATTTTTCATTCAAATGCGGCCATTGGTTTCAATTTTCGTTTCTTTGCGATATAATATCAAAATCCTACTTGCCAACACACATCACACACACACATATTGAAATGTCTACAGTAAATTATACGACCTCATTTATACATTTTTGGTTTATCAAGCAATTGGCATGATTTTAGCGTGAAATTGCGTGAAATTGCACTTCTTGAACATAAAACACTTTATATCCGGTGTTACGCACACATTGTCAATATCAGTGGCGTGTCTACAAAAAGTATTGTGTGGTTAAGTAGGAAAAATGAGTCTGCGAGTACATTTTATGACATTACAGCAAATCACAAATAGGATTTTTAAGTATTTCTGCAATGAAGCTACTCGAGGAAAACTATATCATTCTATTTCAAACCCACAAAAAAAGACTATTCATGCCTTGGGTATAAGCAAACGATCATTGCACCGCTGGATAGCGACATCAGAAATTTCTAATTCCAGTATTTTACACACTAAAATTAGGCCAAGAGTGGTGGATAATTTTGACAGAGAATTGATCCGCAGAGAAATTTGCAATATGTTTCTCAATAATGAGGCAGTGACTTTAAGGAAATTGAAAATTTGGTTAAGAAAGAATAATGACATTGATATTTCCAAATCTACGCTATGGAGGACTATTAGGAGTTTGGGATTCACTTTTAGAAAATATGTTGGTGGTAGAAACCTTATTTGTGAAAAGCAAAGTTCCTAATTCATCAAAAGATGTAATAAAGATTTGGCTGACAAAAAACAACATTCCATTCAACGGAATGTCCCTGAAGCCTGAATTACTTGGAATTGTAAAAAAGACACAGCATACAAAGATATTTCACATAGATAAGGCAATCCATGAACATGGTCACAGATGTTTAAGATTGTCTCCTTACCATTCTCACTTAAACCCAATAGAATTAGTCTGGGCTAAAATTAAAGAACAGGAAGCAACAGAAAATAGAACGTTCAAATTAAAAGATGTTGAAATACTGTACTTACAAAAGCCGCCATCTCCAATATAGCCAGGGATTATTGGAAGAAATGTGCGAACCACGTGTTACGAGAGAAAGAGGAATAATGGACGAATGACGGTTTGTCCTTTATTCAGCCGAGATTGATTATCAATTTCTCAGAGACATCTGATTATGATTCGGATGAAGTTTAATTTCTTTAAAGATGACCTTACCGTTATTTACAAGCACAGTAGAGGACCAACGTTCCATTATGATATTTATGAACCGCAAAGTGGTGATACCTATTGAAATAATTAGATCAATGAAGGTCCAGTTTGGTAGCGCACTGAATGTCAATGACAAACAATGTCATGAGTATTTCGCATGCAGATCATTTAACAAACCACCTTCAACAGGTATTCATATGCAAACGTGATGGACACATTATTGTAATAGTAGACACGCCTATACCTAATCAATTCACAGAATCTGACTGAAGTGGTAAAATTTCTTTTCTCGATACACAATAATTAGTATGCCGACAAAGATCAAAGGATTTCATTCGTTTATGGGAACTAGACAAGATGCACAGATATAAAGTAAATATTTGTTGGGCCTAACCCAATATAACATCGTATGCAAAAAAGGGCATTAATACGTTGGACGGTTAATCAGATAATTACATTTGTTTGAGGGCAAAGCTAGTGAAACGTGCTATAGCATTAATTCCCGCAATAAACAAAGAATCTTTTCATACTCCTCATGGACGATGTCATCAAGGCATATAAGGAGAGAACAAGAAAGTATTCAGTGGGGTACTGGAAGATGAGACAGGTCTGTATTTCAGAGCTGGCATTTGCTAAAGATGTAGCCCTGATTGCTAAATCAGAGGCACATCTCCAATCCAATCTGCAAGTCTGGAAGGAAGAGCTGGAGACGAGAGGGATGGTCATAAGCAGCTCTAAAACAAAATCCATCGTGATATCACGAGAAGAAAGAAGATATCAGATTAAGCTGGGAGAACAGGCCCTGGAGCAGGTCGATCACTTTAAATACCTCGGAGCTATTATAGACCGAAAGGGAGGCATCAAAGAAGAGTTGGCCACTCGAAAAGCAGCAGCTGGGAGACTTTTTCAGGCCATAAATCGAGGATTCCTCAGCAAGAGAGAGGTTGGTAAAAAAACGAAGATGGCTGTATACCGCTCCACCTATGTCCCAGTCTTGACATGTGGATGCGAGTCATGGGCAATGACTACAACCCACAAAAGCCAGATCCAAACCTCAGAAATGAGGTATCTGAGGAAGGTGGTTCAAGTAACAAGAAGAGACATGGTCCGCAACCAGACGATACGTCAAGGCCTAAAATCCCACCCCCTGCAGACCCAAGTAGAACAGTCCCAACTAAGATGGTTCGGCCATGTCTGCAGAATGGGAGAAGATCGGCTACCACGACGAGCATAGGAAACAAAGAACCAGGGATCCAGACCCCCAGGACGACTCAGAGTCCGCTGGGAGGACAACATTAGACAGTCTTTGAAGGACCGAGGACTAGAATGGAACCAGGCCAGGAGGAAGACAGCCGATAGGATAGTCTGGCGCTCTCTCTTCCAAACCTCTACACCTCACGGTAGAAGGGGAACGACTAAGTAATAAACAAAGATAGCCCGATTTGTTTTCTGTCGCAAAAAGTCATTAAGTAACAGATCTAATGGCCAGTAATATTTAAAAGAAAAAACTGTTTTATCACACACTTAACAGTACAGAAACCATAAATGTAGCCTACTTTCACAATACACCATTTGCCATTCGAAAAAATTCTCACTGACTTATAAGTTAGTAACAACAAGGCTGAGACTGTTGGAGTTTAGGATCAAACGATGGACTAACAGAGCCATCTCTGGTGGTTGCCTACCGCTGGCATTGAAATACATTTCTGGTTTTTCATATTTTGCTTCTTCGACCCTCATGTAATTTCTCACTGGGTAGACAGGTCCCATATCACAAATATATTCTACTTTACTGGAACGAAACCACTTTTTATAATGTAAATTAAGTTTTCCGACACTGATTACTACTCTCACATTGTTTTCGGCTTTAAAAAACAAAATCCCAATTTTTTTTGTCACTGTCATCACTCATCAATCAATGTTCTGTCTGTCTTTCTGCGTTTGTCACTGACATCACTCGTCAATCAGTGTTCTGTCTGTCTTTCTGTGTTTGTCACTGACATCACTCATCAATAAGTGTTATATTTGTCTTTCCGTATTTGTCACTGACATCGCTCATCAATCAGGGTTCTGTCTGTCTTTGTTTCTGACATCAATCATCAATCAGTATTCTATCTGTCTTTCTGTGTTTGTCACTGACATCACTCATCAATCAGGGTTATGTATGTCTTTCTGTGTTTGTCACTGACATCACTCATCAATCAGTGTTCTGTCTGTCTTTCTGTGTTTGCCACTGACATCACTCATCAATCAATGTTCTGTCTGTGTTTGTCAATGTCATCACTCATCAATCAGTGTTCTGTCTGTCTTTCTGTGTTTGTCGATATTATTATTTATTCCTTTTTTCCCTATAAGTATTCTTTCTCTTCATTCACATTATTTGTATTACTGAAATCGTTCTCAGTCGAATTTACTATCTTTAGAGCGTCCAATCGGCAGATTGGTTAGAGCGCTGGACTCTCGCGGCAAAGCTACCTGGTTAGAAACACGGTGGAGTTAGTTCCCAGTCTACCCAGCTGTAAATGGATACCTGACTGTTCTCTTACGTTAGGGAAAGCAAAGCAGCGAGGAAGGGAACTGGTCACCTCCCATCTCGATGCTGGACATAGTGTAGTGAAATCTATAACACTTCACTCCCCTACGGAAGTATCTGCTATGGTGCTACCTACTGTCACATGAGCGACCGATTAGCTAAGCGGTTAGAGCGCTTTCCTCTCGCGGCATAGCTATCGATCGAAACCTGGTAGCGTCACGCTGCAATCTACCCAGCTGTATATGGCAGAAAAGACAGCGAGAATGGGAACTGGTTACCACATTGGATCGATCTCTTGTCCACTCCGGAAGTATTTAGTCACATTTTTGTGTGTACTAAATTACATGCATTTTCTAGTGGTCTGCATATTTCCTTTTCCCACTTTCTGTCTCAGGTATTAGCCATTTTCTAATCACTTTACACTCTGTGGTAAAGTGGGATGTTATAAATATTTATAGGGGACTTAGTGTACTGACTGAGATCAGCTGTGAAGGTATCTATATCTAATAAGGGTAGTGTATTATAGGTGACCTTACTTGCTACCACATATTTCTACCTCAGTCAGAATTATTCTGGAATATTGTGATGACTACGTTGAATGTCTAGGGTATGTATATGATGAAGTGTAAGTCACAACAACAACAGACAGATAAACAATTTAATTTATTCCACCACACTTGACAACACT
This sequence comes from Oreohelix idahoensis, assembly GCA_024509875.1. Lineage (NCBI taxonomy): Eukaryota > Metazoa > Mollusca > Gastropoda > Stylommatophora > Oreohelicidae > Oreohelix > Oreohelix idahoensis. The sequence goes on along the minus strand of JAMPIV010008871.1, from coordinate 120,674 downwards.
GTGACACTCACATACATATAACACTCTATGAGAATATCTTAAATGAGTCACTGATAAATTTTCAAATATCAATATGTATTCAGTGCTGTCATTAATGTATATGTGTCCTGATTCAAATACAAAGTGAACCAGGAATCACAATCAATTTTAATTACAAGTTATATGTACAGAATTTATCAATATGAATCTTGTAGTGACATATTTTATTAATAGTATCCTATGTGTGTCAGTTGTGTAGTAGTAATATGAGGTAATACTGGTTTTGTTTTTTTAAGCTATGTTGGTATTAGTCATCATGACTTCAAGAGTTTGTTTCTGTTGGAACTAGTATTGGAGATGTTCTCAGTTCCTGGCATTAAAACAATTAATTTCCCCTCTTAATTTTATTTTACAATGTCAGTTTAAGATGGGGGTACATAATGTTGAGCTCCGCTGGCCCTATAGGCTTATCTTTCGTGATGTCGGCAGGAAAAGACTCCTCTGCTCGATTGCTCCCCTGTATTCTGGAGACACCTCACTGTTTGCTATATGGACCAAGGAGTATGCTGTCCGCCTCTGGATTCAGCAAAGCTCTGACCAGGTGCTGCTCAATAACTTTAAGACCACGGTCCCTGAAACAAGAAGGTTGTACCTCCTACTTCAGAACTAATTTATACTCTATTTCTACACTGAGCACAATACATAACAAACACTGAGTTCAGAGCGTTAGGCCAACTATCAGCTTCATCTGAAATACTTTACACCAGTATATTCCTCCTTAATGGTTACTACGCCTCTGCAATTCCAGCATTATTTCTTTCTAGTCAATAATCTAGGTGTCAGTGTACTGTTTGGCAATTCCATGTAGTTTCACTTTCCTCCGACACCTTCTGTTCAGGCTGGAGCACTATAGGCTTTACTTCATGTTCGCTACTGAACCACACATATATACAGACATAATTATCAATTTACATTCAATTTTCATTTAAAAAGATATCAAATATTTCAAACCTACCACAATTCATGGAAATAATACACAGTGACGTTGAATGGCAATGAATATAGCACAACTTCGATCTGCCGATGTCCCAGGCTTTTATTTAGAAAAATATGCACTGGTGCTCAACGCACTGTTTCTTAGTAGGTTTATTACAAGATGTGGCCCGGAACAGACGCCCTGAATTGAGTATATTGGCAGCTCTAACCAATCATGCCATGTTTACACAGCTTTTCAAAAAAAAAAGTACTCCTACTCACGTTTCCCCTGACAACGAAAGATAGTATTTATAGTCCGACTAATCGTGTTTAGCCTTACATTTGTTGCGCTCCAATCAAATAGGAGTTAACATGGTAGGCTATTTCCGTAACGTAATGTTTTTTCAAACACGTTAAAAAAAAAATTTTATGAGCAGAAATGATTTCATGCTGTCAGGCACCCCCACTATTTTATTTTGGCTATAATTTGGTAATTCCTAGACTATTTGCGTAACGTTTTACATATTCTTTGTCAGCAAGTCCTAAGGAACCCAAATATACAAATTTAAAAGAGCTAAGTGGCTGCGTTCAAAATATGCAATTTCTTCTACCTCCTGTTTACTTCGAAGATGTGCTGTCTGGGTACTGTAATGTTTTCAAACGTAAACCAGTATAATGTCATGTTTCCCAATAAGAATTTTGTAAGTTTTAAAACCTAACTCTCGGATGGGTAGTGTTTTTTATCACGGTCTATCTGAAAAAAAGTTATTGCTAGTGGCCTTACACGCGTGATGGTAGTAATTGTGTATCGCGCGACTCGTGTTAGTATTGCCTGTGTCCCTGCTTTCTGCCTCTCCCTTCTCTCTATCCTTTAGTCCATCTGTCTTTTGTTTTTGGTAACATAGTGTAGAAAATGACATGAATGGAATTTTAAATCTAGGTCAACTGCGTATCTCAAGGTTTTTCTTAGAAAGGCAGCACACGTTTTAGTGTGTTTGGGAAACGCGGTATTGAAGCAGAAGGCTTTTACTATCAACGTGAAACGTTACAATTTGCAGACGCAGGAGAAAACAAGGGGGATTTCGAGTACAGTCATTGTGACAGCACTGTTCTTTACCATTCTTCTTTCCTTTTATTGAATTTATGTGTTAGGCTTTATATTTACCTGATAATTTATATATGTGGATTAGAATATTTCACGACATCTCCCCTCTTAAAACAGACATCTTATGTCAGTCCTTTATTCTATATACACATAGATAAATGTAAGTCAACTTGACTTTACTCTGCTGTTGTGCTATCATGGTTTTATGTAGTTGGGTCCATTCAGTGTAGGCACTACTCATGAAATCTGCCTCAGACCTCTACAACCAATAATATTTTTCGGTTATGTTACTGAACAGCCGCAAGTGTGACTGCTTGTCTTAATGCTGCTTCACAACCCGTATTCACCATTTCTCTTCTCTGAGTCTGCGCAATGACATGTCCAGAGAACATTAGATTTTCCTCAAAATGTACGTTATGAGGAGATAACATATACCTGGTGATAGCAGAGTTTTCGTAGTGGATCCTATAATCTTCTTATTAGCCTGTATGAAACATTCGGAATATCCTCAATCAAAGAGGCAACTCAGGGATTCATTACGTTCCTCCGAAATGTTTCTGTTGCTATAAGGATATCATCCATGAAATTTGTGATGCCTGGGTTATTCAGAGGGTCCAATAATTTTCTCATCATTCTAGAGAAGACACTAGGCGCATTCTTCAATCCAAATGGCAATCTATTAAACTCATAGTGTCCTTCTGAGGTACTAAAAGCTAGGTATGGTCTAACCTCAGGCTTTACTGGAATCTGATAGTATCCTTTACTCAGATCCACTTTTGAGAAATATTTAGCTTTATTTAGCCTGGCAAACAACTGATTTGTATCCGGCAATGGATCCACCTGTCCTTCTGTAATAGCATTCAGTCTCCTGTAATCTATACAGAGTCTATGTTCTCCAGAGGGCTTCCTTAAGAGTACAACACCGGAACTATACGAGGATTCACTGTGTGAAATAATTCCTTCCTTCAACAAATAGTCTATCTCTTCCTTCAAAGCTTTCTCCTTAGCAAACGGAATCGAATATGGTTTCATACAGACAGGTGTGGGGTCTATCAGTTTCATATCATATTCCAATAAGTTTGTATGCCCAGGTCGGTCTGTTAACACCTCTGCATGAGTATCTAGAATCTGTTGCACTCTCTCTTTCTGAGTTTTAGTTAAATGTGTACTGATTTTCACCTGTGCCGCTGTCTCACAGGGGTGTAATGGATATTCAAATGATGAAAGTGGTTCCTTTTTCATCTCCATGGCGATAGACAAGGTCAACAAGTGTGTCTCTTCCTGATTTTCTCTTTCCAAATATTTCTTCAGGAGATTCACATGATAGATTTTTTCTTTCCCCTTCTTATCTATCTTATAATTTGTTCTAGACACCTTCTCTAGAACTGTATATGGCCCTTGCCATCCAATTTGTAACTTATTCTGACTACCGGGGAGAAGAAGCAGTACCTTCTCTCCCACAGCCAAATCTCTGTCTTTCGCCTTCCTGTTATAATAGGCAGCATGTTTCTTCCTGGCTTGTTTCAAATTTTCATTGGCAAGTTTCCAGCCAGTTTTAAACGAGTGGTCAGCTCATTCACATATTGGTATGAGGATGTAATATTTTCCTCTGCCTTTTCGTCAGTCCACGTTCTTAACAGAGCTACATATGGACTTTTAATTGTGTGGACCTATTTGTCCATGCACCGGTATGGTCTCTTCCACTCGAAGCTCTATAGTGATGATTTTTCTTCCCAGAATTTTCATGCACAAAACGACCGCTACCAATTTTTTTCTTGGGGCTGTCTCCCCACTTAAAATTCTTGATGAGAGATTTCCTCTCTACATCCTCTTCCTCCAGTTTGTTTAAGTCCGATTGAGGGATTTTCGGCTTATCCTGGGGTAAGACATCTTTTTGCACTCTCCGCATAGTGGCCATTGTAAAACAGTTAAGTGAAGCTTGTCCGTGAAAAGGGGCTTCCCATTCCCTTTGGTCCACTTTATCAAATTTATTTTTCTTTCTATTGTCAGGCCTAATTTTGCCCCTTGGCGTGTCCAGGTCCTGATCAATGTTCCCTCTTGTGGGTGTTCCCTCATGTGCTATACTACACCTTTCTACAAAATTCTCAATGTCCCATCTTGCCTTGGGCCAATAATAATTGTAAGCCACCTTTTGGATGATGGTACCTATTTTCTCATGGTCCCCATCTGGTTTCACATGTAGGCTCCTTATTAATTCTGTCCTATATCTTTTAGGAAGTACCAGCTGTCCCTGACCTTTGAATCTAGCTCCAGTCTTCCTATTTATCAACTTGTTTTTCATGTAAAATTCTCCCTTGCCTGGAGGTGTATGACAAGTTGACAATTTCCTGAAGCAAGGCTTGAGGGTCTTATCCCCAGCCTGTGCCTTCCTCATGTCTTCTGGAGTGGTATCTAACAGAATATTCTCCTCCTTTCTTGGGGTCGACCTGACCTGAAGGGTGGCCATATACACAGGTTTCCTTCTACAATAGTCAGTGTCATGATTGTCCATCTGACAATTTTTACACCACCTTTTTCCTTGGTTGAAAGATTTTCTTTCATCATATTTCCTTTCATCGAATTGTGGGGTTTTATTTTTATTGTCATACCGTGGCCTATCAAATTGGTGCTTACCTTTGTTTTGATCCCTAGGATCAAATTTATTAAAGTTCTGTGGTGCCCTAAAATTATCCACCTGTTTCTTTTTATTACCTGTTACCTCTGCTTGAGCTGCTTGATACCTTTCAGCAACATTTAGCAACTCACCCAGCCTCTCTGCACCTTGTTCCATGAGAAACTTTCTCAGGTCTGGAGCCATGGACTCTCTTAATTGTTCTATAAGGATCATTTCCTTAAGATCTTGGGTTTTCCCCAGAGAAGTCCATTTCTCCAAGTACGTCTCTATTCGTGCAGAGAACTGGTGATAGGTTTCACCTGACAGTAGTTTAGCATTCCTAAATTTTTTCCTATAAAATTCTGCGTTCTTTTCATATCTTAACAAAAGAGCCTGCTTTAGCATGTCATAATTTTCCTGATCACTTCTGCTCATTTTGGCAAAAACTTCATAAGCTGCCCCACGAAGTCCTTGAGATAACTTTAAGCTCCACCTTTCTCTCTCTAACCCATATGTGGTAGCTAATAGTTCATATCTATTTAGATAGCTCTCAATATCATCGTCTTTCTCAACAAAGTGATCTAAATGAAAATTCATAGCTGAGGTTGAGGCTCCTTGGCTATCAGAGGCAAAGGGACTGGCACCATTTTCAGGAGCATGGCCTTGCAACTCAAACTCCCTTAGTCGTAACTCATGTTCCCTTTGTAATCTCTTCTCCTCCTTTTCTGCTTCCCTTTCTGCAGCTAATCTCTTCTCTTCTCTTTCTGCAGCTAATTTCTTCTCTTCTCTTTCTGCAGCTAATTTTTTGTCTTCTCTTTCTGCCTCCAATGCTTTAGCCTCTTTGTCAGCCTCAATCTGCAACCTCTTAGCCTCAGCCTCTAACTTTCTTTCGGCCTCTTTTTCTAATCTTCTTTCTTCCCGTTCAGTATATTTGTCACATTCAGCAGTGACATAAGCAATCATAATTTGCCCGTCCATTCCTAACTCTTTCGCAGTCTGTACAGCAGCAGATCGAAATTTTGCCAGGTCGGCCATTGTCTAACAGATAAATGTCTAAAATATTTAACTAAACAATTTTATCTATGACTAATTAACTCAGGACAACACAGGCACTGTGAGCTCAACCTTATTTATTTTCACCCAAGGATACCTTTTAATTCTTATTATTCCCTGAGGTGAATTACCCCCAATATTTTTAATAGGGAGAGATTCAAAATCCCAAGAGCGAGACCCCAATATATGTGGTAAAGTGGGATGTTATAAATATTTATAGGGGACTTAGTGTACTGACTGAGATCAGCTGTGAAGGTATCTATATCTAATAAGGGTAGTGTATTATAGATGACCTTACTTGCTACCACATATTTCTACCTCAGTCAGAATTATTCTGGAATATTGTGATGACTACGTTGAATGTCTAGGGTATGTATATGATGAAGTGTAAGTCACAACAACAACAGACAGATAAACAATTTAATTTATTCCATCACACTTGACAACACTGTGACACTCACATACATATAACACTCTATGAGAATATCTTAAATGAGTCACTGATAAATTTTCAAATATCAATATGTATTCAGTGCTGTCATTAATGTATATGTGTCCTGATTCAAATACAAAGTGAACCAGGAATCACAATCAATTTTAATTACAAGTTATATGTACAGAATTTATCAATATGAATCTTGTAGTGACATATTTTATTAATATTATCCCAGGTGTGTCAGTTGTGTAGTGGTAATATGAGGTAATACTGGTTTTGTTCTTTCAAGCTATGTTGGTATTAGTCATCATGACTTCAAGCGTTTGTTTCTGTTGGAACTAGTATTGGAGATGTTCTCAGTTCCTGGCATTAAAACAATTAATTTCCCCTCTTAATTTTATTTTACAATGTCAGTTTAAGATGGGGGTACATAATGTTGAGCTCCGCTGGCCCTATAGGCTTATCTTTCGTGATGTCGGCAGGAAAAGACTCCTCTGCTCGATTGCTCCCCTGTATTCTGGAGACACCTCACTGTTTGCTATATGGACCAAGGAGTATGCTGTCCGCCTCTGGATTCAGCAAAGCTCTGACCAGGTGCTGCTCAATAACTTTAAGACCACGGTCCCTGAAACAAGAAGGTTGTACCTCCTACTTCAGAACTAATTTATACTCTATTTCTACACTGAGCACAATACATAACAAACACTGAGTTCAGAGCGGTAGGCCAACTGTCAGCTTCATCTGAAATACTTTACACCAGTATATTCCTCCTTAATGGTTACTACGCCTCTGCAATTCCAGCATTATTTCTTTCTAGTCAATAATCTAGGTGTCAGTGTACTGCTTGGCAATTCCATGTAGTTTTACTTTCCTCCGACACCTTCTGTTCAGGCTGGAGCACTATAGGCTTTACTTCATGTTCGCTACTGAACCACACATATACGGACATAATTATCAATTTACATTCAATTTTCATTTAAAAAGATGTCAAATATTTCAAACCTACCACAATTCATGGAAATGATACACAGTGACGTTGAATGGCAATGAATATAGCACAACTTCGATCTGCCGATGTCCCAGGCTTTTATTTAGAAAAATATGCACTGGTGCTCAACGCACTGTTTCTTAGTAGGTTTATTACAAGATGTGGCCCGGAACAGACGCCCTGAATTGAGTATATTGGCAGCTCTAACTAATCATGCCATGTTTACACAGCTTTTCAAAAAAAAAGTACTTCTACTCCCGTTTCCCCTGACAACGAAAGATAGTATTTATAGTCCGACTAATCGTGTTTAGCCTTACATTTGTTGCGCTCCAATCAAATAGAAGTTAACATGGTAGGCTATTTCCGTAACGTAATGTTTTTTCAAACACGTTATAAAAAAATTTTATGAGCAGAAATGATTTCATGCTGTCAGGCACCCCCACTATTTTATTTTGGCTATAATTTGGTAATTCCTAGACTATTTGCGTAACGTTTTACATATTCTTTGTCAGCAAGTCCTAAGGAACCCAAATATACAAATTTAAAAGAGCTAAGTGGCTGCGTTCAAAATATGCAATTTCTTCTACCTCCTGTTTACTTCGAAGATGTGCTGTCTGGGTACTGTAATGTTTTCAAACGTAAACCAGTATAATGTCATGTTTCCCAATAAGAATTTTGTAAGTTTTAAAACCTAACTCTCGGATGGGTAGTGTTTTTTATCACGGTCTATCTGAAAAAAAGTTATTGCTAGTGGCCTTACACGCGTGATGGTAGTAATTGTGTATCGCGCGACTCGTGTTAGTATTGCCTGTGTCCCTGCTTTCTGCCTCTCCCTTCTCTCTATCCTTTAGTCCATCTGTCTTTTGTTTTTGGTAACATAGTGTAGAAAATGACATGAATGGAATTTTAAATCTAGGTCAACTGCGTATCTCAAGGTTTTTCTTAGAAAGGCAGCACACGTTTTAGTGTGTTTGGGAAACGCGTGTATACTGCAGAAGGCTTTACTATCAACGTGAAACGTTACAATTTGCAGACGCAGGAGAAAACAAGGGGGATTTCGCGTACAGTCCTTGTGACAGCACTGTTCTTTACCATTCTTCTTTCCTTTTATTGAATTTATGTGTTAGGCTTTACATTTACCTGATAATTTATATATGTGGATTAGAATTTCTCACGACACACTCTTTTCAGTAATAGTTATCATGTTTGTTTGCCCGCTTGACCTTGTTAAGAGTAGGCGGATGATGCAACCTTAACCGACAATCCGTTGGTAGACATTCTCGAATACCAGAAGTTGGGCGCCTGTTTCACACGGAAAACGGCCAGCAAAGGTTGATTATCGCTGATAAGACTAGTGTAACGTCTTAGCCCAGATGATAATATGATGAATTTTTCTTTGCACAAGGACGGGGCGATAATTATCAGACGGACACATCTGAGCGGAAATGTTGTAATAAGCTTCCGGCAGAATCATTACGAAGATATTACTTGAGATAAAAGTAGGAAGTTATTTGTAATCACTGACGAGAGTGTTCGGAGGTTTGACGTCCATATTTGGGAGACGTGACCTTTACAATCACACACAGAATTCTTATGAGGAAATTTTTTGAATAAACTCATCCTGCCACACCCATGTTTGAAACTATTGGCGGGCATTTGGAATGTAGGCATAACAACATTTCCGATTGGAGCCTTGCCTAATAGTAAACAACACGTGCCAGAAACGAAAGGGGGAGTATAACTTGACACTTTTGCACTTTATAGCACTGTGAAATTCAACTCGTCAAGAAACAACCAGACCTGCCAGAGTTAAGAATAGAATCAGAATTCATTTATCGGATCGGACTTGTTTGAGCTTCTTGAGGACTTAAGAGCACAGGAAAACTCTACCATTATTAACAAGGAAAACCGGAATCTGAGGAATCTGAAATACAGAGTCAAAGTGGGAACGTATTGTTATGTATCAACACCCCAGAAGACGTATAAGAGGCATCATCAACAAGTTGCCATAACTACTTCTCTGAGCCAGAAGTCAGTCAGTGATCCCAAAAACATTTTGGGGTCATTTGCATATCTATAATCCTATGTTTTGCATTATTAACACGTGAAATAATATGTATATATTTACATGTGAGTATTAATATGTGACAATTGCTAAGTGGATGTCCAAGTCATTTGAGGCTGGCAACCCAGCATATAGAATGATGATTTCATGAACAACCACTGCAAGGGCTGGTGACTGCTTTATGCGAGTTTCTTATAGAGAACTAAAAGCAGAGGTAGTTCCAAGTTCCATATGGAGCAGGGAGGGAATGATGAGAGAAGGATGTACATACTTATTATATTATTAACATTTTCAACCAGTGTAGATGTAAACATAAACATATTCACTCTAAAAGTAATGAAAGTTTTCAACCTTTTCAACCAATGTAAAGGTAAATATAAATCTATTCAACCTAAATGTAATGAATGTTTTTCCGCTCAATGGAATTAATATTAATTCTCGGCGAGGGTAACAGTTCTGAGATAGACGAGATGGTGGAATTAAAAGAGGAGAGCACATGAGTGTGTGTCAGAAAAACGCAATACTCGAGAGGCTATTTGTTCTATTCTTTTGTGACACTAGTCGGTAATACCAGTTGAAGGTACCAGCTCTGGAACAAGTGTGTTTATAAGTGACCTGAAGTCAACGCAAAACACCGTCATCAGACGGGTCTTAGAGACGCGGGACAAGCTTGGTAGTTACTCCCTCACACTTCTTGGAACGTGCTACAACTTTCAAACATGACCAGTGACGAGTATGATCCAGTCCTCTATCTGCAAAGACCCAAACATCAGCTGGAGCAGAACCTCATTGGCAGCACATCAGAAACATAAAAGCTGCCAAGTGAACTCTTAACCAATACTCTATAGCATCACTCGATGATGATTATTGTTTGTTAAAGAATTATTACGTTTTTTTAAACTGTTAACTATAATTGATTGTTAAATTTGTTACTTGTATAAAGACAAATCTAAAGTTGATGTAATCGTTTTGAATAAACTACATCCGTATGTCTCAGGCAATTTCTTAAATACACTTAAACAGAGCTTTATAATAATAAGAGGAACTTCGCTGACTTATCTCAGCTGGGGGCTTGAACGAGCTAACGAATTATAAGAAAACCCTATCCTTCACACAAGTTGACGGCAGATACTAGAGTTAACATTTGCTCAGCCTCGTGCAGCATTGTTCTCGCTTTTCTGAATATCTTGTGAATACCCCCTTGAGGTAGATGCATCATTATCCTTCTACCTACAACTCTGCCAAAAGTAATCTTGTGCGAAGGTAGACACCTTTAAAGACCCACATTAGTTACTCGAGTTTTGGCCACTGTTGGATCACTACTGCAGAGCTAAGTGGAGGCAACCTGTGACAGTTGGCAATATCTCCTATGGGACTACCGTTACCTTTTACTGCACCATATCCTCTCTCACATTCTAGTATTCTGTATGTCTTACTTTCTGGATTTGTCATTATGCATTCGTCCTTTTTATTTTATTACGATTCCTCTTTTCAGTCACTTCCTTTTCTTTAACTTTCTCATTTGTCTTCAGTGTCTTCCTTTTTTAATCCGATTTCCCGTTTTGCAACCATCTTTCACTCATGAGGAAAGACATATTTTTGAAGTCATTTTGCTCAATTTCCTCACTTTGCTCAACTTTACGCCAAGAAAAGAAGTCACTTTGAAAGGATAAAAGTTTCTGGCGTTCGTTCGTTCTTCTTCTTCTACTTCGACTTTTCTGTGTCTTCTTCTTTTTCTTCTTCTTCTATGTCTGCTTCTTCTTCGTCGTCTTCTTCTTATTTTACTTCTGCTTCTTTCGCTTCTGCATCTTCTACCTCTTCTTCTTATTATTCGTCTTTTCTGCTTATTCTTCTTCGTGTTTTTCTTCCTCGTCCGCTTCATCTTTTTCTTCGCCCTCGTTTTCTGCTTCTTCTTATTCTTTGTTTCTTCATTCCTTCTTCAAATTTCTCATCTTTGTTTTTATTCCTCATCAGCTGTCCAATCCCTTAGAGATTGTTGCCACAGTAACAGTTCGTTTCTATTCTTCTCGTCCCTTCATGTTCTGTTATGTTTTCATTATTCACCTCACACAATTTATGCCTGGACTTTAGTTTGTTTATATCTGAGTTATTTTTGACAGAGTCTATAAACTGTGGACAGTGGTGAATGCTATTAACAGGAGACATTAGATTTGTATTCACAGTGAACATAAGGGTGGTCCACATATGACGTCGCGCAGTGAAAGGGTGGAGTGGGATCAGAATGTTGCGACGATATGGGGGGGGGGGGGGGGGGGGGGTGAAATGTTTGTGATCACATACACACGCACACACACACAATACGAGTAATGTCTAAGGTTTTTGCAACGAAATGCTCGGGGGTGGGGGTCGGGGGGTCGGTGAGAGGGGTTAAAAATGGCGTCATATGTGAACACCCCAATATTGGGTTAACACCGGTGCCTGTGTGTAGTAATATTGTCGTACTGAACTACTTTCATTGAATACTTTGTGCTAACATGGTTAGCATGCCAGTGTGAGCCCTTGTACGGTTCTGTAATCTATCCATCTGCCTCTCGGTTATTCTCATGCTCTGAAACCATATCTTCTACTGTTGTAGGCATGTAGGGGTAACTGATCGGGCTCCATTCTCATAAAATGGCCAAACCACTTTATTGTCTGTCTCTCCGTGTATTTGAAGCAGTATGTAGCTCCTACGGTGTTTCTGCTGTATGAAATAATTTAAGATATTAACATTACCGTGTAATTATTGACTAATCATCAATATTTCTTGACAGTGTACTTTTTTTGTAAATGTACTTCGTTCTGTATTTGGATGTTTCGACTAACAACTAGCTACCTCCGACTCCCACAACGACAAAGGTATGTAGCGCCCAACCCCTTCACAACCACACTCACATCATAATTTTCCTTTTCCCTCCCCATGGAACATGGAACCACTACTGAAGCTAGCCATCTTGCATTAACCTCATTAAAGCCTTCAAGTGTTCTTTCAGCAGTGGCTTCTGTAACAATTAGTTTTACATAATGAAGTTGCCAGCCACAAGCCCATCCTTATATTCGTCATCTCAAACGACATCTCATGAACATCAGTTGGAAAGAATTCAAGACTAATCGACAAATAAGAGAAGACTCTAGGCAGAAATATGTCTCCAACTATATAAGGAAAAGACGATGGTCATATATCGGTCATGTCCTACGAATGCAAAACAACAGAATACCATTGCAGGCACTCACTTGGGTTCCTGAGGGTAAGAGGAAAAAAGGAAGACCAAAAGAAACACTCAGAAGAACAATAATAAGAGAAGGAAGAACGTTGGGATTAAACAATGTGCAAGAGCTAAGAGGAGTGGCGTCACAACGTACAACCTGGAGAGCATAAATAACACATAAGGAAGGGAAACCCGAGGCCTGTAAACAGTAAATTAATATTAGACAAACATAAAGGTATGTTTTCAGGCACTCGTAAGAAATAAAGAAGTAGAACACTTGGACAACAGAAAAACAACAGACGTGACAGATTTACGCCAATATCTTGTGGATGCATGGGAGTAGTGCCTGAAAACATACCTTTATGTTTGTCTAATATTAAACCTGGAGAGCACTGGTTTCTGCCTTATGCGCCGTGTTTGGTGCTTAAAGAATTTATTATTATTATTATATACACGGATGGGTCAAAAGATGAAGAAGGACAATTAGGAACAGGAATAGCAATATCAAAATTGAATATTTATAAAAGATATAAAGGAACAGGTAATACACCCATTTTTACAGTAGAATTAGTGGCAATCCTAAAAGCTTTAGAAATAGTGGCAGAAAACCCACCAAATAAAGCAACCATTCTCACAGTTTCCCTGTCATCAGTACTAGCTATCAGAAACAGAAATGAATGTAGCAGTCCAGATATTATACAGGAAATGCTACAGGTCAGTACATATCTACACACTGCAGGATGCAGTGTCACACTAACATGGATACCAGCACATGTTGGGATAGCAGGAAATGAGTTTGCAGACAAAGAAGCCAAACGGGGGAGAACTAGTTATAACCAAATTGAAGTAGGCTTAGGGAAGTTTGAAATTAAGAGCTTAATTGCTCAAGCAATAACTAAATAGTGGATAATAGCATGGGACCAAAGTAAAAAAGCAAGACACTCATATAAAATCCTAAAAAATAAGCAAAAAATGTCAAATACAAGATGAACTAAAAATACCAATTAATAAAAAATTGCTGAGGTGTAGCCGGTGGGTGTCAATAGGGTGGTTTAGGTTTTCTTTTCTTAGTTACTTCTATTTTTGTTGAGGTCTTCAAGTTTGATTATTGTTACTAGTCTGACCGCCAGAGATGTTTATTACTTGAAGTGTTGGGTTTCAGGTTCTTTATGGCTATTACCTGGAATTAGTGACAGCCTCTAATTGATATCTTTCTTATTTATCCTTGTCTCACTCTCTTTCCTTATTAATATCAAATATTCCAACTTTGACATACAACTGTTTGGTTGAACAAACTCCTGGTGTGATTTCCAGTTAACAAATAGTTTAATTCAAAAATCCAACGTTTTCAGTAATCAACAGCATGAGTGACAATTGTCCATCAGTTTTACAAGTGCAGTATTTTCCAGTATATATTTGACAGTTGGGAGGCAATGCGATTAGTCGTAAAGTCAATACGTCCAACTAAGCTCTGTGGAGAAATAAATGTCTTAAACTAATCGAGGCGTACTAACCTTCTGCGTTATACACATGCAATGAATACACAATCTTGTTAGAGAGAACCTCTACTTGTCTTTATATCTATCCAAAGGCAAAATGGCGACACTAATCAAGTCAGCTCGTTCCCTGTCGACCGCAAGTTCCTAACTGACTATAGTGCGTTTCACAATGTTTGCCGCTGTTTAATATTCAATATCTCTGCAGCCGCTGTTTAATATTCAATATCTCTGCAACCACTTGATCGTAATTGTTGCAACTTTGCATATGACCTAATGATCGCTATGTCCCGTGGGGGACATTTTTTCCTCGTTAACAAACTTATGGTTTTAAATTTTCTTTATTTAAAGTATACAAAATCGACTACCTCCTAGTCCAACCGTAATTTTAAAGGGCTTACCCCTTCATATTTGTGAGCTATTTCGATTTAACATCTTGAACGCATGTCACGTGATTTTCTATGTGTTTCAGCTCACTACCGCACTGTTTTGAACATTACATTGACCCTTCCGGTGTGTTCAGTTACCATTCTACTGATTGTGTATTTCAGTGCACAGGCGTATCTTGCGGTATTCTATAGCACGTTTCACTAGCTTTGCCCAACTTCAAAATGCTATATCTCAGCGAATATATAACGCATATAAGTGAAATTTTGTGTGTGAATTTGAAATGGTATAGACCCTAAGAATTAAATTTTTCATTAAAATGCGGCCATTGGTTTCAATTTTCGTTTCTTTGCGATATAATATAAAATCCTACTTGCCAACACACATCACACGCACACATATTGAAATGTCTACAGTAAATTATACGACCTCATTTGCACATTTTTGGTTTATCAAGCAATTGGCATGATTTTTGAGTGAAATTGCGTGAAATCGCACTTCTTGAACATAAAACAGTTTATATCCGGTGCAACGCACACATTGTCAATCAGAGGTGTGTCTACAAAAATTATTGTGTGGTTAAGAAGGAAAAATGAGTCTGCGAGTACATTTTATGACGTTACAGCAAATCACAAATAGGATTTTTAAGTATTTCTGCAATGAAGCTACTCGAGGAAAACTATATCATTCTATTTCAAACCCACAAAAGAGGACTATTCACGCCTTGGGGATAAGCAAACGATCATTGCACCGCTGGATAGCGACATCTGAAATGTCTAATTCCAGTGTTTTACACACACGAAAATTAGGCCAAGAGTGGTGGATAATTTTGACAGAGAATTGATCCGCAGAGAAATTTGCAATATGTTTCACAATAATGAGGCAGTGACTTTAAGGAAATTGAAAATTTGGTTAAGAAAGAATAATGACATTGATATTTCCAAATCTACGCTATGGAGGACTATTAGGAGTTTGGGATTCACTTTTAGAAAATATGTTGGTGGTAGAAACCTTATTTGTGAGAAGCCTCATATAGTTGCAATGAGAAGCAAATATTTACGCGAGGTCAGTGAAATGAGAAGAGATTGTTATGATTTTGTGTATTTAGATGAAATTTGGATCAATGCGCACCACAGTAATGAACGAGAATGGCAATCATCTGATGGAACAACTAAGAGACTAGTACCAAGCAGCAAAGGACAGCGCCTAATAATTGCACATCCAGGAAGCAGCCATCATGGGCTTCTAAATAATACTGAACTCATATTTGTTTCAAAATCCACAGATAATAGGGATTACCATGTAGAGATGAATGGCAAGATATTTCAAGATTGGATTGTGAATCATGTACTTCCTTCCTTGGATAGAACGTGGTGTTTGATAATGGACAATGCCTCATATCACAACGTTGTGGCACCAGAAGATAAAGTTTCTAATTCACCAAGTATTAAAGATGTAATAAAGATTTGGCTGACCATAAACAACATTCCATTCAACGAAATGTCCATGAACCTGAATTACTTGGAATTGTAAAAAAAGACACAGCATACAAAGATATTTCACATAGACAAGGCAATCCATGAACATGGTCACAGATGTTTAAGATTACCTCCTTACCATTCTCACTTAAACCCAATAGAATTAGTATGGGCTAAAATTAAGGAACAGGTAGCAACAGAAAATAGAACGTTCAAATTAAAAGATGTTGAAATACTTATAAAAGCCGCCATCTCCAATAGAGCCAGGGATTATTGGAAGAAAAGTGAGAACCATGTGTTACAAGAGGAAGAGGAATATTGGAAGAATGATGGTTTGTCCTTCATTCAGCCTAGATTGATTTTCAATTTCTCAAAGACATCTGATTATGATTCGGATGAAGTTTAATTTCTTTAAAGATGACCTTACCGTTATTTACAAGCACATTAGAGGAGCAACGTTCCATTATGATATTTATGAACCGCAAAGAGATGATACCCATTGAAATACAGTAGAACTCCATTTATCCGAACCCCATGGGACCGAGCATCGTTCGGATAATCAAATGTTCGGATAATTGGATTACATAATGTATCGAGTACATGTACACATATTTCTAAAAATAATTAACCATCACAAGGAAATTACACTATAAAACATATTTACTTGTACTGTAATAATAATACCCACACTGTATTAGATCACTGTATCACCAAAATCTTTCATCACACTGCAGTGCATGTACTACTTGTATTAATTATTTTTTTTTAAGAAAGAGAAATGTTTTCAAAATAACATTACAAACGATTCAAAACCAGGCGCAACTTACGTATACATGTACTTGCACAGATGTAACCCACTATTTAAATTAATGAGGAATCCTCTTTTGCACCAAACTGGATAGTCTCCTTTTGGCTGCTAAGTCCCGCATTCTCTTCAACAGCAGAAGCTGTATAGGACAGCTGTCATCTTCTTGCTCGTACCAAGCCATCGCTGTTTCTAGTGCTATAAAGGCCTCTTCAGGACTTGGTCGACGTTTGGGTTTTCTTCATAATCTACAAGTACATCATGTACTTCTGAGGAGTCTTCATCATCGGTCACTACATGTATTTGGTTTTCTTCTTGCACAAAAGACAAAATTTCTTCGTCATTCAAAAAAACTGAAAACCAGAATCATTATCATCTTCTAGCCACATGTGTGCATCATCTTTGTCACAGGCCGAAAATCCGGGCATTGCTTGAAACAGTTCCACAACTTCATTTATACAATCATCATTTGTGTCCACTACAGTAGTTTCATTTCCTCCTTTTTTCCCAAGCAATCTATTCCAAGCCTTGTTGAGATTATCTTGTGACAGGGTGGTCCAAGCATCAGCTAACATATATCAGCAGTCTTTGAGATTAAGCTTTTTGGAAAAACGCCACCACACTTTCTTCATCTTCAGCCAACAATAAACGACGCATGACTTCCTTCTTGTACATCGTTTTAAGCTTTGCTATAACACCCTGATCCATTGGTTGAATCAGTGCTGTTACATTGGGAGGCAGAAAAATTACTTTAAAATTTGCATCAACTGCATTCAATGTATCCGTCTCTGGATGAGATGGTGCATTGTCCAGTAGAAGAATTACTTTTCCAGTTTTCTTTTCTTGTTCTCTCAACCTCTTCACATTTGGGATGAACTGATTTGTATACCAATCAAGAAATATTTCACTATTCATCCAAGCACTCTTCTGTGCTTTGTAGCACAATGGGAGACATGTCACATTCTTTAAACAACGTGGTTTTTTTTGGCTTTACCGATCATTAGCACCGGTAAATGATGACTTCCACTGGCATTCGCGGCTACCAAAATTGTTACTCTCTCTTTGCACTTTTTAAACACAGGGGAAGCTGCTTCGCGCTGAGATGCAAGTGATTTTTGAGGCAATGATTTCCAGCATAAGCCAGTCTCATCGGCATTATACACATCGAGTGAATAAACTTCTTCTTCCAAAAAAGCCAAGAATGTTTCTTTAAAATTTTCAGCGGCAGTTGCATCTCCAATTCTCGTATGCCATGACGATATTTAAAGTTTCTTAACCATCCCTGGCTAGCCTTAAAGTCAGGAGGACAGTCAAGTTGATTGTTGAACTGAAGTGCCTTTTCACACAATAGAGAACCAGAGATAGTTTCCCCTTTGCTTCTTCTTTGCACAAACCATATATACAAAGCCTCTTCCAATTTCAAATCTTTCGCATGTCTCATGGTTTACGTTTCTTCGACCCATTTTCACTATCCAATTTCGGTGCAAAACTCATAATTTTATCCTTGTTACTTTTGATGTCAGAGACGGTAGCTTTCCCAACATTGGAAATCCTCGCAAGTGAAGACACAGTTTCACCTTTTCCCAGTCTCTTGATAATTTCTGTTTTCGTTTCAATTGACAAAACATTGCGGTTCCTTTTATATGCTTTAGGCCTTCTGGAAGATTCCATATCGCACAGAGAAATACTTGCACACCAAAATTATTCTGCTGTAGTAGCAGACACAATTATTTTAAGTTGAACTGTCTGTTTAGCCAGTGTTCTGCCTAGAACGCACACGTACACTAGATTGGTAAACCAGATATTAACTGACTTTATGATCTGACTGACTTCCTGTACGTAAGCGACTGACCATTAGCCCATTCCATCCTCTACAAATTGTTCGCACACATTTGAAGCTTGCAGCATCAAAAGATTCAAAAATAAAGTCTAACATGACTGGTGGCGCCTGATTTTTTTTTTTTCTCGAAAAAGTGTTCGGATAATTGGATGTTCGGATAATTGGGGTTCGGATAAATGGAGTTCTACTGTAATTAGATCAAGGAAGGTCCAGTTTGGTAGCGCATTAAATGTCAATGGCAAACAATGTCACGAGTATCTCGCATGCAGATCATTTAAGAAATCATCTTCAACAGGTATTCAATTGCAAACGTGATGGCCAAAGATGCACAGATATAAAGTATATATTTGTTGGGTCTAACCCAATATAACATCGTATGCAAAAAATGGCATTAATACGTTAGACGGTTAATCAGATAATTACATTTGTTTGAGGGCAAAGCTAGTGACACGTGCTATAGGTCTGTAATACAATGGGTATCACAAAAGACCAAGATATTCCATATAGGCAAGTTGATTCAACAGCATGGTCACATGTGTTTGAGACTGCCACCTTATCATTCACATTTAAACCCAATTGAACTCGTTTGGGCAAAAGTTAAAGGACAGGTGGCAGCTGAAAATAAAACTTTCAAACTATGCAATATGAAAGAACTAACATATGCCGCCCTCTTGCAGATAGACAAAGATTATTGGTGTAAATGTGAAGACCATGTCTTAAAAGAGGAAAATGACTATTGGAAAAAAGATGGACTGTCGTTCGTTCAGCCGAGAATAGTAATCAATATGTTAGACTCTTCTGACTCAGAATAAATGTGTAAATACCTTATATGTTTTATATGTTTTCTCCTCCATCTATGTGTATATGTAAACCAATTCATTTCCTTTTTATCTCCGCGATTTCCCTACTATTTTTAATATACACAGTACTTTCACCTCTTCATGCATCCATTCACGTTTTAGTATAAAAGGTAACATTTACAACGAATAGGCGTTATTATTCTCTCAAATATTTCGAAGAAATAAAAAAGGACCTCACGTAGTAATCAGTTAACAAACCCCTCTAACATTCGAATTGTACATACGCCTATGCCGAAAATATGCAACTTCCTTCATTTACGGTAAATTATTTTCTTCCAGGACAAAATAATTACTTCGTTAAAAAAGATCAAAGCAATTAGCCGTTGCAAGAAAAGAACACTACCTGCAACATTGAATTTTATAAAAACTTTGGGACATTGAAAATATAAAACCACATGCAAAAAATCATGTTTATCAGTGCAAGGAATATGGAGATATTTGAAGTCAATCGTCGACCGATCTTTTTGAAACGCACTATAGTCCTTTGTCCGTCCCGTCCACATACTGTATTCTCGCGTCTTCTATCTCGATTCGTCAGTTTCGTGAGCGAAACTCAAACTCAGATTTTGATTAGCAGTCGCACTAGTTTTCGTTAGCGTACACCGAAACCCGTGACGCCAAAGGTCACTACACAGTTACTGTTCTATGGCCACGGCTCCGCCAGTCAAGGGTACACAGTTTTTCCAAAAGAACTATGCTTTTGTAATTTGGTGTACCCAGCTTGAGCTAACTATACCATGTATTCATATACTCATAGTATGTCCTGTCACAGAGGCTCAAGCTTGGAACTGGATATTTCATGATTGAGGAACCCACATGCGAAGAGTGTCAAGAACCAACCACAATTAGACACTTTCTGGTGGACTGCAAAAAATACGACCAGCAGAGACAAAACATTAAGGCATACTGTAGTAACCACAAGGTAGAAATGAGTGTAGAAAATCTCATAGGGACTAAGACCCCATCAGACACACAAAAGTTAATAAAACACTATTTTACAAAAACAAAAGCTAACATATAAAAAAATTAATAAACAAGGATGCGAGCCAGTAGTCTACACTTGTGAAAGACTACCCCCAGATAAATATGGAATGACCAAATAACCCTCCAGTGAAAATTAAAAACATACCAGTTTAGACAATATCATATTTTGGATAATAAAACCATATTGTACTATAACTACAAAAGGAAAAATACCTACTAGAGATAATAGTTTAAAATAAATACAAACAAAAACATATTATTACATATATTACTTGTACATTTATTGTGCGTGTGAGCGCGGTTGCAGGCCAGATCAAGGGAGAGAATGCTGTTAATTACAAGTGTAATGCGATGGTTAGAGTTGTCGAACATGTTTTAATGAATTTTGTATGGTTCTCGATCGTAAAGAAGTGAGAGTACCTGTCTCTTGAGTTCGGCGAATATTAATCATAACAGTACTTTAGATGAGTAGTTACTTTTTCAGTCAGATTATGTCAAATCTGCCAATAGAGGGGACGTTTCTTAGGTGATGTGAAGAATCGTGCAACGACTGTGAGTTGTGAATAGTTGGCGTGAATCGTATGACAGAAGACCGAGAAATCGGAATATTAAAGATGAAGTTATTCAGTGGTAAGCAGACACAACAGCTGCGATGTGAAACTGCAGGGAGTACATGTTTTAGGAATTCTGTGAAGAAACCTGACGTTATAAATTGAAGTTTAGAAGTTAACTTTAGCATATTTCTTAGCAAGTAGTTATGAGATATGAGAAGTTGTGTTATCTCAAATATATTCAAGCCTATTGTTAAAGCTTACACTGCTGAATTTATCTCTGAAGACGAACGACATGAGGTCGTGTGTGGGGCTGGCAACCTGACTCTAACATCAAATAGCTACAGAAACCACCGCTACAAGTAGATAAGGGCTTTGACGCAGACTTCCTGCAAGAAAGCTAGCTGTAGCGGTGACTCGATGCTCAGTAAGGAGCGGTGAACTGAACGTTTTAACCGTCCCATTGTGGAATCACTGGAAATGAGGAAGCCGATGCTTTATCTAGGAGTTATAGTAAAATGGAGAGCCGCGCTAGCGTAGTGGTTACAACACCGCTCTGGTGACCGGGTGATTCAGGATCAAACCCGGGCGACGGCATTTGAGGATTTTTCGTCTACCGGGAATTGGACTGGATTAACTCGAGACCTGGCGAGTACATTTGAAGGAGTGTCGTCGACCAGGGATTGGCGGCTCCTGAGCCGACCCAGCTCTAATGGGTACCTCCGAAATCGGCGAATATCTGCCTGAATGGCGAGGGACACCTCTCTCTGTACAAGAAAAGGGATACTCACGTAAAATCAATGTCAGGTTAGACATTAATAATAACCTGAGATTTCGCCTCGAGTATTAGCGGGCGTACGAAAAAAAAAAAAAAAAAGTTAAATGGAACAATTCAGCCACCCATTGCCCTATCGAGAAGCTAAAACCATCATCATCCACAAGTACAACTACCAGTGGAAGAAGGAAGACTATACAACAGGTATGACCCAATCCACCAGTTCATAGACAACAGTAGACAATCATTTTCCGCTTCAAAACTGGATACTGCAGACTTCTAGGACACCTCTATCGTCTCATGATATCTTACACGAATGAATGTCCATGTGGAACCGGAATTAAGATCCCTGAACACATTCTCAAAAACTGCCCAGCCCACGTGGATTCATGATGCCTAACCTAGCCAGAGGGTGCCTAGCTCGGAGAGAAGCTGTGAGACTGCCGCCCTGACCTGAAAAACACCGTGGAGATCGTTCTGACGACATGTCTGCAGATTTAGCATGACTACAAACTGAACGCAGGAGAAGAAGAAGAAGACATCGTAACTTTAGTTCAACTTTTACATTAAAACTGAATCTATCTGAAATGGTTTGGTCATTTTGTTAGAATGAAGCCCGATCAACTTCCACTACGTGTCTACAACAGTAAAATATAAGGTTTTAGAGTACAAAGAAGACCAATAGGTAGATGAACCGATAATATTACAAAAACCCTCAACATCAACATGGACTCACACCAGCTAATGCAGAACTCTTCGTTCAAGAACTCTTCTTGACTAAAGGTCGACAGAAGAAGTAAAGTAAGTACTTACTCGTCACTATATTTTTTCCTTTTCTGTATTTCTCCTCTGTTAGGTATCTGCAACAGTACTATTTAACAAGAGATGCGCAAGAATTGAGAGAGAGAGAGAGAGAGAGAGAGAGAGAGAGAGAGAGAGAGAGAGAGAGAGAGAGCAGGAAATAGAAAAGAAAAAGAACTCAGAAAGACTATACATTAACAGCATTGTTAATATCAGAGACGACGATAACGAAATAATAAATAAATAAATAACAGGGTAGTCAAACACTCGGAGACAATAATAGAGAAATATGTCAACGCGGCATCAAAGATAGTCCGAAATACGAAAATCTGTGTGCAGATGTTGGGAGATGTTCCCAACAGATAAGTGATAATCATAGCAGATTTGTCTACCCGCATGTCAGTCGTAAAATGCTTTCTAAAGCGTATTTATTCTGTGGTCTTTTCTTCTTGTGGACATAATTTCAGCAAAGCGGAACAGTCTGAATAGAAAGAAGTGCAGACAAACAATGCTATTTAACTAAACTTCGACGGGACAAGAGCTCCTCCATGCGGGGCAGTAAATCTCTGTTGTTTTTATTTCAAACGCGAAGCTGTAGTCAGGACGTCACGTCTGCGATCAGGGTCTCCAAATTGGGCCATTCCATCCTACTCTAGGAGAAAATAGATCCACTCTTAATCCACTGGTCAGCCTTCAGGTGAAGCAGGTCAAATTTGGCTGATTCATCGATTTTTGATGCCCCGAGAGGTTAGACAGATGAAGACACAAGCGTATCTTTGGGATTTAGCCTGTCTGACCAGTACTAAATATAGCCCGCATTTAGTTAAGATTCTGACAAGTTATATTGCGGTGTTTAGTCTGATTTAATGCATATTGAGAAGCGATCCCTATTAAGTGTGTATCGTTAATTAGAACTTCCGTTATGAGAGACATAGAGATGCCTTTTAAGGATGTATTATTAATTAGAACTTCCTTTATGAGTGACATAGCGCTCCATATTAAGGGTGTAATATTAATTAGAACTTCCGTTATGAGAGACACAGAGATCCCTATTAAGGACTTATTATTACTCAGAACTTCCTTTATGACAGACATACAAAGTAACGGTGAAGTTTGTCACTTAGCAGACATTGCCGTAGGGGAGTATAGTGTTAAAGACTTCACAATACTAGTTCCAGCTTTTTTAATGAGGTGAAGTTACCAGTTCCCTCCCTCACTGCCTTTGCCTTCCCTAACTCAAGAACAGAGTTAGGTACTCATTTATATAGCTGGGTAGACTGGAGAGTGACGATACCAGGTTTTGGTCCCGAAACCTTGTAACTCTGCCACTTCTTCTTCTTCTTCTGCTTCTTCTTCTTCGTTCATCCTGAAAAGGACGTTGGTTGCGTTGTGTCCGTTTACAGCGGAGCTGCGACATTTGCCCTTTCGGCCCGACACATCCGACTTCCGCAAGGCATTTTTTGGGACCGGGTTTGCCTTCCCTCTTCGATCCCTACTCTCTCAGCCAGACTGCAGTGATGCAGCCTCTTTCCAGGACCACCACTTGGAGGTGGAGAAGGGTCTTAGTCAGCTCTGGTTCGCTGACCCTGGCGCAAGCAGTCAAGCTATGGGTCGCTGACTGCATTCATCACTTTTGCTGCGTCTTCGGTCCCTAACTCTGCCACGAGTGGCAATCTCTCTAATCGCTTAACCAATCATACGATACATGAGATACATAATGATTCCTATTAAGGGTGTATCGTTAATTAGAAATTCCTTTATGAGACAGAGAGATACATTTTTTGTCTTTTAACAGAGGCTTTTTAATCGAAGTACTCTTTGGAGTCTGGAATTAATGTGTTCGTTTCTCAGTAAGACTTTCGCTATGTTTTCCATACCTCCCATTGCATAGTTTTCTCTTGTGCAGTCGAACTGTGTTATACCTTTAAGAAGTGCGTATGCTCGACTTTTGATTTAAAAATATTCGTCGCTATTATTGACTCTTTTTTAAACATAATACAAGAAACCTTTTGGCCTTCCATAACTTACTACTTACTTAGTTAGTCGTTCCTCTTCGACCCTGAGTTGTAAAAGTTTGCCAGAGAGAGCGCCGTGCTATTCCATCGGCTGTTTTCTCCTGGACTGGTTTCAGTCTAGCCCTTGGTCCTCCAGAGATTGCCTAATGTGGTCCTCCCAGTGGACCCTGAGTCGTCCTGGAGGCATGGATCCCTGGCTCTTAGTTTCCCATACTTGTCATAGCAGCAGATCTTCTCCCACCCTGCAGACGTGGCCAAACCATCGTAGTTGGGACTGCTCTACTTAGGTTTGCAGAGACTGGGTTTTAAGGCTTTGCTGTTTCGTCTGGTTGCAGACAATGTCTCTTCTTCTTACTTCAACCACCTTCCTCAGATACCCCATTTCTGATGTTTGGGGCTGGATTTTGTGGGCTGTAGTCATTGCCCAAGACATGTATCCATAAGTCAAGACTGGAACATAGGGGGAGCAGTGTACAGCCATCTTTTTCTTTATGCCAACTTCTCTTTTACTGAGTAATCTTCTATTTATTGTCTGAAAAATGTTTCCCAGCTGCTGCTTTTCGGGTAGCCAACTCTTCCTTGATGCCTCACTTCCAGTCTATGATAGCTCCAATGTATTTAAAGTGGTCACCCTGCTCCAGGACTTTTTCTCCCAGCTTAATCTGATGCCTCCTTTCAGCTCGTGATATCACCATGGATTTTGTTTTTGAGCTGCTGATGACATCCTACTCTTCTCCAGTTCTTCCTTCCAGACTTGCAGGTTGGATTGAAGATGTGCCTCTGATTTAGCAATCAGGGCTACATCTTTAGCAAATGCCAGCTCTGAAATACAGACCTGTCTCATCTTCCAGTACCTCACTAAATACTGTCTCCTTTTTTGCTTCGATGACATCACCCATGAGTAGTATGAAAAGATAAGGTGACAGAATATCACACTGTCTTACACCTGTGGTGGTCATGAACTCTTCTGACTTATGGTTTGCCGTCCTCACATAATTTCTACAACTCTTGTAGAAGCTGTGTGTAGCATGGATCAGTGATGCTGGAATGTTTTTCTTTGCCAAAGAGTCCCAAAGATTTCTCCAGGGGACTTTGCGCGATGACATGCAATGCCTAGGCCAAACAGCTCTTTCAATTGTTCTTTTAATTGCCAGCAGAAAGTGATAACTTCCAATCTTCTGCCCTCTCCAGACGCAAGCATTCCGCACATACTTGAATGAGCTCTTCTTAACAATGGCATATTTGATGACTGATTTCTCATTCTTAGTTTGTTAATATCTAGTGTATGTGTGTATGCGCTTATGGGGAAACTTTGTGTTCGCAATGACAAGGTTTTGCTCAGTGCAGAATCTAAGGAGTCCGCTTTCCGTTGTCATTTAATGTATCGTCCATACATTCCGATAACTCCACCCCATCAAGCATTGTCATTTCAAACTCTGGAATTTAAATCTCTTAGGAGGACACTTTCATCCAGGCAATCGTCCATTGTCTGTCGAAACAGGTCGAAGAATTATTCTTTGAATTCTGCTCGCTCATCTTCATTTGGTCCAAACACAATGATAAGGTTGACTGTTTTCTCCTTTTAGCTTTAGTAATGTTGGTATGGCCTGCAGTTATTTTATTGTATTCGATTAATGAATGAAGGTTATCACACCGCTCTTAATCGTTGAACAGAGCTTGGAATTCAATTAATTCCTTTATATCGGATTTGTGAACTACGAAAAAGTATTCAACACTTTAGACAGAGAATCGTTTTGAAATCTGATGAGGTACTTTGAAGTTCACTAAAGTTCCCTAACCTGATAAAGAAAACATTTATAGTTATGAAATGTACAATTTTCCACGAAGGACACTGTTATGACCATTTTTATGCTCTAGATAGGACTTCTATTTGAAAGCTATGTTGCGCGCTAAAATGCATCTAAGTGAATGTTTCTATGCGTGTTTACGTGGATGACGTATATTTATTTGGTGTAGTGAAGTTCAGTCATAGTAACGGAGTGACAGGACATGATAAGAAAACATTGAACGATGAAAGCGAAAACAACGAATACTGGAAGAATTAGCACGTAAAAAGAATGGTGTCGTAAATTTATTTTGAGAGAAAAGAGTCGTAGAAATAGTGGTCCGGTTTAGAGTGGAAAATGATGATGGAAAGCTCAGTGATAGAATATGTAGATATTAAATAGTTGCTTCACAGCGTGCTGGAGGAGAGTAAAGACAGACTTATTTACGACAAATCGCTTCTCTCAATCTTCTCTTCCGCTCTCCTGGTCAAACAATTATTTGCCAGTTTTCCAGACTCGCATCTGCGCGCACACCGATTTGGTGTTTTTCACACACACAGACGATGTAGATACAAACTATATTAAACGAATAGGGGAAATGTTGGGCTGTGGGTATATCCAACACACAGAACTAAATGAGTTTATGTGATTTTATTCACTTTAAACATCAATCACTAACAAATATCAGGTATTACATAAATTATCATAAGTACACAAATGCAAACAACAAATTTGGGAGGGGTGAAGAAGATTGGTATCGACTAAGCCCTTCCCGCTTATTAGACAAAGACAAACCCAGTCCAGAGATAGATAATATCAGGAACATAGGTACGTTAACCTAACAGTGAAGTTAATTACTCTGAAAGAGGTGTTACTAAGTTAGGTATAGGTGATAGAAAAAAACCTGTTCTTCCCAGCTGTTCTTCCCTTTACTAAGCAAATGGAAAGGAGGGGGTTTTTAAACAGAGTTAACCAATTAGCAACTCCCCCTTAAAGGAACAATGCAGGGAATACAGAAAAATTATATTACTAGGCAAGAAAGTTAACAACAGGTTTACAAAAGGAAAACGATTAAATTTCCTTTCATTCATACACACGCGTGAGGATCCACACTCATATACTCACACACTTACCGAATGCAGCCTCAGACGATCCATAAAAGTATATAAAAACAGCAAGTAATCTTTTGACATATGAACTGTCTAGTCCTTCGATGTCCCGCCCCAGATGTTTGCGAGGGTTTGTTGGTAACAAATATTCTCACTTATCGCAAGACTTGAAGACTAAGAGTTCTCGTGTTTTATTATATATATAAAAGGAGTCTATGGGATGGCACTAACACGGTTCGGCACATGGGGTGAAAATGAAGTGGTCTCTTTTAATCCTCCGCTATGGTAAAATTCCTTCAATGCGTGATGATAGTTTTATTAAATCCAATTGAGGAAAAAACTAGGCTCATTCACAGTCAGGAAAATATGTACTCTCTCACAGTAAACAGTAAATATGATATCGCTACTGGCAATGATTACCTTCCAGTTTATCTCACAGGTTTGCAAGGGTAATTTGATGATTATTCTTTAAAAGGTTCTTGGGTGGGCTTTATTTCATTTAATTCTGACAGCTAGGTCGCAAGGACTGCCACAAGATTATATTTTAAAAGAAATGTTTCTTCAATATGACTGGAAGTTTATAGGATGATTTCTTTATTTCTTTCTTTATTTAGCTGGGACCGCAGGTACGATCACTCTGTATAAAAGAAAAAAAACATGTAACATACCGAAAAATCAAGCGCGATAAATTTCCTGTTAAGCCTATAATACACTCGAGTATTTAATTATGTATTTAATAAACACTGCGCGAATTCTAGTGGTTAAAAACACACATCTATAAAACTAGGACTTAACTGAATTTATTAATTATAAATTCCTTCGCGACTTTAAAAGTTAATTTAAGCATCTATTATCTTTTGAAATAATATAATAGATAGATCATTATATTTACAACTGGAACTATTGAGATGGTTTAATTTAATAGATTTAAATTAACACAAAATCCATTGAAATAGAATGACTGAACTAGACCACTGATCACTTTACACAATATATATATTACCGCTTTGCACAGAGATAGAATTCACTGCAAATATAAATGAAAATCCATGGGATAATCTAGCAAGATTTCAAATATCGCTAGTGCTTCTATCAAGTTCTGGCCAGCGAATGATAACGTGTCTAGTCTTCATGGTCTATTTAGCTAAAATGGAATGTAAGTTGAGTGGGACATGATAACCTTGACAGCTTATTTGATCTCACGAACTTTTGGGGATCTGACCGCCAAATCAAGAGAAGAAGCCGCCCCCTGGTCTTCGTATCTCCGTTCGCTGCTGCCCGTTTCGGCTTTCCCCCGTTCGCTCGGTTGCGATTGACACCGAGACGCGAAATTAGCGGCAAGCAACTGCGTCTCGTATCAGGGACCACTACTGTCTTTGATAACGCCGATAGTCTCCCCTAAAATCCCTCAGTTCGTCTCTTTGATCTCGTGCCGCCTACTAAATGAGTCCCGGTGGAATGAGTTCTGGCAAACGAAAAGTTACAACAAATGTTCAGGGGTTCTAATGTTATGAAAAGCTAAAGGTCCCTTTAAATCATCCATCATATCAGGGAAAATTCACTTGTCAAACTAGACGTACGTCACAAATGGTAAGAGTAATAATGCCGGAGAGGATGGCAGACACGACAAAGTGAACGAACAAATTTCGTGACACCACCAGAAAGGTATAAATGAAAGACTAGGAATGTATATACAAACCACTACTGCATTAAACAGACCACGTGGTCGATCACGACGACATGAAAAGGCACCGTAAACTAAAGGATTTAGTGTAGAAAGAAAATGAAAAAGATAGTTAAATGCAGCAATAATGAGTAAGATTGCTGACAAATATAAATCTCAAAGAAGAAGAACAATTTAAATAAAAAAGAACAAATATATTATGTTTCGTTTCCAAGCATCGTTAGTTAAAGGTAAAGGTAGTCACATAGCAGATACTGCCGTAAGGGCGTGAAGTGTTAGAGATGTCAACATACTAGGTCCAGTGTTTTTGTGTTATGTGGGCTGATCAGTTCCCTTCCACGCTGCCTGGGTTTTCCCCAATTCACAAGCAGAGTAAGGTATCCATTTACAGCTGCGTAGACTGGAGCATGGCGATACCAGGTTTTGATCCTGGAACACGGTCAGAAATTGTTTACACGAATTGAACGCATGTGAAATAACATTGCGAAGTATGAAATACTACTGAGAAGTCTTGTTCAAAGTAATAACATTTTTACATAATGTAATAAAAATCTGACTTAAAGTAATGACATTCCTTCCGTTCCGAGGCAGAAGTAGCTCTGATTAAATAAAGCCCTTTGATGAAACAGCTCATTTATTCAATGGGCGTCCGACTGATTTACCGCGTAAAAGTCTTTACAATTTCCTCCCCACCTCTCAGCGACGAAGATGGACGCGGGGATTAGAGGGTGTCACAATCTTGGAGGCTCCCCTAGTGTCATTTAGGTTGAGCCCATAATTCTTCATCTGCCAGGACCGTAGAAATCCAGCTCTCGTAAAAAAAAATAAAAAATAAAATAACAATGTAAAAATAAAAACTGGCAATCAAAGCTCGTGCGTTCTGTTTGGGGGCGAGAATAAATGTTAATTACCGTACGAAAAATGCAAACAATGATACCAGGGAGTTAAAAAAAAAAAGCAAAGAAAACATAAAGAAACAAAGTATTGGTATATAAATGGAGGTTTTTAAAACCGATATAAGTAGAGTAATGAAGGTTAGAAAAATAGTTTCCATCAGCTTTCGCAAGTCACAAAAACAAACGAATAGGCAACCTATTTTGAGAAAACCTAAAAACCTACTATAAGGATCGTAGGAAAAAAATTATAAGACAACATTTAATCTTCTCCACCAAGAGGACAGAGATAGACAATGCAGCTCACCCCACCTCTCGAAGCTGGATCTAGTATAGTGAAGTCTCTAATCCTTCACTCCGCTACTATACTATCTGCTACCGAACTACTTTTTTACCTTTTACGTCTAAAAAGGACAAAGGGCTGAAAATGGCGAACAGTACAACCACGTGGTCTTCCAGGGACCAAAGAATTAATAAAAAAATATTTAAAAAATATTTTAAACACACGCTTTTAATGCACTTCTTCTTTAATCCTTAGCCGCCGACCGTCAAAGCAGTCAGTGGCCATTACGCCTGGTGGCGTCTTGTAGGTCAACAACAAATTGATTCCCCTTTGCTCGGTCGGCGGCCATCCTTCGTACAGTGCCCCAACTCTGGTTCATTCTTTGCATCTCAGCTTCCACAGTCCTCCGCCAAGTTGTTTTTGGTCGGCCTCGCTTTCGTTTTCCTTCAGGGGTCCATAGCATAGCTGTTCTTGTGATGGCATCGGGGTCTCCTCTGAGGACATGGCCAACCCATCTCCTTTTAATGCACTTCTTCTTCTTCTTCTTCCATCCTTAGCCGCTGACCGACAAAGCAGTCTGTGGCCAATACGCCTAGTGGCGTCTTAGGGCAACAAGAAATTATTTGTTGTTCCGTTACGCCGAACGGCGTTTATTGGCACAACAAAAATTAATTGTTGTTTCCGTAATCAGAGTGGCTGGCAAGCGGGTGATCAGCCCACTGTTTTAATGCACACTAGCAAGCCACAAATAATTTTTCAAGGAGTTTATAGCATGCAGTCAAAAAATGTAACATTAAATTGACAAAAAGCATGTGGCACTTAAGCGCTTATCATATATTTTATCCATTAGTCTAATGAAGTATAAAGGAGGAGGGAGGGGATCCAGTTACACGCCAATTGAGGCATATTGGGAATATGGTGTAAGGCCCATATTTTCTTGACCATCGGCACACTAGGGGTGACGTGGTCAACATCACGCCGGCCGCCTTAACCTTCCCAGAGTTGCTCTGGTACCCAGTTGGGGCTGGGTCGACCCAGGAGCCGTATGCGGCCTAAAGAAATCCCACCTCATCTGGGGATCGAAACATAGACCACTGAGCTAGGAAGCCAGTGCACTAACCACTATGCTACCACGGCTCCTAATGAAGTATAAAGCAGAAGTTAATTTCATGCAGAATCAGCGCCCCACGCTTTTTGTCAATTTGATGTTACATTTTTTTACTGCAAGCTATAAACTCATTGAAAAATTATTTGTGGCTTGTTAGTGCATTGAAAGCCTGTGTTTAAAATATTTTTTAATACTTTATATTTTCTTCTTTATAGTGTTATTTTTTTTGTTGTTTTAAAATTTAAGTCAAATGTAATCGATCCGCTAATGACATCATCAGTTTACGATAAACGGGTCTAGAGCACAGGAGGCGGATTTCATTATTCAGTATATTACACGGAAAGGTGATATTTTTTATTTTTTTTTATTTTGATAAGAGTTGTAAATTACCTTTTTTTAAATGTATTTGTCAGCTGTGTGCATGTCTGTGTGTCTGTGCACGCGCGTGCAAACATTTATGTGTGGAAAGGGGGGGGGGGGGGGGGGGGGGGAGGGGGGGGGGAGAGAGAAGTTTAAACATTTCTTTGGAGAGACAATCTTGTTGGAAAGAATATACCTAGATTATTTGCGGTTATTGCCCATTTCCGTGCTGATACAATACCACAAAAAAAAATGATTATTAATTTTAATTTTTTTTTACGACTGATTATTAAATTATCATGGGTAATACACAACTATGCCAAGTTTCAAAGCTATTGCTCATCTGGAAGTGATTGAAAAATCGATTGCAAGATTTGAAGGTGACAAGAGAGTGACATACAAGGCAAGTTAAAGAAAAGTGTAAAAATGCTATGAAACGCAAATGGACTCCGCTGTTGTCATTGTGATAAAACTTAGCGAGAAATAATGGGAGGAAACAATAGAAAACTGTGACAGAACGGTGCGGCCCTTATTGATCTTTGTTTCACTCCAGCAGTATCAGTACATTTGTGGTACTGATTTTATTGTGTGCTTTCATTTGTCGCCCTTTCTTCCTTTCTTTTTCTGCTATGTGAAGCAGATATTATGTATTTTCCTTCCTACACCCTTCTCAGGGATAAGTAGACATGTCTGGTTGTTATCCATTTCTCCTTGCGTTGCAAGGAGTGGCAGCGACCTAACCATGTTGGCTATCATGGGCGCAGCGATATCAGTATGCAGATTAACACGTAAATCGCCTCAGCGCAGTGCTTAATCACTGATAAGACACGGGTGCGCTCATCACCAAAGCTTGGAATACGGGGAGACAACTGATGGACAGACACAGATAAGAGATTACTTTCTGATAAAGTAATGATTGTTACATTGGGAACACGTTGTTATATGAGGTTAGCGACATGTTCGTAAGTTTGTACCTGTGGCAGAGGATATTATGAAAATAGATTTCATACATCTACATTTTTCTTCCACCTGTCTTTCACCGGCTTCCTTATGAGCCATGCACGGTTTGTTAACGTAAAACCCTCCTACACTCAGATATCTGTCTCTTTCTTAATTTAGCACGCCTATTTTCTTTTCTTTTCTCTATTTGCCTTAGGAATGTTTACCAACAGACCTATTTGTAAAACGCAGACCCCTTCACTTCTTTATATATGTCAGACTCCTAATTTGGCCACGCACATTTTCTTTCCTCTATGTCGTATAAACTACGAGAAATGTTTGCAATCAGACAGGTAAACGGAACGCCTAGAGAGGGGACGCGGTGGTAGATTTGTAGAAAACAAGGGCGACTATTTCAAAAAGTCGTCCCTGTTTATTAGTGCACGTTCTCAGGGGGAGATAAGCTAATCAAGTTAAGTCGTAGCTTTCGGTAGACATTGGTCAGGGGGACTTAATCTGAAAACCAAGGGCAGATAATTTACAATTAACTCCCCCTTGTCCGTTCGTCCGTGTAACGCAATTAAGCCACGGACCGACGAGATCAAGAGATGATTTGATCGTGGGACCACGTCTGCTCGGCAGCGATGGTGTCAATATTTCCTTTCATTCAGAATCTGAAACACAGAAATCCCCAAAGGTGTTAGGTGTAACACTGGTCAGCGACTTTTTTACCATTTTAATATATAAAGTCCAGCTTTCAAACTCAATTTATTCAGTACCCACAGATTTTTCAGACATCTAGCTGCGATTTATAAATCCATTTTACTATTTGGAGTTACTAAGTTTCGTTGGAGTTGTTTAATTTCTGTGCTTGTGGTAAAAACTATACTAGAAGTTTGAGTGATTAATTGTTAAGTCCGTAATTTATTTCATTAAGATTTTTCTGTGTAGAGTGATTTAATGGTTAAGTCCGTCATTTTATTCCACTAGGATTTTTGTGCTTATTGGCTGGCGAATTAAAATGAGTTATAGGTAAATTGTTCCGGCTGTAGCGTCGATTTAATTAATTGCTATTTAACCAGTAAGGGGTATTTTAATCAACTAGTACATGCACTGTTCATTATGAATATTGACGAAATATATATTTATTTCTAATTCATGATGATTAATTTTATAAATGACTAGAATTTATTTCACGGGGACTTTTATTAAACGATAAAATATGAGATACACTTGTGGCTTTCAATTAAAGTTAAATAACCGAAGTGGATAAATAATATATTTTCGCGGGTTAGAATAAGATTGAGAATACTATGATGGTTAAGTAGTATGCATTTTTTCTTCCTATACAAAGTACTGAGTCAAATCCAAAGCCTACCAGCGGTCTAAGCCTACGGCTTCCATATAAATCTGAGAATAACCATACAAAAGAACATTTTTACTTAGTAGCTGGGTCTTCAAAAGTGAACCTGTCTGGCTTCGTGTTTACACCAAGAAAGAGACAGAGTACCAACCCAAAGAACCTTAAGAGTGACTTTGTAACTGGGCCTATAGATCCAGATTTCTTTTCCCCAATTTCATTTACATTCAGCCCGTTGTGGCGACATCACCAGCATTAACATTTCCCGACGTTTGATCATTTGTGGTGTGACAAGGAATTTTTATACTGAGAGAAGTTACCGACCTGACATTCCTATGTACTGGAAATCTCAAGCTACTGACACTGTGAGCACTGTTAAATTTCTTACCTGGACTAATTAATGTGACATAAACAGAAATCCTAAATAAAAGTAACAAAGTGAACGTTCCCCGGAGAAGTGGATTTAATCTGTCTTTGAGGAGCTGGGGTTTTCTTTGCCAAAATAACACTGGATTTGCTGTGTGCGTGTGTCCTAAAGATTGTTCCAGAGGTTGCAAATCAAGTATTAGGTAAGAACGAATGAACGTGGCCACGGTTGTATGAAAAGAAAGAAAGCAGGAATGAGTAACTCTTTTATTGTATAATCCATGTACTCACTTTGTAAATTTCTTACTGTATTTTTCTAATACTGTTCAATTTTTCAGAAATAGAATAACGTAAATACTCTGTTCTTTACAGTATAGTCAAATTCTATACCATAGTGCTAATCTTTTGACGTTTTGGGGGTTAATTAACTTCTCTTTTGTGGGATCTTGTCTCAACAGGCAGGGGGGGGGGAATAGTACTTATGGGTCTATTTCTATATTAATTCTGTACCCCTATGATTTTCTTATATTCGATAAATGATAATATATATATATATATGTTCTGAAGTTTCTTTATGGTAAATAAAATTTACATAAACTGTAATTTCTGTGTTGGTCAGCTCGTCCCAACATCCTCATTCCATTAGTATAGTTTTCACGTTTGTGCGTCTAACTGTCGTCACTTATCTGTGTGTGTGTATGTGAGTGGTGGATATATATATTAATATATAGAAAGGGAACTGTCGGAACAACAATATTTTTTAGTCGTAACCGATAGGCTGGGCTAAAGAAGTTTTCTCAAATCCAGGGACAGACTTTACCTTTTCACCAACTCACTAGTGAAATCTACCTGTTTACTTTATCTCGCACTGAGTCATCACCTTTGTCAGTTCTATTCAGATGGGACCTAACATATTATATATTACCATGTGAATTTTAATATGTGAAACTAGTTAGTGGATGTCAAAGTCATTTGAGGCTGGCAATCTCAGTGTATAGAATGATGATTCATGAACCACCACTGCACGGGCTGGTGATTGCTTTATTGCTAGTTTCGTAAAGAGAACTAAAAGCGTAAAGTAGTTCCAGGTTCCATATGGAGCAGTGAGGGAAAGATGAAAGAAATGATATACATTCTAAGTATAATACATTTTCAAAGCAGTGTAAATGTCCATATAAACATATTCACTTTAAAATTAATGTAAGTTTTCAAGCTTTAAACCAGTGTAAATGTCTATGTGAAAATATTCAGTTTAAAGTTAATGGAAGTTTCAAACTTTTCAATCAGTGTAAACATAAGTGAAAACATATTCACTTTTTATTGTGAACACTTTTCAATCAGTGGAGATGAATATGTAAGCAGACTATATGTATTATTAACTTTTTTATTTAAATGTAATGTAAAGTTAAAGCTATTCAATTTAAATTTAAAGAAAGTTTATCCCGTGAGATTAAATTTAATTCTCATCGAGGGTAAATTCTGAGTTAATTGGGATGGTGGTATGGGAAGATAGGAACCCATAACTATGGGTTGGAAAACGTCATACTCAGAAGAGCGTTTCGTTCTATTCTTTTACCATTGTTAATGGTGGTACCAGCAGAAAGTACTATTTCTGGCGTAGAAGGGAACAGTGGCCTAAGCTTTAAGACGAAGGACCCACTTGGTAGACTCTCCTTGACATTTCTGGGAAACGAGCTACCCCCGACAACCTTGACCAGAGACGAGCGTGAGCAGAGTGAAAAGAACCAACCTATAAGAAGGAGCAGAACCGTCATTGGCAGCTAAGTTCAAATATATGCTGCCACTTGAACTTCTTGTAACATTTCACAATCCATAACGACCGTGATGATAACTTTTCTTGATCCATAACTATTCAAATTATTTTCCAACTGTTAAAACTTAAGTGATTATTAAATTTTGTTATTTGTAATTATACAAATTTAACTTCGATTTAATCATTTAAAAGTTACTGCATGTTTGTCTCAGTCAATTTACTACACACACTCTAAACAAAGCTATTCTAGAATAATAGAATTCCACTGAGTAAATCAGGCTTGGGGGCTTAAACGAGCTGAAATTAATAAGTGATTAAATCCTTCACAAAAGTGTCGGCAGAATTACAGAGTTAACATACTCAGCAAAAGCAGTATTGTTCTCGCTTATTCTGAATATCTTGTGAAGACTCCCTGGAGAAAGAAGCGTTTTGTTTCTTCTATTTACATATCTGCCAAGAGTAATCTTGTGCGAATGTAGACACCTTTGAAGCCCATATTAGATACTCTTGAGTTTTGGCCACTGTTGGTCCACTACTGCAAAGCAGGGGAGGCAATACCGTCACAAAAACTATAAACAATAAGGGAAATAATTATCATCACTCTTCAGCTCCCTTAGGAGCATAGGCCTTCAAGAAAATGGCGCCAAGTCTTGCTGTCACGTGCCATCCGCTCATTGTCTTTCCATATCTTCTTCAGCCGCTTCAAGTCTGTCACCAGCTCTCTTCACCATGTATTCCTTGGTATCCGTCTACCTCTCTTACTCCGTGGATTCCTGAACAAGGACTGCCTAGTAATGCTATCAGCAGGTCCGTGGATTCCTGAACAAGGACTGCCTAGTAATGCTATCAGCAGGTCCGTGGATTCCTGAACAAGGACTGCCTAGTAATGCTATCAGCAGGTCCGTGGATTCCTGAACAAGGACTGCCTAGTAATGCTATCAGCAGGTCCGTGGATTCCTGAACAAGGACTGCCTAGTAATGCTATCAGCAGGTTCGTGGATTCCTGAACAAGGACTGCCTAGTAATGCTATCAGCAGGTCCGTGGATTCCTGAACAAGGACTGCCTAGTAATGTTATCAGCAGGTCCGTGGATTCCTGAACAAGGACTGCCTAGTAATGCTATCAGCAGGTCCGTGGATTCCTGAACAAGGACTGCCTAGTAATGCTATCAGCAGGTCCGTGGATTCCTGAACAAGGACTGCCTAGTAATGCTATCAGCAAGGATTCCTGCCTAGTAGCAGGTCCGTGGATTCCTGAACAAGGACTGCCTAGTAATGCTATCAGCAGGTCCGTGGATTCCTGAACAAGGACTGCCTAGTAATGCTATCAGCAGGTCCGTGGATTCCTGAACAAGGACTGCCTAGTAATGCTATCAGCAGGTCCGTGGATTCCTGAACAAGGACTGCCTAGTAATGCTATCAGCAGGTCCGTGGATTCCTGAACAAGGACTGCCTAGTAATGCTATCAGCAGGTCCGTGGATTCCTGAACAAGGACTGCCTAGTAATGCTATCAGCAGGTCCGTGGATTCCTGAACAAGGACTGCCTAGTAATGCTATCAGCAGGTCCGTGGATTCCTGAACAAGGACTGCCTAGTAATGCTATCAGCAGGTCCGTGGATTCCTGAACAAGGACTGCCTTGTAATGCTATCAGCAGGTCCGTGGATTCCTGAACAAGGACTGCCTTGTAATGCTATCAGCAGGTCCGTGGATTCCTGAACAAGGACTGCCTTGTAATGCTATCAGCAGGTCCGTGGATTCCTGAACAAGGACAGCCTAGTAATGCTATCAGCAGGTCCATGGATTCCTGAACAAGAACAGCCTAGTAATGCTATCAGCAGGTTTCTTTAATGTGTGTCCTATCCATCTCCAGCGCCTTCTACTCATCTCTTGTTCCACTGGCACTTGCCGGGTTCTTGTCATCTCTTGTTCCACTGGCACTTGCCTGGTTCTTGTCATCTCTTGTTCCACTGGCACTTGCCTGGTTCTTGTCATCTCTTGTTCCACTGGCACTTGCCTGGTTCTTGTCATCTCTTGTTCCACTGGCACTAGCCGGGTTCTTGTCATCTCTTGTTCCACTGGCACTTGCCTGGTCCTTGTCATCTCTTGTTCCACTGGCACTTGCCGGGTT
The DNA here is from genome assembly GCA_024509875.1 of Oreohelix idahoensis. NCBI lineage: Eukaryota > Metazoa > Mollusca > Gastropoda > Stylommatophora > Oreohelicidae > Oreohelix > Oreohelix idahoensis. The sequence goes on along the minus strand of JAMPIV010008871.1, from coordinate 82,466 downwards.
CTTGTCATCTCGTGTTCCACTGGCACTTGTCGGGTTCTTGTCATCTCTTGTTCCACTGGCACTAGCCGGGTTCTTGTCATTTCTTGTTCCACTGGCACTTGCCTGGTTCTTGTCATCTCTTGTTCCACTGGCACTTGCCGGGTTCTTGTCATCTCTTGTTCCACTTGCACTAGCCGGGTTCTTGTCATCTCTTGTTCCACTGGCACTTGCCTGGTTCTTGTCATCTCTTGTTCCACTGGCACTTGCCGGGTTCTTGTCATCTCTTGTTCCACTGGCACTTGCCTGGTTCTTGTCATCTATTGTTCTACTGGCACTTGCCGGGTTCTTGTCATCTCTTGTTCCACTGGCACTTGCCGGGTTCTTGTCATCTCTTGTTCCACTGGCACTTGCCTGGTTCTTGTCATCTCTTGTTCCACTGGCACTTGCCTGGTTCTTGTCATCTCTTGTTCCACTGGCACTTGCCTGGTTCTTGTCATCTCTTGTTCCACTGGCACTAGCCGGGTTCTTGTCATCTCTTGTTCCACTGGCACTTGCCTGGTCCTTGTCATCTCTTGTTCCACTGGCACTTGCCGGGTTCTTGTCATCTCTTGTTCCACTGGCACTTGTCGGGTTCTTGTCATCTCTTGTTCCACTGGCACTAGCCGGGTTCTTGTCATTTCTTGTTCCACTGGCACTTGCCTGGTTCTTGTCATCTCTTGTTCCACTGGCACTTGCCGGGTTCTTGTCATCTCTTGTTCCACTTGCACTAGCCGGGTTCTTGTCATCTCTTGTTCCACTGGCACTTGCCTGGTTCTTGTCATCTCTTGTTCCACTGGCACTTGCCGGGTTCTTGTCATCTCTTGTTCCACTGGCACTTGCCTGGTTCTTGTCACCTATTGTTCTACTGGCACTTGCCGGGTTCTTGTCATCTCTTGTTCCACTGGCACTTGCCGGGTTCTTGTCATCTCTTGTTCCACTGGCACTTGCCGGGTTCTTGTCATCTCTTGTTCCACTGGCACTTGTCGGGTTCATGTCATCTCTTGTTCCACTGGCACTTGCCTGGTTCTTGTCATCTCTTGTTCCACTGGCACTTGTCGGGTTCATGTCATCTCTTGTTCCACTGGCACTTGCCTGGTTCTTGTCATCTCTTGTTCCACTGGCACTTGCCGGGTTCTTGTCATCTCTTGTTCCACTGGCACTTGCCTGGTTCTTGTCATCTCTTGTTCCACTGGCACTTGCCTGGTTCTTGTCATCTCTTGTTCCACTGACACTTGTCTGGTTCTTGTCTCAACTTTTGTTCCACTGGCACTTGCCTGGTTCTTGTATCAATTCTTGTTCCACTGGCACTTGCCTGGTTCTTGTCTCAACTCTTGTTCCACTGGCACTTGCCGGGTTCTTGTCATCTCTTGTTCCACTGGCACTAGCCGGGTTCTTGTCATCTCTTGTTCCACTGGCACTTGCCGGGTTCTTGTCTCAACTCTTGTTCCACTGGCACTTGCCTGGTTCTTGTCTTAACACTTGTTCCACTGGTACTTGCTGGGTTCTTGTCATCTCTTGTTCCACTGGCACTTGCCGGGTTCTTGTCATCTCTTGTTCCACTGGCACTTGCCGGGTTCTTGTCATCTCTTGTTCTACTGGCACTTGCCTGGTTCTTGTCATCTCTTGTTCCACTGGCACTTGCCGGGTTCTTGTCATCTCTTGTTCCACTGGCACTTGCCGGGTTCTTGTCATCTCTTGTTCCACTGGCACTTGCCGGGTTCTTGTCATCTCTTGTTCCACTGGCACTTGCCGGGTTTTTGTCTCAACTCTTGTTCCACTGGCACTTGCCGGGTTCTTGTCTCAACTCTTGTTCCACTGGCACTTGCTGGGTTCTTGTCATCTCTTGTTCCACTGGCACTTGCCTGGTTCTTGTCTCAACTCTTGTTCCACTGGTTCTTGTATCAACTCTTGTTCCACTGGCACTTGCCTGGTTCTTGTCTCAACTCTTGTTCCACTGGCACTTGCCGGGTTCTTGTCATCTCTTGTTCCACTGGCACTTGCCTGGTTCTTGTCTCAACTCTTGTTCCACTGGCACTTGCCTGGTTCTTGTCTCAACTCTTGTTCCACTGGCACTTGCCTGGTTCTTGTCTCAACTCTTGTTCCACTGGCACTTGTCTGGTTCTTGTCATCTCTTGTTCCACTGGCACTTGCCTGGTTCTTGTCATCAGTTCCTTGTTAGTTATATGTCATGCCACTTCAACCCTTCTCTCCTACACAAGTACCCATTTATGAAAGTCTGTATGTTATTGACTGTTGTTTTTATTGTTCTCTACGTTTTAGAGATATACATTTGGACTGACGTGACGTTAAGACGAAAAAAAAGTACTTTGGGGAAATTCCCGAAACCTGATCTAAATGTAGCGGAAATAACAGGCTGGAAATTTGAGAAATGTACAATATGGGTTTACATTTCCTGTGTAATAATTCCCCAAATGTTGGAACGTGTCCACATGAGAATAATTATGGGCAGGTGAAGGGTGTCAAAAGGGTATGACAGTGTATTGTCAAATTATTGACAGACAGCCGTCTGCTTTGACCATATCAGTATAATTTGTATCAGTTTAATACCTTAGGTCAGGGCAGTTTCTGTTTACGTCAACGTCTACTTCTCCAACGTTCTCATTTTCCTCCTTCATTTCTTCTTCTATTTATGGCTGTTTTTTGTGTGTCTTCTTATCGCCATCTTTTTCTTCTTTCCTACATTGCTGTTATTACTACATCTGTAGCAGCAGCACCTTTTGATAATATTACAACGTACTCCTTGTTCTGGAATACTCAGGGTAAGAAAGGTAAGGGGGGAAGAGAAGAGAATGGGAGACATACACGACAGGGATGAGGAAGACATGGACAGACCTTGACCTGATGGTACGGGGTAGGTAGACGTTTGTTGCAGGTCTATCCTCACTGGGGAGCTGATATGTGAATGTATCATCAGATGCTACACGTAATGCTACCTTCACTTTTGCTATTACAATCACAACGACTTTTCGCTGACTGCTGTAACTTATACTCACTATTGTTTCTAATATTTATTCTTTCCCTCTATCGATCCTTATGGAGCATCGAGCTACCTACCATTACATTAGTCCACACGCAGTAAGCAGCTTCAAAGCACTAATGTGTTTTTGCAGTGGTAATTTGTGTAGAAAATCGAGGAAGTTGAGGGGAACTGCGGTAAGACGTGGAGTACAATGGATGGGTATGAAAAAAAATCGAAAAAAGGTGATTCGTCTTACGAGGACAAAAGACAAAGAAAGTAGTCTACGTTACGGCCACAAGGCCTTCGTCAGGAAAAGAAAGAAAGTGAAGGCTAGATAGGAGACATAAGAACTTAAAGAAATATAAAAATAAAACCTAGGTACTTCCCTGAAGGCGAAGCATGGCTGAAAAGGAAGTGACCTCTCTAATCATTTAAGTGCTGGCTGAATCTGTCCCCAAGTCGTTTGCCTGTTTGGCCAATATAGGTTTTGCAGCAACGTTTACATATGATCGTATAAATGACATTACGCGATTCACACGTGAAGCTACTAGTGAAGGTGTACGTAGCCTTAGGAAATGACACCTTCTGGGTTGAGATGACATACTTGCACGTGTTGCATCGTGTCCGACCACAGGGTAGTGTGCCAATGTGAGTGGCATTCTCCTTTGGGACTTCCTTTTCAGCCATGCTTCGCCTTCAGGGAAGTACCTAGGTTTTATTTTTATTTTTATATTTCTTTAAGTTCTTATGTCTCCGATCTAGCCTTCACTTTCTTTCTTTTCCTGACGAAGGCCTTGTGGCCGTAACGTAGACTACTTTCTTTGTCTTTTGTCCTCGTAAGACGAATCACCTTTTTTCGATTTTTTTTCATACCCATCCATTAATTTGTGTAGCCATTTGTTTTACATGGTGGGGATACTAACTCCATGCATTAGCTCACCTTAGTCGCATATTACGATATGCCGAGTGGGAGAACTGTTTTTATTACTTTTTGGCCACCTTAGAGACACCGTGAGCTTTTACAACAACTACAACTGCAAGATGGTCTTCATCTTTTTCTTGATCATCCTTTTCTTCTTGAATTATTTTTTAAAAAGCCCGATAACAGTCTTTTATACTTTTTAATGCGCCTTATTATAACCGACGGTACTTGTCTCTAGGTTGAACGGGATGTGCTTCTCCAAAACGAAGCAGAACTCCTAAAATAAAAATATGAACCATCGTGCTTTTACTACCAAGGGTCTGTTTATGCAGCCGCTGCTAATAATAGGCCACAAATTCTATTTCTATCTTTCAATTCTTGTCGTCCATTTTTATTCATAAGACAGAGGTCATGACATCCAATGTGGGCAATCTTGAGCCCTTAACAATAAGGAACCAGAAGCTGGAACAGACAGACACATTTACATACCTAGTATGCGTAGTAACACCAGACGGCGAAACAAGCAAAGACATTAACAACAGAATGAATAAAGCGAGAACAGACTTTGCTAGTCTAAACAACATATGGAAGTCCTCTTAGTACAGCACAAACTAAGATTAAATGAGAACTGTGTACTTTATGTGCTTCTCTGTGGTGCGGAATGCTGGAGAGAAACAGAGAAGGAAAAGTCGAAATTGTCCTCTTTCCACACAATCTGACTTAGGAAAATTCTCAGAATCTTTTGGCCGAATACAATCACCAACCAAGAACTGCTTACTTTCTTAAGGGCAGTATTTGAAGATTTTTATATAGATCTACACACTGAGTTAGGCACTTGTCAGAGACTAGACGCATTACACGCTTTTTTAGTGAACGGAGTCTCTTTGTGTTGGACATTGAGCAACCATCCCAGATTGTGGAGCAATAGTCAAGGTTTGCTTGTATGTGAGATATATAAACAATTTTCGTGCTTCTTCATCTAGGAAATGTTTGATTTTAGCTAATTGGTAAACTTACGAAAGAGGCCGACCAAAAACAACTTGATGGAGAACTGTGGAGGCCGAGATGCAAAGAATGAACCACAGCTGAGGCACTGTACGAAAGATGGCCGCCGACTGAGCAAGGTGGAAACAGTTTGTTGCTACCCTACAAGACGCCACCAGGTGTGATGGCCACTGACTGCTTTGACAGTCGGCGGAAAAGAATCAAAGAAGAAGAAAAAGGAAAATTTTTATTCATGTCCTCGTCTCCCTTTTTTAATCTTCTTTGACAGCATTCTGAGCCTATCAGATTCCTCATTGTACATGCAATCCTGACATTTTCTGACTATCGTAAAGGACGGTTCCGATTCTCAGTTGTGTTAGCATCGTTGATTGGTGAATTCCTCCAAGGTTTTTAAAACAATAGTTTTGCAATAACAATGTCAGCGAATACTTGAGTAAGCACAAGCTTTGTCTAAGGAATTTTCTGGCTAAAAAGCCGGAAATAATAGCACATGTATTTCGACTTTGTGAAGCCGAAATTTTCCATCGCAAGCTCTTAGATAGTAGATTTTCAATATCACCACTTTTGAACCAATCGCGTCCGACGCACAGATGATCCACAACTGGCACGAGCCGAACGTGACAGCGACGATACAGATCTAATAGCAAAAATTTCTAACCAGATTTCACTAGATACAATAAAACAATTAAAATACAACAGTTAAAACTTTATATATGCCACTACTATTCGGAAAGTCCACCCTCAAAAACAATTTCATAAATTCGCCACTGGTTAACGTTGTTCTTAAATGACTACGGTCCAGTTATCAACACTATTCTATTACCATTTTTACCATTTTTGATCGTAGTTGCTAAATAAAGCCCCGCTGTTACTGCAGCCTCAGTGGCAATTTTACCATCTTGGTAATGCTGGCCAGCAGTCAATAAGTTCTGTTTAGAATATTTTCTTATTTTCACTTTGTTCCCCCACAGAGTTCAATTTGTTCCCCCACATTGTTCAGTTTGTTCATGATGCCAGCTAGCAATATAGCCCTCTAGTTTATACTGTTCCTTTGTCAATATACACGTCTGACGTATATACGATTGTCTTTTCAATATACTCTACTTGTCCATACAACACGATTGTTGTCGTTATACTTCTCTTGTTTATACAACCCTATTGTCGTTAAATTTGTACTTGTTTATACAACCCTATTGTCGTTAAATTTGTACTTGTTTATACAACCCTATTGTCGTTAAATTTGTACTTGTTTATACAACCCTATTGTCGTTAAATGTGTACTTGTTTATACAACCCTGTTGCCGTTATACTTGTCTTGTTTATTCAAGCCTCTCGTCGCCATACTTGTCTTGTTTATACAACCCTGCTGTCGTTAAACTGTTCTTGTCTATACAACCCTGCTGTGGTCATACCTTTATCATCTACACAACCCTATTGTCGTTATACCTTTCTTGTTGCAAAGATGTCCTGTTGTATAAAGTCCATTCATCACAGAGCTGATCAATACACTCAACAGCCCACATTGCCTTTCTTCTGCTCTTAATAACATCGATATGCACTGTATTTTTAGCAGAGTGATTAAACTTACCGGAAGACTTAGGAAAAAAATGTGTTATATCTTACATAAGAACATATAAATAAATAATTCACTAATTGAAACTGAGGACCATCTCGTGCTTTATATACTCTTCATTACTCTATGAAGTAGAAACATGGACAATAAACATGCAGCTGGAAGAAAGAATTGAGGCCTTTGAGATGTTTATATGTAGAAGAATGTGGCGCATCTCGTAGAAAGAGGGGGAAAAAAGAAATAAAGAAGTCCCGGAAAAGCTAGGAATGTAAAAAGAAATAATGAAGGGGATCAATCTTAGCTATAATATTTTGGCTGTATATAAAGACATAACAGCTTGCTGAAGACCATAATAGAAGGCAGAGTTTAAGAGAAACGCGCAAGAGGAAGACAAAGCTATACGTGGGGACATAATTTCACGAGATGGATGGGAAAAAGTTTATCATAATATATCATGAAGACAAGAGACAGAAGACTTTGGTGTTCCATAGCTGTCACGGGATTGCGTTACCTTGCTTTGCAGTAGTAGTCCACTAATGGTCACAACGCAAGCGTATCTAAAAGTAGGTCGTCCAAGGTATCTGATGCGTGATGCCATATGATGATGGATGGCACCCGCATGTCTGGTTTTGTGTAGTGTGTAGATGTGTTCAGTCAAAACAATGTTCATACAACAATAACAGGGCAATCCACATAGGACGTCAGTAAACTCACGACGTAAAAAGTCAATGAGTCTTGAAACAGCCGTTGACGTTTTTCTTCATTATTTATTGTGGACGCCACAGTGACAAAATGGTTACGCAAATGTGTAGGCACATCAAACAGTCATTATCACAGCAACATTCAATACAGCAATAGACGGTAGACATCATTACAATGATGAGTCAGATGCATGTTATATTTCATAGTGCTGTAAATGTAGTCAGGTGAAAAACTCCATCCTTTTCTATAACAGCCAGGAGATAACCAGATGTATGAGATCAGTTCACTCTCCTTAGGTTGACTTCAGCAAGACAGACACGTCTGCCGAAGTATAAATAATGTCCTCAAAAATATCCTCTAGATAATAAAGGTTTTCTAAACCTAGTTCATTTAACAAAGTAGCAAGTAATGGTCCTTGGTACATGCATCAACCGATGCAGCACAATGCAGCGACATGTGAGCTGGAAAAGAACATCTCGTGACGACGACTTTCGGAGACAGGCTATGAATCGAAATCGCTCACGACCCAAAATCGATAGAGTTAATGAAAAAGTCAATTTACCTTGCTTTCATGAAATACACAGAAATATCACGCCTCCCGACATGTGGGAAAACACTAGAGGTATTATCTCGACTAAACGAAATATCCATAAGAGGACTACACATCCCTGACAGAACAAAAAAAAGCGGAGATCCCCTCTTCAACGAGGCATCTCCTTCGCCATTCCAAATCGCTCACTCCCCACTAGTGGTGGGCGGAAACCGATCGACAAAGAACAAGACAAGTCATGCGCAGTCCAGCGCAAAAAAGACCACAGCTCAAAAGTTAACTGCATTCGATACCAACGCGAGAAGACAAATGCTTACCGAGAAAAGTGACTATAGATTTCAAGCAGTTGTTGCCCTTGCGTTATAAAATAGATATTGTAAAAAACGATGTTGCGAGAATTTATCACGCAACATATCACCACCTCCTCCCGATAAAAAAAAAATGTGGAACATATTTTTTTTTTTTAAATATCAAAGAGCATGCGATAAGCGGCTCAAAACGCACGAATTATGCGCTGATAATTAATTAAATTGCCAAACAATAGGCTAATTATAGAGTGTCTGGTGAGGATATACCTCAACAGAAAAATAAATATGTCTCAAAAAATATTCACATCGGGGAGGTGTCACCAACACACATCACTTTAGCATGTAAACACAATATACGTATGCAAGTTACTATAATCATCATTAAACAGCATACTCTAATATTGTCTTTAAAAATGGATGTACAAATCTGATAGGAAAATTTAAATAGTACATTCTTTGACATGTAATGACATAAGTACATAGTAAAGTTAAACTACATGACGATCCAGGATATATGCTCTGGTATTCCGAGGGTAAGTACACAATCTAGAACTCGTCATGCTTGAAACTAGTAAGGTAAGTCCTCAGCTCAACAATGACATTCTGAGAAAGTACAAGCAATATAATGCTAATTAATAACTAATATGCTTCATAAGGTACAATACATTATTAATAATTGTGGCTGTTTAGTAAACTAACGGCCCTTATATTAACTACTCAGTCCTCCTCTATCATCTTAAAAACGAACAGAAGAAGATGACAACAAAGCACGATAGTGTGTACATATAAAGTAAGTACAGATGTGCTAATCTATTGTAGTAATATAGGTGTGTTATGACTCTGTAATATATGGAAATATAGGACAGAAGTATTAGTTGGAGTCATGTGGGCATCTAGACAAAATGTCAGCCATCACATTATCCGCACCACGGATAGCTCGTACCGTGAAGTGAAAAGGTTGAAGAGCTATAGCATATCGAGTGGATCTCGAACTCTTCAAATTCTTAGTCTGAATAGCTGTAAGAGCTTTCTGATCAGTCTCTAGAATGAAATGTGCGCCCAGGAGGAATCTTTGTAGCTTTAGAATTGACCAAACCATCGCTAACAACTCACGGTCTAAAACCGAGTAGTTCCTCTCTGCCGCATTTAGTTTTCTAGAAATGTACATAACAGGATGCAGAGTATTTGCATATTCATGCATCAGTGCTGCTCCAATCCCAGTGGATGAAGCATCACTCCGAAGAACAAAAGTCCTATCAAGAGTAGGTAATCTTAAGATGGGAGGAGAAGAAAATATATTCTTGATTTGGTCTAGTGAAGATTGGCATTCTTCAGACCAACGGACCAGATTAGGCGAACCTTTCTTCAACAATGTTGATAGAGGTGCCATGATCGAAGATAAATTTGGAATAAATCTCCCATAAAATTGAATTAAACCTAAGAGACTCCTAACTTGTTTCTTCGTTTTAGGAACAGAGATGTTCAGTATTTTGGAAGTATTGTGGTCTTCTGTCTTCAAGAGACCATGACAACACGATGACCCAGGAAAGAGATTTCACCAAAACCAACAAAAGCTTTAGAAGGTTTTGCTGTCAAATTATTCTCACGTAGAGTGGACAGTAAGTCATATAACCCTAAATAGTGATCTTCCCAGGTATCACTGAAGAGACAGATGTCATCTAAGTATGCGATGACATCCGAACGATGTGACAGAATTCGACGCATCATGCGAACGAAAGTGGCAGGGGCGTTCATGAGACCAAAAGGCATAACATTCCATTGAAATAGACCCCTAGGTGTAGAAAAAGCAGTAAGAGGTTTGGCATGCTCTGCTAAAGACACTTGCCAATAACCTTTAGACAAGTCAAGTTTAGTGAAGAATCTAGAATTAGAAAGTCTAATCAGTAGATCTTCTAACAAAGGCATCGGTTCAGCGTCGAACTTTGTGACATGATTCAATTTGCGATAATCAACGCAAATTCGTATGTTCTTATCCTTCTTCCGGACAATAACCATGGAAGAAGAATATGGTGAAGTCGATGGTTCAATTATATTTAATTGAATCATTTCATCCAATTCACTTTTCCACTTGCGACTGAAAGTGTATAGGAGTAGGATACGGCCTAACCCTAATTGGATTATTGTCGGTAAGAATTATGTCATGTTCTATGACATCTGTGTGTCCAGGAATGTCAGTGAGAACATCCTGAAATGTTTGTAACATCGACGAGACTTGTCGATGTTCGTCACCAGAAAGATTAGGAGAAACAGAAACGTTTTACCAAGATTCCGTGGAATGTAATGGAACCACTGGAAGGGGAAGGTTGACATCAGAGAAGGTAGCTTCCTCATCCTGAATGACAGACAGGGATGAATAATGACCGTGAGGTGCAGGAGCATCATCCGTTGCCTGGAAAATAGGCAGCAAATAGTCCGGACGTTCGTGAAATTCCGAAAGCATGTTTATGTGGAAAGTTTTATGCTTTCCATCAATATCGACCACATAGTCAACATCGGAAATCCGAGAGACTATTGCATACGGACATTTCCATGCAATAAGAAGTCTATTTTCCCTACGGGGGCGTAGGACGAATGCTTTGTCACCTGGACAAAGTTGTCGTAGACATCTATTCTTGTTTGCAAACTGTCTTGCCTTCTCTTTAGCAATTTCTGATGAAGCAGTTGCTAGCTTACATGCCTCAATGATCTTTTGTCTAAGAGCAATGACATACTCATATGAGGATTGAGTTTCATCGCTAATATCATCGGCAGTGGATGATGAGATCGTGTAATAAAGACAAATAGGGCCGCGTGGACGCGCGCCAAAGACAAGTTCGAAGGGAGAAAATCCTGTGTGTTCATTAGGGACTTCTCTATAGGCAAAGAGAGCCGCGGGTAAAACCCTGTCCCAATCTTGAGGATGATCTTCAGTTATCTTACCAAGCAAAGTCTTGATCGTTCTATTCAGACGCTCAACTAACCCATTAGACATAGGATGGTAGATACTACTGAGAGATCGTTCAATATGTAAGGTAGACATTACCTGTGACATAGTGTCAGATATGAGTTGAGTGCCATGGTCTGACAGTATTTCTCTGGGGAACCCCAAGCGAGAAAATATCAACCAAAGAGCATCTGCGATATCTGTAGTAGATATGCTCTTAAGAGGAATAGCCTCTTGCCAACGTGTGCACATATCGACACATTTAAGGATAAACTGATGTCCTCTGGCCGACTTGACCTTAAAAGGGCCAATAATATCTATGGCCATTTTCTGAAACGGCCGAATAGGAATGTCGTGGTCCTCTAGATTTGACCTCCTGACATACCTTGCATGATCGGCAGTAAATACGAATGTCCTTATTGACAAAAGGCCAAAAGAAAGCCGCAAGGACTCTCGACTTCTTACGGGCAAAACCCATATGTCCAGCACATTGCGAGTCATGAGCATGTTGTAATATTTGGACTCTCATGCTCTTGGGAACAAGAATTTGCGAATGTGCCGACGTAGTCGAATCTTGTACCATACGTACAAGTACGCCGTTTCTCATTGCAATCCAAGATTTTCTATTTGTATCCTGATTCGGATCACCTTTCTTCGCAAGAACGAAGAATTTTTTTAAAGAAGTATCTTCTTCTTGCAATTTTATGAAAGAGTCACGAGTGATTACTAAGTGACTATCTTGGCTATCAACTTCATTATCACTATTTAGTGAAGTTTCGGGTGTTTGTAGAGCTTGTGCTCTTGGAACTACTGCATTTGTAGCTTGCATGTTATTATCTTCCCAAGCAGCAATCTGCTGTGGGGTACACTCCCTAACTCCGTGAATACGACCAATAATAAGGTCCGCAATAGGATTAGGTAAGAGACAAGCATGCACAACTCCAGTAAAGAAAGGAGTGGCAATGCGAATTACAGCAGTAGGATATTTTTCTAGAGTGCCGCCAAATGTGACACATTTAATAACCCTTCCTGTAGCACAAGATGGATCTACAAGCGATTGTCTAACACCAATAGTGGTGCATCCGGAATCGAAAAGTAGTGAGACCGGAGTATCATTAACAAGACCCTTATGTAGGATTAAAGAACCCCTCCCGTCATGCGCAACAGCAGCAGGAAGAGCGGGAAGTGGGTGACCACAACTCAAAGTAGTTATGGTACCCGGTTCGAATAAAGTACTGCATTGGGGGCATTTGTTTGCTCTCTCAAAGTCAAAAGCAGAACTAGTGACAGCGTCAAAGTTTTTTACTATCAACAACATGATTACAGGCTCCCTCAGTTTCCTGTTGTACAGCATTAGCCTGCTGATATCTCTTTTTTTTGTGTTGAGATCTACCCCGACTATTATTACCTCTATTACCATATCCTCTTTTGAAATGCTTATAATTATTAGGGTGATAGTAACGACCACTATCAGGTTGTCTCCAATTCTTCGAAGAAGAATCACTATGAAATTGGTTTCCATGATTTTGACAGAAATTACCGCTACTCTTTCTATCAAAATTTTGTTGGAATCTACGAGCAAAGTTTTGACCATACGGAGCTGCCGAAGCAACTGGTAAACCTTCTTTCACCTTAGAGTTACCCATGGTTATGTGTGGGTGCGCAGTTACGTATTGGCAACAGAAATCTTCCATTTCTTTTATTGTTTTAGGTTTACGTTCATGAAGGAAAGCAAGGAAAGACTCATTGACAGACGACATGACTTTGTCTCTAAGTATTAAGTCCATAAGTCCTTCATAAGTTTTTTCCGTCTTAGATAGTTCAACCCATCGTGAGAAAGTAATGCGTATTCTTGCAATAAACTCGGAGAATTCAACTCCATTTTCAGGTAACATGTTTTTAAATTGTAGACGATAGCCGTCTTCGTTAAGCTGATATTTCTTTAACAAAGCGGCCCTGACAACCTCATAATTGTTCTTGTCAGGTTCATCCACCATATTTAATATACTTAGAGCTTTACCTGTCAGTATCCCTGATAAGTGATAAACATATTTTGCTTTGTCTATGTTATGAGCTGTACATGCTTGTTCAAATCTGTCCAGATAGAACATTATGTCATCACTGGAAGGACTAAATGTTGGTAACTTAATCTTAAAAGTATCATTATTAGCCTTCCCAGAAGATGAACCCTTGTTTGAATCATTACCATTACTCATGCTCGTCAATTTCAATTTCTCCAACTCTAAAGCTAAGAGTTTTTCTTCATGTTCCATTTTTGCTTTCCTCTCATCGGACTCTCTTTGTAACTTCCTTTCTTCAGCTTGAGCCTGCATTTGAAGTCTTTCATTTTCAGCTTCTTTTTCAAGTCTTTTATTTTCAGCTTCTTTTTCAAGTCTTTTATTCTCAGCTTCTTTTTCAAGTCTTTTATTCTCAGCCTCTTTTTCAAGTCTTTTATTCTCAGCCTCTAGCTGTAGCTGGAGTTTTCTTTCCTCAGCTTCTGATTCCCTTTTTTGTTTTTCCATTTCCATTTGGAATCTCTTTTCATCCACCTGCATCTGCAGTTTCTTTTGTTCAGCTTCCATATGCAGTTTCTTTTGTTCAGCTTCCATTGCTTTATCATATCGAGCAGTTGCAAATTCTTCTAACTTATCACCAGTCTTGCCAAGCAATTTACCCTGCTCAATAAAGTGCTCAAATGTAGACATGTTGTCTAACATATGAGTCCAAAACCTGAAATAATTAACTAATTTATTTCAAACCTAAGTGTAACAAGTCTTAATTAAGCACTTGTATATTCACATCACATTATATTATCCCAGTCTCTGTGGGAAACAAGTCTCCAATCAAAGAACTTGTATATGAAATATCACACTCAATTCTTGATCATAAGTGCACTTCTCATTCAATAGTGCACGACACTATTCATCATTCATTTATCATCAGTGTAGTAGTAACAGTGCATTAGCATAGCCCATTAACTAATTACTATAACTGTAAACAATGACTATGTAAACACATGCAGAATGTAAACATTGAAAATGTAAACAATACAAACAATGTAAACAATAACAATGTAAACAATAACAAAGATCAGCAACAATACAAAAACTTTCGCAGAAATCAACTAAAAATAAAGCAGAAATTAATGAAATATCACAAAAAATGTGACGATATCTGCGATAGAATTAAACAAAATACATGACACCACAGTGTATAAACAAAAATGTTGTATGAAACTAAATTATAGACAAGAGTAGGCTAACAAATACAAACAAATCAAAACAAAACTAAAGAATGCGAAATAATAACGAAAACAATATTAAAACATGTCATCACAGCTAACATAAATAGCAACAGAAGTCGCTTAGCAAATTCCAGTATCGGAAATTTGCAAACCCTACAGAAAACGCTCACAATAGACGACCTCTATGACGTGGCATAATCTAACGGAGACACCACCCAACCGAGAACCCGCTGAAATATAAACATATAAATATACGAATAACATATAAACATATAACATATAGAATGAGATGATACACAGAAGACTCAGCAGAAGTATAAGGGCACAGTTTACATACAAACAGGCCACTTAACTTATAGGCTTCCAATCGTAGAACAGCAGAAAAACGGATGTCAATCAACGTCCTAAAGAGCGAAGCTCCAACGATGATGGCACATCTGAACTGCTTCCACTGCTAACACGATGGTACAAGAGCTTCTGAAATACTGTGTGTTGAGTTGTTTCGGCACTTGACCTTCTAATCCAAAAGTAAGTTGATGGAAATCGATACTTGGCCTTCTTCAGAAAACAACCCGTTTCAACCGGCACTTGACCTTCTCAAAAAACGACAGCACTGGAACCTTGACAGCAGCAACTTGCTTGACTTGCGTAAAAGATAACAGCAGTCCGAGTTATCCGGCAACATGTAACAACGCCGGGTACTGTCAAATTCTTGTTTCCGTCAAAAAATTGAAATTTTGACTTTTACCGGGCAACGCCGAGTACTTTGAAAATTTTGAAGATGTTGACTGTATTGAAGAATGTTAATTTCTTGAAGGATGCTGATGAATTCTTGTTGAAAATGAAGTGGGTAAGGGACCCCGTGTTTGCTAGTACCAGAATCAAACCAGCTTATGGCCACCAAATGATGCGTGATGCCATATGATGATGGATGGCACCCGCATGTCTGGTTTTGTGTAGTGTGTAGATGTGTTCAGTCAAAACAATGTTCATACAACAATAACAGGGCAATCCACATAGGACGTCAGTAAACTCACGACGTAAAAAGTCAATGAGTCTTGAAACAGCCGTTGACGTTTTTCTTCATTATTTATTGTGGACGCCACAGTGACAAAATGGTTACGCAAATGTGTAGGCACATCAAACAGTCATTATCACAGCAACATTCAATACAGCAATAGACGGTAGACATCATTACAATGATGAGTCAGATGCATGTTATATTTCATAGTGCTGTAAATGTAGTCAGGTGAAAAACTCCATCCTTTTCTATAACAGCCAGGAGATAACCAGATGTATGAGATCAGTTCACTCTCCTTAGTTTGACTTCAGCAAGACAGACACGTCTGCCGAAGTATAAATAATGTCCTCGAAAATATCCTCTAGATAATAAAGGTTTTCTAAACCTAGTTCATTTAACAAAGTAGCAAGTAATGGTCCTTGGTACATGCATCAACCGATGCAGCACAATGCAGCGACATGTGAGCTGGAAAACGTAGGGGAGCCTTCACAAGATATTCCCAGAAGTCAAGAACAAACGCTGCTTAAGGGCTGAGCAAATTTCTTAACTTATTATCTGGTCCGTCGCCTTTTGTGAAGGGGTTATGCAATGATTCTGGCCCGTCAAGCCCCCAGATGGAGTAATCCAACGAATGCCCTCTTATAATTAATGACTCTATATTTATATATATGTATTTATCAAGAAAAACTGGCTCATACGTTTGCTTTCGTACATATATATGCTGAGATTACCAGCGTCGTATGACTTGGCCATCCACTAGTAATTTTCACGTGTTAATAAATGCAAAATATAGAATTATAACATGTACAACTTACACCAAATTTCTTTGGGAATACAGACTGACTTCTGGCTCAGATAAGTAGTTACGGCACCTTAAACAAGTCATCTTAAACAAGATGACTCATACACGTGGTTGGGGGTATTTCTTTGCGAATATAATCCCACTATTACTTACTGTTCAGGTCCATACGATTCAAGGTGTCATTAGAGTTTTCCTGGGATACAAGTCAACAAGATGCTCAAACACGTTGCCCGGTCCTTTAAAGTGGAATCCTGATTCTATTCCTTACTCTGGCTTGTCTGGCTGTCTTCTTGACGATCGATTGAATTTCACAGTGTCCTAGACCGGCGGAAGTTTATATTGACACTTTCGGCCCACGCACATTGCAGTTACTATTTGACAAGGCTCTAATAAGGAGTGTTGTAATTTTACATTTCAAACGCTAGCCAATAATATTTAACCATGCGTATTATAATAGGGTTATCCCAACACTTCCTCGTGGAACAATTCTGCGTGACACATAAGATGTGAATTTCAAATGTCTCTTTCAATATAAGGTAGTGTGGTTTCCGTCGAATATTATCACATTTACAAGTTCATTCAAGTGTATCGCCAGATTAATATTATCTGTAACCATCATCACTTAACCTCGAGGGAAATGATTGCGTCACTAATCAGACACTCTAAGTCGCTTGTATGAACATTGAAGCGACTCTCCCCGATTGATCTGTACGGAAATGGTTGCGTAATCGTAAACAAACAATTCACGCCTGAAGTCAATCTGATGTAATCACTTAAGCGATTACAATTAATCCTTAAGGATGGGGGAAAATATGGATTAGGTACGACGAACGAGAGTGGGGAACTACTAAAACACGTCTGTGCTTCAAATCAACTGGCTATAGGAAGAAGCATATTTTCACATAAAAGAATACATAAAACAACATGGATATCACCAGACAACAGAACTGAGAATCAGACTGATCACATATGCATAAATAAGAAGTATAGGTCATCATTACATGACTTAAAGGTATATAGAGGCGCAGATGTGATATCAGATCACCATCTTCTGTTAGCTAAAACAAAATAAAAACTCAAGAAATTTACAACAGTATATAGCCATAGACAATAGTATAATGTGGGATATCTAAGAAATCTGGAAATAAGAGAAACATTTTCAATCACAGCATCCAACAAATACCAAATACTCCAACAGCTGGATGATAAAGCAGACCTCTGGCAATAAAACATATGTGGAGCGAGACATTTGGAGAGGTACTTGGAAAAAATCAGCACACAGTATTGATAACAACGCAAACCATAAGCAAGATGGTGGTCAAGAGAAACAAGAAAGCAGGTTTAAACAGAAGCAAAACCAGAAGCTCCAAAACCAAGGCTCATGAAGTGTACATAGAAGCAAACAAAAGTAACCATCAGGGAAATATAAGCAGCCTCAGATAAGAATGGAAAATTGCAGAAGAGGACCTACAAATCAACTAAGAATGACCAAGTAGAGAAGAAATAAAGAAAGCTTCAGAAAGATGGAAAAGCAGCTGGTGCAGATGGAATTCCAGCAGAGGCCATCAAAACAGATATTGATACCTCTACAGAGATATTATACAAACTACTTGGCAAAGTCTGGGAGGGAGAGGAAATACCAGCATAATGGAAGGAAGGTTATACGGTCAAGTTGCCTAAGAAAGGAAAACGTACAAAGTATAGAGGAGTAATGTTACTATAAGTCCAAGGAAATGTATTAAACAGAATCATCCTTGAAAAATTAAAAGAGTTCATTGACAAGCAACTGAGAGATGAGCAAGCAGGTTTTCGACAAAACAGATCCTGTACAGACCAGATAGCCACTTTCAGAATAATAGTTGAACAAAGTCTGTGAACTAGGAAAAGGCATTTGACAGTGTAGACAGAGAATCACTTTGGAAATTGATGAAGCACTATGGATTTCCCCTGAAGATCATAAACTTAACTTACGAAGACATGACATGCAGAGTTCTTCATGAAGGACAACTTACAGAACCGTTTGGGATTAGAACGGGAGTGCGACAGGTATGCCTCTTGTCTCCATGTTTTTCTTACTAGCAATAGATTCAGTTATGAAAACACTGACATTACACAAAAGAAATGGAATCTGACTAAACAACTTGATGATATAGATTTTGCAGATGACTTGGCTCCTTTGTCCCATAATCATAATCAGATGCAAGATAAAATGAAAATACTCAATGAGAGGTCACAACAAGTGGGTCTTAAAATACAAAGGGAAAAGACAAAGATTATGAGAATAAATGCGAGAAATTATAATAGGTTGAACTTGAAGAAACACCACTACAAGATGTAGAATCGTATATACAGTATATCTTGGCAGCAATATAGACAAAGTTGGAGGAACAGACGTTGGTATAAAAATAAGAATACAAAAAGCAAGAAGAGCTTTCATTGCGTTGGGAAACATATGGAGAACAAGAGAAATCAAGTCCAACACGAAAATAAGAATCTTCAACTCAAATGTCAAGTCAGTCCTATTGTATGGCTCTGAAACATGGAGAACAACAAAAACAACAACCAAAAAGCTACAGACTTTTATAAACGGGAGCTTGCGTAGAAAAGAAGTCACAAATGTGGAACTGATGACAAGAACCAGACAAATGAAAATGGAACAAGAGATGAGAAGAAGACGCTGGCGATGGGCAGGACACACATTGAGGAAACCTGTTGATAGCATTACAAGGCAGTCCTTGTTCTGGAATGCCCATGGAAAGAGAAGCAGAGGTAGACCAAACAACACATGGAAAAGAGAACTAGATACACAAGTGAAGGTGATGAGGAAAACATGGAAAGAACTTGAACTGATGGCACGGGACAGGAGGGCATGTGTTTGTTGAAGGCCTATGCTCCTTGGGGAGCTAAAGGGTATTGATAGACATTGCTTAAAGTAAAAAAAGAAAGAAAGAAAAAAAGAAAGGAAGAAAAGAAAGACAGACACAAATTGAAAGAAAGACAGACAGACAGACAGACAGACAGACAGACAGACAGACAGACAGACAGACAGACAGACAGACAGACAGAATGAAAATCAAAATTTAAAAAAAGATGAATCATAAGAACTGTCAGAAACATTTCCAGGTGGCTGTTTCATTGATTCCGCTGTATTCACTTATCATATCCAAACCTGGGGACAATGTTCAAAAGCTGCTGTGATTTTCGACGTTTAATTTCCCCAGACGTGATCGCAGACAACTTTTGGTATAATTCATGCCGGCGGCAGAATCAAAACCTGGTTTAAGCCGGAGATAGGAGGAGGGGGAAAGCTGTCTGAGTGCTCGGTATCGATGACAACATCAGAAGCAACATTTACAATCACATACAGGGTTAGGAACGGACAAAATAAATCGTCTTTGGTCATTTTTTTATTTTTTTTCTTCTTCTTGGAGCATGGAACATGGGGAGGGGGTATCATCTATGCAACTCACTCCAGTGCAAGAAACTTGCAACAAAACATACATGTCCTCTTGCAGCGTTGGTGTTTGTTGCTATTTTCTGATGAGGTTGCCAGTCCTAAGCACAACCTCATATCAGTCGTATCTTACGCGATGCCTGGGATCAGAGGCCTTCTGAAGAGCTCAGATGAGGACAAGGCCATTTGATATTCTGAGGTTCAACCCCCCCCCCCCCCCCCCCCCCCCAATTTTGTGGATCATGGGTAAAAACATATCTTAATGTAAAGGACGGCATAAAGGATCATACATCCTTGGCTGAGGGGAAGGCTTCACTGTGAGGTGAGGTCCAGGACAAACGGTCCTGCTGGTCTTCCCTCTCGCAGGGTGTGCATGAGGAAGCAGAAGTCCTGTTCTTACTTAGTCTCCCCAGAGACTCTTACCCCGGGGAACTACACGGGGCAACCTTAAAATTGTGAACTCCATTTTTATAATTTAACGGACAAAATGAACTGAAAGCGCATATTTCTTCTCCTTCTTCTTCATACATTTTCAGACGTCAACTTGAACATGTTAAAAAAAAAAAAAAAAAAAAAAAAAAACAAGCAGCAGTTAGCATGAGGTTGTTATATCTGCATATAGTGTTTAAAAGCAAATGTTATGAGTTCGATTCCCGGACGAAAGGAACCAGGAAGAAATAAGAGTCGAATTTCATTATCAAGGTTCTTATCTAACATTAAAATATTTGGAGAACGGCTCAGTTAAAAAACAAAAAAGAAATAACAGCGGTCAGCATTAGGTTCTTGGTATTTCCATATTGTTTTTCAAAGCAAAATTTCTGAGTTAGATTTCCGGTAGACAGGAACAAGGAACAGAGAAGAACCGAAGGTCGCCATCAACATTCTTCTCTAACATGAAAAGATTTGGAGAACGCCTGCGTGAAAGAAAAGGTGGGGAGTTCCAAGAAACACAGCTGATGATTCCATGTTTGATCAAACTTCTTAAGACATGGGGAGAAATATGGACCCACGGAAGTACTGATAAAAGTCTGTGTCCTCCGGGCTAGTTCGCCGATCGTTTCTCCCTCCACACACAATCTCCTCACTGTGAGAAAGAATTTTTATTCTATTTTGCTCATTTAGGAAGAGGAGGAGAAGGAGGGGATGTTAAAAAATGAGTAGGATTTGATTGAATGTAGAGGTGCCCTCTCATCTTCTTCATTATTAATTACTTTTCTTGAGTGTAGTGGTGGTTCATGTAGCTTCGTGAGGGCAGTAACATTACTAGTTTTATACACAGTCAAAGTTGTCGTCCTGGTGTGTTGTCACGTTGCTCTTCTTAAAAGCTGCCACGATTTGGCTAGCAGCGACGAATACATATTTTTGTCAACTCTTACATTCGATGTAAGCGACGATGTGAGTTACAGACTTCACTATATTAGGTCCGGCATCGAGGGGTGGGGTGACCAGTTTTGCTTTTTCTTTCTTCAACTCAAGAGCAAAGTCAGGAACCCATTTACAGCTGGGTAGACTGGAGCGTGATGATACCGTGAATCGAACCCGGCACCCTTGCCGCGAGCGACCAGCGCTCTAACCACTCCGCCAATCGGACGCTCACAAAAACATAGTCGCTATTATTATTGGTGTTCAGAATCGACATCACTGCATTCCGGGCTAACTCATAGGTGCTCAGTCTTCCTCGGTAAATGTTGGAGGGTATGAATACTGACTGCTCGCAAAGCGCGTTGTATGTATAACATGTCCCAGCTAGATGCATCCTCTCATACATCCATCCCTACTAGGCTTACGTCAGGTGCCAAACTCCAGCAGACTACGTCGTGTTCATTCGTCTACTGCAGTGTTGTTCTCTAACATGCGAACCTTCATTGTACTTAGTAGCTATCCTTTATCCATCGCTGCTCTAGCGTGAATTCCAGGACTGGATACCTAACTAAGACACCAGAAGCACTTCCACGCGGTGGCCAACACTTCAGGAATCGAATAGCCACACAAGAGTGGCCCAGCATCCCAGTTCTTCCTATCGTGAAACATGTTGAGAACCACTATTGCACACTAAATTTGGGGGAATCATTTGAGCTCCAAACTTAACTCCAGCCTCTACCTGACTGACTGTGTGCTGTGGCTGTGAATAAAACTATACTATAACTATGTTCTTTGGAATTTTAGTGCCTAAGTAAGTAACAGGAAAGTTAAAGATGTTGGTTAGTAAGTATGGATCAGGAGAAAGAATTGAGTGAAAATTAAATGAAAAGAGTTGGCAAGAATGCATAATTTGGTCACATGACCCAGTTAATAAAAAGCATAAACAAACTGATTATATACAAGGAAAGAATGAAGTTCATTCGTTCGTTCATCTTATTTTCCCTCTTCTTATTCTTTTCAGACAATCTAAAATCTAAATATTATTAAAAGCAGACACAATCGTCCACAGTTCATCACTGTCGTCTCCAGTGCTCAATGTGAATTACTTTTACTCTCGTATCAGTGATACGCAACCATCTCCAACCTGTTGTATTTTAAGTTATTTCGATGCCTTTAGGGAAGTACCTAGGTTTTATTTTTATATATATTTAAGTTCTTATGTGTCCTATCTAGCCTTCACTTTCTTTCCTTTCCCTGATGAAGGCCTTGTGGCCGTAATGTTGGCTATTTTCTTTGTCTTTTGTCCTCGTAAGACGATTATGCAAAACAACAACATAAAAAACAACAACAACAACAGACAAACAAAGCAAGAGCTTTTTGACAGTCAAGTCAAGACAGAAGATGAAAGACTCTACTCGCGATGAAGGTTAAGGCTGTGAATGGAGAGAAGAGAGGGTTTCACTCAAAGAAAAAAGCAGAGGTCACCAAGTCTCGGTTAGTTTGACTATGTCTGAGACGAGATGAAATCAGATAATATGTCCGGCATTGACTTGCCCAGAGCCAGAGATAGGGCCTGTTTGCCCGGGGTGAAAGGTCATTATAGAGAGTGGACTTTGGAGTGTGAGCGCTTTTGACAAGTACGGAGCGCGGGCTGTTTACTCAGATGGATAGACTATTAAGAAAGTCACCTTGGACGACACAAAATATAACAGATTAGAAATGAGCACACGTGAAGTGATTTTGGGGAAATACAGCAACCCGTGTTGTTCCCAAGGATGTCTGATGAGATTTTAAAAAAACAACAACAACAACAAAAAACGAAGAACTGGACTACTTTTACCTCATGCATGTCGCGCAAGGTGACCAATATGCGGTTGTGCACGAAGTTGGCAACCTCATCAAGTAAAATAAATTGCTGCATAAATCACTGCTATACGAGCACTTGAAGGCTTGTGTAGGCTTCCAGGAAGGGGACCACTTGCAGTGGTAGCTCTATGCTCCATATGGAGCCAAGAAGATAACGATGATGATGATGACGTCATCGACCTTAATTGTAAAACTTGACACAGAACATGACAGGCAGCGTGTACAAGTTAGTGTCTCCTCCGGGTGGAAGTTCAGTTGTAATGTGTGTCTAACACTTACCAACTGTTGCCTTATGTCGTATAAACATAAATAACACATAACCCTGGGTAAGTCACTCACGTCTGTTGTTTTTCTGTTGTCCAAGTGTTCTACTTCTTTATTTCTTACGAGTGCCTGAAAACATACCTTTATGTTTGTCTAATATTAATTTGCCTTATGTCGTACAGATTGCATTTTGTGTATTTCTTTACAATCACATTATTAACGTTATCTTGCTGAATTGCCGATAATGAATACCATCATTCTGGATAATAAAAAAGATAATGCTATGACCATGTTCACATTAAAAAATGTATTGTATTTGAATTTTAATCACGTTCATTATTTCATTATTTCGAATCTCGTGACGTACACTTACTATCCAACTCATTCACAGTTGTACATTAGGGTAATGACAATAACAGTTGTAAATTACGGCAATGACTGTGACGGTATTGCCTCCCCTGCTTTGCAGTAGTGGTTCAACAGGGGCCAAAACTCACGCGTGTCTATTATAGGCTTCAAGGGAGTCTATCTTTACACAAGATTACTCTTGGCAGAAATGTATATAGAAGAGTAGTAAAGCTTCTATCACATGGGAGTCTTCACAAGATATTCAGATAAGCGAAAACAATGCTGGCTGTTGCTGAGAACTTTAACTCTGTAATCTGCCGACACCTTTTATGAAGAATTTAGCAATGGTTTTTTCTAGCTCGTTAAGTCCCCACCGCTGAGTTAATCAGTGGAATTATTATTATAATATAACTCTGTTTGCAGTGTGTGTAGTAATCTGACTGAGAAAAACATGCAGTAACTTTAAAGTGATTAACACATTAACTACCGCAAGCCGCTGTCAGCGGCTCACAAAATAATCACATTTGGACCGCAAGCCGCTCAGAGCACCAATCTAATTTTAGTAATAAAACGAATGAAAAATGTACTGAAACCCTCTCTGATCTGGTTCGAGATTTTAAGTAGCAACCGGAAAACAAATTCCCAAAGCATGGTTGTTGTAGAACACTGGAAAATTGATATTATGTTCATATTTTTCAGCGTTTTGGGTTAGTTACCAAATCGTGTAAAACTGTTTACCGTGGCAACTAGTGATAGGACTACAAAAAATGCGTGTACATCTCGTCTAACGGCTGAATAGGATAGAAACGTGTTTCAACAATTGACTGATAGATCTAGCGACGAGGACAGGAGTGAAAACGGTGTGCACATTGATTAAAATTGTGATTTTGATAGAGATGGGGCGTAAGCAGTTATAATTGTGAAAATATTGCAAGTCCTCGGCCATTGGAGGGCCGTTAAATAGCAAAAACCTCTATTAGAGTTACAACCTGTGTTTATTGTAATAGTACATTCATTTATCTTTAAAATGACGTGTAATTCATAAAAATCTGTAAACAATTACGAAAACTACAGCTTACTTTGTGCAAACACCTACAAGATGAAAATGGGAAAAAAATTTAATTCGGCCACAGTGTGTTTTTCAATTCGGTAGTTAATGTGTTAAATCGAAGTTAAATTTGTAACATTACAAATAATAAAATTTAATAATCACTTTAGGTTTTTATAGTTAGGAAATAATTTGAATATTTATGAAAAGGTTTCCATCACTAGAATGGTTTTTTATAAGAAGTTCAAGTGGCAGCATGTAGGTTAACGTAGGTCAAAGGTCAGGCGCCGCACGTTCACAGAACGTCAAGGAGTAACGGCCAAGCTGGGTCTGCGTCTGTCTATAAGACCCTCTTACGACGGCGTCTCGCTAAACGTCAGTCCACTTCTACCTTCACTTGGTTCCATAGATAGTACTTTCTGCTGGTACCACCAATTACTATGACAGAAAAAACGAAACGAATGCTCTTCTGAGTATTGCGTTTTCCAACCCATAGTTATGGGTTCCTATCGTCCATTGCCACCATCCCATGTCAGAATTTACCCTCGATGAGAATTAAATTTAATCCCTCGGGATAAAGCTTTCTTTACATTTAAACTGAATAGCTTTAGCTTTACATTACATATAAATGAAAAGGCTAAACGTACAGATATAATATGGTTTACATTTACATCTCCACTGTTTGAAAAAAGTGTTCACAATATAAATTCAATTACGTTTCGTTTATGTTTACACTTGTGGAAAAGTTTGAAACTTCCATTACTTTAAAATGAATATTTTTGCAAAGACATTTACACTGGTTTAAAGCTTGAAAACTTACATTAATTTTGAAGTGAATATGTTTATAGGGACATTTAAACTGCTTTGAAAATGTGAGTTTTATACTTAGAATGTACACCATTTCTTTCAATTTGCCCTCCCTGCTTCATAGGGAACCTGGAACTACTTTATGCTTTTAGTTCTCTTTATGAAACTATCAATAAAGCAATCACCAGCCCGTGCAGTGGTGGTTCATGAATCATCATTCTAGATACTGAGGTTGCCAGTCTCAAATGACTTTGACATCCAATAGCGAGTTTCACACATTAAACTTCACATGATAATATACACATTTATATATATATATATATGTTATAATATAATATAAATATAATCATATATTATAAATATATATATATATATTATCATATAATGTATTAGTTTCACATGTTAGTAATAAAAATGAAAATGTAAATCACAACTTACGTCAAATTGACAGACTTGTTGCTCAGACGTGAATAAAAGAGACAAATCGTTCTCTTACACGCGCCTGGGTCATGTCTAATAATGAATTTTTTACAATAAATGAATGTCCTCTCTGATCTGGTTTGTTTTTAAATCCTATTGTTAAGTTGGAAAAGATCACACATGTGAAAATAAAGTCGTGAATTCCTTGCAAAAAGGTCGAAAAGCTAGGAATGCAAATGTAGTCGTGATTCCATGGGTGTGTGGATTGGTAAAAAAAGTCTTATTTGGAGCGTGGACTCTCCAATAGGCAAGAAGGTTACGGATTTAATTCAAAAGGAATTTTTAGACTGAATTTTTACTAGTCGTTCACTTCTGGCGAGGATACCAGGTCTGATGTTGTCTTGGCAAGAGCGTGAAATTATTCAGTGCATTATAAAACTGCGAAATGGTCAGACTATATTCCCTGCCTTCGTTTGTTATGGAGTTAAATAAAAGCTCCAATCATAATTTTTCTACAACAGGTCGGGTGCTGTTACTTTCAAAATTTTCCCACATGGAAAAATTTTTGCAAAGGTCGGATCCATTAGGTTGTGCTGAAACTGTTTTGCCCCCAAACACTCATATGGAAGACAAAAATAAATTACAAAAGGTTACAGTATCAGATCGGTAGACACACCACAACATGAAGGATTTCAACTCTGACAACATACCCACAGAATGAGACGAATGTTTTTCACACAGACAGTAATGTTGGTGTATTAAGGATGACCCGGAAGCGCTTATGTCATAAGTTCCGCCTCGTTCACGGGTTATCCTGTGTTTCGCCAGACAAAAAATCTGGTTCTATTCAGCCCACCTGTCCAACACAAGCTGGGATCAACAAGTACCGTCGCTTGAAAAGATGGTCAGACAGATTATGCGGTAAAATATTGTCGCTGACCGTCTACTAACCTGGTGCAACTTAATACGCTCCAATGCGATCATATTCAAACAGGTCTGGTGTTGTACTTTCAAAATATTTCCCACATGGAACAATTTTGCAACGATCACGTCTCCGTATAAGGTGAAATGCTGTCCGATGCCAATAAGGATAAGAATTATTCCCGTAGCAAATACTGCCATACAGGTGTCACACAGACGTAATGTTGTGTTTAGAGACTTTCCCCATTCTATGTCCAGCATAAAGAGTAAAATGAATGAAAGGGAAAAATGAAATGCCAAATAAAAGCGATCGGAGAACGAACGAACGAACGAACGAACAAACTTTATTTTCAAAGGGTTAAGAATTGGGCACGCAGGCCCATCTGACATTCTGCCCTTCCTCTCTCTCTCATCATGTATACTGTATCCTTCCATCCTCACATTTACTTTAAGCATTATTTAGGCATTTATCATTATAAAAGTAATATAACATCAAACATTTGCAATAATCATCATAATTAAAGTATGTTTTAAAATAAAGAAGATAGATAGATAGACAGACAGACAGACAGACAGACAGACAGACAGACAGACAGACAGACAGACAGATAGAACGAACGAACGTACGAACTTTATTTTCAAAAGGTTAAGAATTGGGCACGCAGGCCCGTCTTACATTCTGCCCTTCTTCTCTCTGTCATCTTGCATACCTTATCCATTCAATCGCACATGTATTTTGAACACTATTTAAGCATACAACATTATCAAGGTAAAATAATAACATACATTTGTAACATCCAGTCATAATCAAATTTAAGTATGTAAAAAAAAAAAATAAATAAATAAAAAAAATAAAATAAAATAAATAAATAAATTTAAAAAATAAATAAATAAATAAATAAAAAAAATAAAATAATACACATTAAAAAAAATAAAAATAAAAGTGATTTAAAAAAATAAATTTAAAAATTTAAATTAAAAATAAAAAAACACAATTTAAACCATTCATACGGTAAATTAGACATAATTTGAAACGTAATCAGATTATGGTGGTATATAATAAGAACTCGTGACATATTGGAAATCTGCTGCTGAATGACCTGGGACTTAGTGTGTTGTCAGCGCATGCGGAAAATGTTCCCACAGGTGAGCAGCTTTGAGTCCCAAGCAGATACTGCCACAGGGAGTGAATTGTTGAGGCCTCCACTATACGAGATCCAGCTTTATTACCTATGCTCCTTAGGGAGGTAAAGGGTATTGACTGATAGATGAGAATCGTGCATATAGGCCTGTCTTGCATTTTGCCCTTCCTCTTACTCATCTTTTATTGCTAGTTATCCAGACATTCTCCAACATACTTAAGGTATTAGTTTAATGGCGATGCAACATTATAAGTAGTATAAAGGCATACATTTACAGTATTTGATTACAATTAAGAAGTAAGGTATATTAAAATGAAAAACTAGATCATCAGACCCTCCATACAGTATATTAGATAATAATTCGAAATGTAATCCCTTAGGGCGGCATATAATTGGCACTCATAATGTATTTGAACAGTCTACGATTATATGAGTAGGGACTGTGCATGTTTTTTAGATCATGTGGAAGATTGTTCCAAAGATGAGCAGCTGAGTAAGCCAAGCTCTTCTTGAACAAATCTAGCCTGGGCTTGGGTACCTGTAACTGGTTTAAGCGGTTACTACGTTTTTCATTGAATTTTAAAAGTGGCCACAAATACGTTGGAGCATTCTGTGACAAGATTTTGTGAGCGAATTTAGCTTTGTTAAATAGAAAGCGCTTTCTAAGGGGTAATATTTTAAGATAGTTATATAGATCTATACAATGTGTTTGGTGTTTATCAGCAACTAGGCGCACTGCACGTTTTTGAAGTGAATGAAGCCTTTTTGTGTTGGATATGGAACAACCATCCCAGATTGTGGAACAATAGTCTAGGTATGTTTGTATGTGAGATGTGTAGAACATTTTCCTTGCCCCCTCATCCAGGAAGTGTTTGATTTTTGGCTAATTGGTAAACTTTTTGTGCCGTTAGCTTTGTGAGTGCACTTACATGTGAGTTCCAACTTAGGTGCTGGTCAACAGTTAGACCTAGAGTTTTATGTTCATTTACGTTTTCAATTAGTGATGTTCCAATGTAGAGCTGAAGTGTTGTTTTCTGCGAGTTTTGTAGTTTTTGTCTGGTTGATATTAACATACATTTCGTTTTACTAATATTTATTTGCGTTCGATTCTCGTTGCTCCACTTAATAATATTATGTGTGTCAGTTTGTAAAGATAGTTCTAGTGCAGTGCAACTTTTGTCAATAGTGTAAACAGTACAGTCATCGGCAAACAGATCACAGGATGAATGTTTGATGTACAGAGGAAGATCATTGATGTATACGGCAAAGAGAAGAGGGCCGAGAATAGAGCCCTGAGGAACACCGATATCGACAACAGTTGGGTTGGACAAAGAATTATTGTAAGACACCACTTGTTGTCTGTCTGTCAGAAATGATTTAATTAACTTCACCAGCTTAAGGTTTACTTTCATTGTTTCTAATTTTCTTATTAAAATAGTGTGATCTATCATATCGAATGCTTTTTTAAAGTCTACAAAGATTGCTCCACATAAATTATCGTTATTGATGTTTAGATGCCAGTTCTCTATCATTTTTGTTAAGGCTGTGTCGCATGAATGCTTTGGTCTAAACCCCGACTGACTATCAATAACCAGGTCATTATTAGCTAGGTGTTCCATTGCTGTTTTGTGTATGTGTTTTTCCAGTGGTTTGGACAGCGATGATATAAGCGAAATGGGCCTATAGTTACCAAGGTTGCTATTATCTGATGAACCAGGTTTAACAAGAGGGTATACTTTAGCGATTTTAAAGGCAGATGGAAAGTAACTCCTTGCGAGACATTGATTATATATGTATGTTAGTGTATCAGTAATAGCTGGTGCAGCATAACGCAGTATTCGATTACTGATTCCATCAAGTCCCGATGAGTTATTATCTTTAAGATCAATAAGATAGTTATAAACTTCGTTAACTGTTATAAAAGGAATGTTGCAGGGAATGGTGTTAGTACACTTGTTCTCGCAGAACGTAGATAATTCGCTGAAGTCACAAGGGGAAGAAGGTATGGCGGATTTTATATTGTGGATGTCTGCCTGAAAATGATTGCTGAAGTCTGTACAAGTAAATGAAGTATTGGGATTTTGTGAGTCTGGCGAATTTCTTTTGTTCACTAGGGTATTGATTGCCTTCCATATATTTCTACTGTTGCTTTTGCTTTGAACTAAATTACTAAAGTAGTTTTTCTTTTCTCTGCGAATTAAATATTGTACTTTGTTCCTTGCTGCCCGATATGTAATAATATCCTTATTTTTTGTGCGCTCGGTCCCTCTGCCTCATAGCGGCAAGTACTTCTTGTGTGATAAATGGAGATTTTATTTGTCTTTTTACGCGAATTTCTTTAGTAGGCGCATGCTTATGAAAAATACTATAAAATGTCCGCGTCCAATATGCAATGGCGTCATCAGGATCAGGAAGTTGGTAAACATCGGCGAAAGGCGCATTTCGCAAATCATTTAAAAATAATTCTTGGTTGAAATTTTTTAGACTTCTATATTCAATACTGATGTGTTTATTTTTTGGAGATTTGTACCCATTTTTTGCCCAAGTGCAACATATGGGATAGTGGTCACTCATAGCAATAGTAGGGATGGAACATTGTATAATGTTTTCTGGACAGGTTACGTAGATGTGATCGATCAGTGTGGATGATGTATTTGTCACTCTGGTAGGTTTGTTGACTATTTGTTTCATGTTGTACGATGCTATGATGTTGGTCAATGTTTGATTTGGCTTATGCATATCAATATTGAAATCACCAAGAAGAATAATTTCATTGACTGTAGTGATAACTTTATCCATCATGTTCGTGAAATCATCAAACCATGTTGTTCCTACACTGGGATTACGATAAAGATATCCTATTACAATGGGTCTTTGCTTATGTGGCTTTACCTCTAACCAGATGCATTCTATATCTATGGTCTCTAGATCGTTTCTGCGGCGATAACTGAGAGAAGTGGAAATATAGACTGCTAAACCTGTCTCTAATTGTCTACTAGAATCTCGCCGAATAGTTTTAAAACCAGTACGTGCAATGTCACCGTCTGTTATTTTCTCATTCAGACGATTTAATGAAGAGAAAACAATGTGATGAAAAATCACCAGTATGTCAGTTAATTTAAGAAACAATTTGTGACTGGACAGTGGCAGTAGCTTGTGTCTGAAGGAACATATTAAGAAAAATGAAGAAGAAGGATTGATACTGCCGTAGGGCTGCAGGTGTGAGAAATCACACAAAAGGACAGGGACAGACGTTTCGTCACAATGACACTGTGGCGAAATTCTCGTCTAAATTCGTTCGTTCTTTTTTTCTTTCCCAATCCTCTCTGGCTGTACTTACTCAACCATCTCTTCTAAATGCACATTGTCATTTTCTATTGTTTACGCTTTCATCGATCGTTAAGTACAAACGTACTGGCACAGCATATATTCTGTAACATTTCCACCCAAATGATCTCAATATGACAACAGTTGCTTGTTTGTTTTCCATATTAAAATAACGCTAAGTACTTTAATTTTGTTAACCAATAGTTAATTATTAAACTTGTTATATGCAACTATAAATCTATTTGGCATTAATCACTATTGAGTGAATTTGGTGTCTGCACCCGTATGACTCAATTTACAAAAAAATACTTAACCATACAAAGCTAGTAAACTGATAATTTGCTGAATTACCTTCAGCTGGGGGCTCATAAAATATGAGTCAAATTCTTTCTTCACCGAAGGAGCGGAGAATAATAAATTCATAACAGGTTAGATGATCTCAGTTGTTATGCTTGTCTTTCCATAAATTTCTGTGAGGTTCCCTGAAATAGAAGCATCATTCTTCTATTTATATCTCTGCCAAGAGTAATTTTGAGGGAAGGTTGATGACCTTTTCAAACCCTCATTCTTTACTCGGAGTTTGGCAATTGTGGGACCACTACTGCAGAGCATGGAAAGACAATCCCGCCACAAATACTCTTACTTACTTACTTAGTCGTTCCTCTTCTACCGTGAGGTGTAGAGGTTTGGAAGAGAGAGCGCCAGACTATTCTATCAGCTGTCTTCTTCCTGGCCTGGTTCCATTCTAGTCCTCGGTCCTTCAAAGATTGTCTAATGTTGTCCTCCCAGCGGACTCTGGGTCGTCCTGGAGGTCTGGATCCCTGGCTCTTTGTTTCCCATGCTTGTCGTGGTAGCCGATCTTCTCCCATTCTGCAGACATGGCCAAACCATCTTAGTTGGGACTGTTCTATTTGGGTCTGCAGCGGGTGGGATTTTAGGCCTTGACGTATCGTCTGGTCACAAATACTCACAGCTGTAAATTAGGGTAATTTTCACGGGTTGTCTCCCCTTTCTCTGCAGTAGTGGTCCAACTATGGCCCAAAACGTAGAGTATCTTATGTGGGTCTTCAAAGGTGTCTACCCTCGCACAAGAGTACTCTTGGCAGAGTTGTAGATAGAAGGATAATGATGCTCAGAATAAATTAATCTATCTTTTGGTTAAATTGTCTCTTTCTGATAACACTTGTCTTTGGGCTGGGTTTTTTTTTTGTCTATACAAGCGGGAAGGGCATATTGGGATACTACTATTCAAAAACACCCCCCCCCCTCCCCAACCTTGTTATTTGTATTTTTTCTGTAACTATGATCTTTATGACTGTACCTGCTAAATGTTTTGATTTTGGTTTAAATGATAATAAACACCATAAACCTTAAAATTACTGTGTTGGCCGACCCATTACCCCATATCTGTTATATGTAGTTTGTATTCACGTCTGTGTGTTTGTAGCACCAAAGTGGTGTGTGTACATGAGTGTTGGGTAACTGGCAAAATTGTTTAGCCAGGAGAGATTTAGAAGTCTACAGATAAATAAAATGGTCGTAAGATAGGCAGATCGGAGAAATTACCCGATTTCAGAGACTGTCTTTTCTCTTTTCAGCACCCCTGTGAATCAACTATCCATTTCCTAACCCTTACTATCACAGAGCCTTCACTATCATTCTCCACTCGGACGGGACCACTGTTTCTAAGACCTAACTCTAATAAAATTACGACAATTCACAGCATAAAAAATATGTTACACTCACCTCAATAATTGAGAAATCTTAGACTTCTTGCTCAGTATATTCTTGGCAACTTAACACAGATGCCTCGAACACACGTCTGGGGTATTATTTATATTTCAGAATCCCTTTGTGACTTGTTAGTGGTCCTGTATAATTACGGGTTCCGTGTTAATATTGGCGAGTTTTCTACTGATGTACAGAGATGCTCTTATTACTTTTTGTCCGGTCCTATAAATTCTTAATCCAATCTACGTGGACGATTTCTGGAATTCAGTGCCGTATGTCAAACTTTGTCTACGTTATATCGTAGGTTCCCGGCCCACGCTTCCACCTGGCGTTTTCGGGAAACTCCCAATCAACACGATTGTTTATTGGCGCCTCAAATGCCAGCCAGTACATTCAAAGTACATGTTATGATAAGTGTTCCTCATGTAATATTATCCATGACTCAAGCGTTTGAAAAATTCAAACAGTCATCGTCCATATATGGAGTGGTGATATCTGTAAAATGTTGTCAAAGTTGACTTATATCACACTTCCTGCTCACTCTTCAAAATGTCTTCCGAGATTGCGTTTATCTATAATCCCAAAAAGTGGAGTCGGAAGTGATTATGCAATCTTAAGCAAACACTTCATGCTCGCATCTACCTGGAGTCAGTGTGGTATTAACACGTTTAGTGATTCAATTAATCTCTCAGAGATGGGCGATACGCTTGTCTGGACGTACGAAGTGAAGTGTGACAAATGGAAACAATAACTCCAGTACAGAGTTCTGTGCAGCAAAAATGAGAAATAATAGAAAGGGGAGAGAGGAAAATGGAAGAAACATTGAACGGCCCACTTTCGTGACAGTAATGATACTCACAGCTGTAAATTATAGTAATGATACTCATAGCTGTACATTAAGGTAATGATACTGACAGCTGTACATATTTGTAATCATACTCACAGTTGTACATTAAGGTAACGATACTCACTCACAGGCCGTACATTAACTAATGATACTCACTTACGATTGTACATTAGGGTAATAATACTCACACACACCTGTACATTAGGGTAATTATACTTACTCACAGTTGTACATTAAGATAATGATACTCACTTACAGCTGTTCATTAGGAAAATGATATTCACCCACAACTGTACATTAGGTTAAACATACTCAGTCACATCTGTACTTTAGGTTAATAATACTGTCTGCTGTAAATTAGGGTTATGATGCAGCCTTCTGTTAATTAGTGTAATGATACTCAGTCACAACTGTACATTAGGGTAATGATCAGTGGCGGTTCCAGGGGGTTGTCATTGGGGGTGCTGCACTGTTCATTCATTTCAAATACTATACATAATACTCACAAATTGTGACCACCATGTGAAATATCAACCCAGACACAAATGATTAGTGTCTTAGCTCATCTAAAATCTGTCAAGAAGTTCTGAAAAGTTATTTTAAAAGTTTACAGCAACTAGGAGTAATCATTGGCAGTCGTAGCAGCTTTCCGAGTCTCAAACCGGTTACACAGACTTGTATGCACTATTTCTCGTGTTTAAAATTTTCATTGTAACTTCCCTTTAATTAGAGATAATTTACACGAGCTGCGATCCTTTGCAGCTCATGATAAAAAATTCAAACCAATCGTAGTTCGTCTCTAGCTGTGTGTATGAGAAGCATTCGCTTATAAGAGGTCAAGGTCACTTGAGCTGAACTCGTTTGCAGCACATACGGTGTTAGATAATTTTTTTTATTTATTTAACCCCTCCTGTGTAACCTCAATTTTTTGGTCTGTCCGTATTATGTATTATAATGTAGTAGAGACAGCAGTATGCAGTCCTTTTCTTTGGGAGTGCTGCAGCTCTACAGCTCATTAAAGAAAGCCGCCACTGGTAATGATACTGTCTGTTGTATGTTAGGGTAATGGTACTGTCTGCGGTAAATTAGGATAATGAAACTTCTGCTGTAATTTAGGGTAATGATACTGTCTGTTGTAAATTAGGGTAATGATACTGTCTGTTGTAAGTTAGAGTAATGATACTGTCTGTTGTAATTTAGTGTAATGATATTGTCTGCTGTAAATTTGGTAATGATATTGTCTGCTGTGAATTAGAGTTATGACACTACCTTCTGTTAATTAGGGTAATGATACTGCCTTTCGTTAATTAGGGTAATGATACTCAATCACAACTGTACATAAGGGTAATGATACTGTCTGTTATAAGTTAGGGTAATGATACTGCCTGCTGTAAATTAGGATAATGATATTGTCTGCTGTAAATTAGGGTAACGATACTATTCACAGCTGTAAATTATGGTAATGATACTGTCTCACAGCTGTAAATTAGGCCAAAACATAAATTAAATTGTGTTGTAAAAGCGAATGACTAATGTATTGTAAACTGAATATTTTCACATTAATTTAATGCGCCCGGAAATTGGCCTTTATTTCATGTGAATCTTGTAAGCAAATATCGTGCCAACGAATATTACCAAATAGCACATAGATATCTTCACATGAGAATACCACCAGCAAAACGAACAACAACTCATGAGATGTTACGTCTGCTAGTCACGTACATTTAGACCATGAAAGGGTCTCTGGTGTTGTCGGCACGTGACTGTCTTGTCTAAAAATAATAACCTCCATGGAGAACACTCCAGTACTCGTAGGTAATTGTCACGAAGTGGGAATTTAATATATCGACTTTTGGATTGCTGTATTCGCCAATCATTGAATTAGCTGCTCACACGTGACAAAGGTTTGTATGAAACGGTAAAGGTAGTTCCATAGCAGATACTGACGTTGGGGAGTAAAGTGTCTTTTTATGAGGTGGGACGACCATTATATATCCTTGATGCCTTTGCCTTCCCTAATTCAAAAGCAGACAGAGGTACCCATTTACAACTGGGTAGACTAGAACGTTATGATACAAGATTTTGATTCCAGAACCTGGTAACTCTTATCGCTTACCCAGTTGGGCGCTCTGAAGTTTGTCTAGATCATTTATTTAATCATCATCATCATCATCATGGTTGTTATTGTCATCTTTCAGCTCCCCCAGGAGCATAGTCCTTCAACAAACGGTAAAGCTTCTTGTCAGACAAGTAAAGTAAATTATAGAGTGACATCCCCACCAAGGGGGGTTACTAAGAACAATTTTCAATGACCATATTATGTACTAGTCTAAAGAGAACCTTTACCCAACAAACTTTTACCAAATCTTTCTGTCCCCTGCCATCTGTTCAAGGTCACTCCATGTCTTCCTCCTTCCTTTATATCTGACTCCAGTTGTTTTTTTCTTTTGTGTTCTTTGGTCTATCTTTATCTCTCTTGCCCTGGGGACTCCCGAACAATGATAGCCTTGTAATGCTAGCAACAGGTTTTTCCCCAATATGTGTCCTATCTATCGCCACTGGTAACACACTGGAGCAACAGCTTTTCCACAATATGTGTCCTATCTATCGCCACCGGTAACACACTGGAGCAACAGGTTTTCCACAATATGTGTCCTATCTATCGCCACCGGTAACAAACTGGAGCAACAGGTTTTCCACAATATGTGTCCTATCTATCGCCACCGGTAACACACTGGAGCAACAGGTTTTCCACAATATGTGTCCTATCTATCGCCACCGGTAACACACTGGAGCAACAGGTTTTCCACAATATGTGTCCTATCTATCGCCACTGGTAACACACTGGAGCAACATGTTTTCAACAATAAGTGTCCTATCTATCGCCACTGGTAACACACTGGAGCAACAGGTTTTCCACAATATGTGTCCTATCTATCGCCACCGGTAACACACTGAGCAACAGGTTTTCCACAATATGTGTCCTATCTATCGCTTCCGGTTGTGGTTCTTTATTACTTGATATTTCCCTAACGAAGACTGCTAATTACTTGTTATCCAGACCTCAAAGTCTTGTATATTTGGACTTGGGCCCTAATATAACCGACTAGGTTGAACAGGACGCGCCTCGCCAAAACGAGGCAAAATGTTATTTAAAAAAAAAATACATTAGCGCTTCTGCCGTCGAGTTCTGTAAACTACCCATTATGTTTTGTACGTCATTCTTTGTTGTGTGTGTGTGTGTTTTAAACAATGGAGTAAAATAATAGGTAGTACGTCTTACTAGGACAAATGAAAACAAAACTGCCAACGTTACGGCCACTAGGCCTTCGTCAGGGACAAACTAACTAAAACAAAAAGAAAACAAAGCAAATAACAGGTGAAATACATACAAAATGAAAACTACATTGTGTATTCGCACTTAACTGCTGTTTGCCGAACACTGAGGAGGTACGGGCAGCTTTGTTGACGTAACTGGCAGTCCAGGTGCTGCAGGGTGTCTCCGCATCTCTGCAGTAGTGGTCCGACAATTGGCAAACTTTGAGTAAAAGGATGACGGTATTGAAAGGTATCAACCTTCGCTCAAGATTACTCTTGGCACTATGTATCTGTCATTTCCTTGTGTTCGCAGGTCCTCTGTGCTTATTTTTGCTTGATATGAAATGTTTATATCAATTTCTGACTGGTTTGGCTTTGGTTTTAAGCACCATCTTAATTGCACACGGACAACTCTATCCGTGCTCCTATCTATCACCTCCTCCCTTAGATTACACAAGAAAGATCTCAGAACAGTGCACGAACTCTGTAGCACCGGCGAAGATTCCAATGTGTGTGTACATAAATCTTTGTGGAGGGTGGATTTTTTCCTAATTTTCTAAATTTTGACAAGGTAGCGGCCGTATGGCCTACTCTTCATGATTTCCAACTGACGAGGGATTTTTAACGTGTGCAACTTGCACACGGGACCTTCTATTTTGTCTCCCTTATTCGAGAAGACTAGACATCCGATCACACTACCCAGGAGATCAGAGGGGAGTATGACATCATTAGAACCCACTGGTTCTGAAAAATAATTTCCATCAAATATATTCCTTGGAAGACGTAGAGAATACAGAAGACTATTGGCAGCAAATCAAAACTGTATGGAAAGAGACATGTGAAGAAATACTGGGGAAAAGGGAACGACAACAAAAAGCATGGATAACCACAGAAACCATCAATAAGATAAAAGACGGAAAAAGAAGAAAGCAGATTTAAACACAAGCAAAACCAGAAGTTCCAAAGCCAAGGCTCAAGAAGTGTACACAGAAGCAAACAAAGAAGTAAAAAGAAGTATCAAAAGAGACAAGAGGAAGTATATTGAGGAGTTGGCAAGAGAGGCAGAAGATGCTGCAGCTAAAGGAAATATGAGAGAACTGTATAACAGCACACAGAAGCTAACAGGGAAATACAAGCAAACAAGTTGCCTCATAAAAGACAAGAATGGAAAACTGCTCAGCAATATACAAGAGCAAATGAAGAGGTGGACAGAATATTTTGAGGACCTTCTCAATAGACCAGCTCCACAAAACTCCGCGGACATCCAGCCAGCAGAAGAAGAGCTACAAATTAACGGTGAAAGACCAACGAAGGAAGAAATAAAGAAAGCCATAAAGCTTCTAAGAGATGAAAAAGCGGCTGGACCTGATGGCATTCCAGCAGAGGACATCAAAGCAGATATCGACACGGCTACAGAGATGTTATATAAATTACTTTGTAAAGTCTGGGAAAAGGAAGAGATTCCAGCAGAATGGAAGGATTGATATCTGGTTAAGTTGCCTAAGAATGGAAATTTACAAGAGTGCACAAATTATAGAGGAATAATGTTACTATCAGTGCCAGGAAAAGTATTAAACAGGATTATCCTTGAGAGATTAAAAGAGTCCATAGACAAGAAACTGAGAGATGAACAAGCATGTTTTCGACAAAACAGATCATGTACAGACCAGATAGCCACTTTGAGAATAATAGTTGAACAAAGTCTGGAATGGAATTCACCACTATACATCGGATTTGTGGACTACGAAAAGGCATTTGACAGTGTAGACAGAGAATCACTTTGGAAATTGATGAGCCATTATGGAGTTCCCCTGAAGATCATTAATTTAATAAAGAAAACATATGAAGACATGACATGCAGAGTTCTTCATGAAGGACAGCTTACAGAACCATTTGGGATAAGAACAGGAGTGCGACAGGGATGCCTCTTATCTCCATTTCTTTTCTTACTAGCAATAGACTGGGTTTTGAGATCATCGACAACACACAACAGAAATGGAATCCAGTGGACTCTGACTAAGCAGTTGGATGATTTGGATTTTGCTGATGACTTGGCTCTTCTGTCCCATAACCGTAATCAGATGCAGGACAAATTGAAAACACTCGATGAGAGGTCACAGCAATTGGGTCTGAAAATAAACAGGGAAAAGACAAAAATAATTAGAATAAATGCAGGTAATGATAACAGGGTTGAACTTGAAGAAACACCAATACAAGATGTAGAATCGTACACATATCTTGGCAGCAATATAGACAAAGTTGGAGGGACAGACAGTGATATCAAACTAAGAATACAAAAAGCAAGAGGAGCTTTCATTGCATTGGGAAATATATGGAGATCTAGAGAAATTGGATCCAACACGAAAATAAGAATCTTCAACTCAAATGTGAAGTCAGTCCTATTGTATGGCTCTGAGAAATGGAGAACAACAAAGACAACAACCAAAAAGCTACAGACTTTCATAAATGGGTGCTTGCGTGGAATAGAGGGATTGAAATGGTATGACAAGGTTACCAACGTGGAACTGAGGACAAGAACTAGACTTGAGATGATGGCACGTGACAGGAGGACTTGGCATGTGTTTGTTGAAGGCCTACGTTCCTTTGGGAGTGGAGGGTTATGAATGAATGAATATTCCTTGTGCTGGGAACCGAACCTGTTACCTTTAAAATTATAGGCGGACGCCATACCTCTTAGCCACTCAGTTATCTCTTCGTTTTATGTAGCATTTCTTACAGACTTCCATGAATACATCTCAGGTACAATTTTGTCCTTTACCATAATTTTTCTCTGCTAACTGATATGTTCAATGTAAATTATATGGTTCCTAAATAGGACCTCTACTAACTTCTATACTTTTTAATTTATCGTTTTATGTACACCATATAGCGTTATGCGAAATCCCTGTGACATTCATTAAGTTTGTGTATAGACAGTACAGTGATGTATCTCTGTTCTTAAGGCTTCGGTAAATCCCGCATCTTCCTCGCTTTTCCATCAGTATGCTTTAAGATAACCGATAAAACAAAACGCCTGGTTGGTTAGTTTTGATAGTTAGCAAGTATCTAATCATTCCATTGAATATAAATCCCATGCATATTTTTTGCAAGAAAGAATTTTTTTTTTAAATGTACTATGCATGTGTTATCGAAGCCTAGTTCAAATTGTAATCGAAATCAGTTAAAAACTTCAGATACATCCTCAAAAAGACAGAAATTACATCTTTCTTCATGTTATGTTTCGTTACTCCCAGAATGCCTCTCGTTAACTACTTTCATTACTGAAAGGCTTCCTTCGTGCCATCGATGTTTGTGAAAGGTCTGTATCCATTCAGTAGACCATGTGCCAGGCCAGCTGATACCCACGTTTCTCAGACACCCCTGCCACTTTAAACGTGCTGTAGCTGTGGTCCTATTCATGGGCCCGCTATTCTGAAATCAAACGTGCTGTAGAGATGCCTCAACTGGGAATCTCAAATAAACTAACGAAGACACGTCTCCCACGTGATCCATGTTGTGGCTCATAACACAGTTTTGTAACACGTTGCAATGACTAATGCTGCATTTAAGAATATGACAGAGCGTGTCAAGACCAAAAGGTGGCACATTTATTAGGGCATCACAGTTCAAGAGAGAAAGAAACTTCTCCCCTGTAAGAATAGTATGTAAAAGGTAAAGGATCCCGTTATATTCCCATTGAGGAATATTGGGAATATGGTGTTAGGCCCATTTTTTTCTTGACCGTCGGCACACTAGGGATGACGTGGTCAGCATCACGCCGGCCACCTTAACCTTCCCAGAGTTGCTCTGGTACCCAATTCATGAGGTTGGGTCGACCAAGGAGCCGTTTGCAGCCTAAAAAAAAAAAATCCCATCTCATCTGGGGATCGAACCATAGACCACTGAGCTAGGAAGCCAGTGCACTAACCACTATGCTACCGCGGCTCCTTAAGAATAGGATGTACCAGAGTAAAAAAAAAAGAGGATTTTCCTATCACTGCTCGTGTTACTTGTTTTATTGTCATATATATTTAGATTAATTCTCTCTTTATTTTCTCTCCTTCCTTTATTAGTTTTTCCCCGACGAAGACATAATTGTAGTAACATTGGTCATTTCTTTTACCTTGGTACTAATAAGTCTCAAAATATATATATTTTCGTTCACATCACCGGTGTAAATTGACTGGAAATGAAACATAACTGATATAACTGAGTGTAGAACCTTTAACAGTAAATAGACAATGGTGACATCATCATTGTCTTCGCTGAACAGAAAGTACGAAAGAAGCCGTTGACCTGCCATGCTATGTTCCGTTAAACGAAGATAAGTGAGCAGAAAAATTAATTTTTAAAAAAATTTATTTTTTTTGCTGGTTACGAAGTGAGAGAGTAAATGTCAAATATGGCCTGATGCGGAGAAAAACCTTGAATACGGCCCTAACATCGACACAGCGTGTACAGTCTACGATTTGAGCTTTTAACAGGTGCATTGAAAAGTTGGTTTGTATCTCTTAATTCTTAAAGGACGAGTGGAAGATATTATGGGGTAATTTTTCCAGGCGCTCATATTTTCAGAGATTGTTTTTTGAAACTAAATTTTTGTTTCGTTATGTACCAATGTCATATTTAATTAATCCTCTTTCAATTTCCTTTAGAGGTAAGGACACCATTACTATACATTGTTTTATATTTTTTTTTAAACTGGAAAAATACTAACCCTAACACTTTAAAGTTATATGAAAAAGAGACAGAAATTGTTTTTTGTTTCGTTTGGAAGGGGCGCTCCATTCAACCTAGACACATGGTCCGAATGTTGTATTAGTACGTATGTCCAATATAAAGGACAGTGTTGTGTGGTTATTCTTGTGATATAAAAGTCCTTGCGCGACACATGGGAAAAATCATCACGTCCATAAGAGTTAATGCATTTTTCCTCAACAAATAGGAATCATTCTGAAAGCCGAGACAGGGTAGTTATGTGTGATTCTATGACTTTGCAACATTTGTTTTCCCCTTACTTCTTGTCATGTTGTTCAAAGACGATATCGATTCTCTCCCTCACATTCAAGAATTCAGATAGGATAGAGCAGTGGTCTTCACATTGCTTTTTTTCTCCATGCATCCTTATACCGGGCTTTGAAAAACATGTGCACTTGTAGTACAGTTATACCGGGCGGAGCACCAATTGACGCACCACTACAGTATGGTGAGGATGGCCTATGGTATGTTATCAAGAGGTCTCCAGAAATTGACTCGTTAAGAAAGTAAGAGACCTAGTCGAAATAAGGACAAGAAAATGAGAAGGCGAATACTCTCCACTAGATTGTATTTTCTGATAAAATTAGAATGAAATTAGAGTGAAATTATCATCCACACTGGAATGGAATTATCCCACAGGCTAGGCTCTGGAAACTTCCTTTTATGCGCTGCAACTGTTGAAAAACCTACTGACTTTGACTGCGCATTAGGTTGTAATTTAGGATTTCCAAAGTGTGACATTTCTTAGGCTGAGTGCTTAGCTTCGTCATTCGCCCACTAACTCGCCTTCTACCTTGCAATACCACATCCGAGTGCTTGGTAGCGATACCCGGCCCTGTCAGTCTTTGAAAGGAGGATGAGATCTCGCAATAGACTCTTTGCCGTATGCATAATGTCAGGTGTTAAGAAAAACCGTGGCTTGTGATTAGTCGCCTGATAAGAGAAATTAAGTGCTCCATGCCACAAAGTCATTGTTCTTTGCAACCCGCCGCGTTTACTCATTTGTCGCCTGTCTGGTGCTTCATCTTTTGTTTCCTAGTCGCATGATCCATTGGCGGTTTCCTTTAATCTCTTCCTTCATTGTCTCGCGATGCAAACAATTTAACCTTCTACCACCGTCAAAAGTATACATTCTGGTAACAAGCACTCTTCTGCGGATCTCTTCCTCGTGGCTTAGTCTCGCACGTCATTTGTGTTCTGGCCATGGTATTGTCTACAAATGAGGTGACGCTCACTCTGTTTAAACAAGGGATTAAGCGGATTAACGAATTCTCGTATCGACCATGTTGCAACTACCCGCGCCGGACAATAGCTTCCTTACAAACCAGGTGTGTCTAAAAGATAACGTTCCAGCAATACGCAAGGATGAGAAATATACGAAGTGTGATTAAAGAATACTGATATAGCAAAGAGGGGAGAAATAAAATGAGAACGATGATGAGAAAGGTAAAAGACGACGAAAGAATATGACCATTCATCACGCAAAGAAGTCTTAGTGCCTTCCCCTTAACTTATATATAAAATGTTTTTTGATCGTAATGATAATTTAGAGCAAACATACTCTCAAAATACAAGTAATAATTTTCCCCACATTATAACAAATGCAGAGCACAGTAATTAATCCGAGGTAGTTTAAAGAACAATAATAAATATTAATGCAACACAATTTATCAAGAAATGATAAGGTCTCGGAGAATACATCCAATAATATGAGATTAAGCCAGAATATTTAATTTAAAAATATTAAAAATAGAAAGAAAAAATTCCATACAATCCAAGTATAACAATTATTCATTACTTAACCTATTTCTAGTCCACAAACAAGTAACCTCTCCTAGTCAAGGCAAGAATTTTCACCACCAGTGAAATGCAGGTTCACAAATGTCGATCCAGCTCTTGAACCATAAAATGGTAGCACTGCAAATGGTCTCTTCGGGTCGTACCACAAATAGTCTGGTCGCCTCGTACTAGTACCGCAAACTGTAGAGGGAATAAAAGAACAAATTCCGCTGCTAAGTCTTTGTTTTCCTGATGTTAATCGCACGCCTTTTCCCGCTGTCCGATAAAGTTCAAGTTCTATGCCATGCACACTTCTATGCAACAAATTATTATCACAAATCAGTGGCGTAGCAAGGGAGGTGCGAGTGGAGACTTCCGCCCTGAGTGGCAGGCAGGAGGGGGGGGGGGGGGGCCATCTGAAATTAATATAACAATAATTTACTGTTTAAAAGTGTCACGAGAGGGTAGATGTTATTCAAATAAATAAAGATATCCTGGACACAAAGTTGTATCAGGTGATACCAGGATAGTGCCAGATAAGAGTCTGGTCTTTTAAGTAATACCCCCTTCTCTGAAAAGAGTAAGGGTGTATAGATATCAAAGGTAGGATCAAGCTGTATAAGTTCCTAGAGAAGATGGTAATATATTACTCTAAGTTCCTACCTGCCCCTCCCCAGATCCTCCTCTGTTAGTTTTATTTGTATTATTATTAACTCTGCTAGGGGTATTAACTAATCTATTTACCAACAACAACTGTAACTTAACTTAAAGAATTTTAAGTAAGTCTGCTGGTAAATATTTACAATTTATTTTTACAGATTTTCTTTTCTGTTTGAAAAGCTTTCAAGAAAACTCAAAATTCAATTACAAATTTAAATAAATAAACATTTGAAAATTGTTCAAACAAATATCAAAGTCTCTGAAATTGGTAGAAGGTTCTCGCTTGGATGAACTCACTCTTGTAGAATATCAAGGCTATATCTTTATAACACTGTTATT
Source organism: Oreohelix idahoensis (assembly GCA_024509875.1). Lineage (NCBI taxonomy): Eukaryota > Metazoa > Mollusca > Gastropoda > Stylommatophora > Oreohelicidae > Oreohelix > Oreohelix idahoensis. Next base: position 38,006 of record JAMPIV010008871.1, on the reverse strand, counting down.
TCACTGTCCCCTGATTTTAGGCTATTACTGGCTATAATCATGCCCAAACATGGGTCATCATATTATTATTACTGTCTGTAATCTTGGTGTGACTGGAATACTATACAGTAGCCTTGTTTGGCCACTTATCTTGAACTTGAAGCCGGTTCCACTCTTGTCCTGGAAGGAAAGATTAACTGCACTTCCTCCAGGCAGTAGGTACTTGATGACTGGCCCTCTGAACTCAAAAAGCGCTTGCACCAGGAGTCCCTTCAGTAGTGGCTGACTTTTTTATGTGTGGTTGGGTTTACAGGAAATAACCTGAAACATATTGGATTAACCACTATATTCTCTATCACTATCCCTTTATTATAGATGTATGGGATGTGAGACAGTTTTCAGACAATGTACAAGCAGACGCACAGGACACAATAGCAGTAATAACATAATCTATTTCACCGTGAGTATATCTTACTCTTATTCCCTAGTTAGAGCCATTTGTCCATGATTCGCCTCCATACAATGATTAAGTCTTGTATAAAATACTAAGTAATAGCTTAAACAATACAATAATACAATTCCTTTCATCCTTTCCTTAGTACCTGGTGTGTGTCCCATTCCTTCAAGAAATAATTCTTTAAATGCTTTTCTAAAACTATAGACACACTTTTGCCATCATTCGCCATTTATTTGAATATTCACAAGGTTGGTGTTGCTGTCATTTTCGACGGAGTCATATGTCAAGTTATTTGCTAATGTTTTTTCATAAGAATAATTGTGTCTTTACCTTGCGATGTCAGGTTGATTAGGGGTTGTCTTCCCTTGTTTGTTCGTTCATTGTGTTTGACCTTTTGGGTCAAAGGTAATACAGTGCTGGGCTATATGCGATGCGCAGTGGAGAGCGCGAAATGAGACTTCCGTCTTGTTGAGTTGTGAAGTCCTAGCTTCTGTGGGACATGAAGTCCATTGTGTTTTCGGAGAAAATCTTCGAAGTGACTGCGTTGGCAGTTCTCCCCAGTGAATCTCTGTGCGTCGGAATGGCGACAGAGTTCGTTATTATGTTCTGAGGATTCTGTGCAAGGTAACACCGACCTTTTCTACATTATTATGCATTCGGTGGCAGAACATGTTTAAGGTTACCAAGACTGTGAACTACAGCTCACCGATCCTACATTACAGAACTTATACATTATGCTCAAGATAGCTATGTAAGACTATTAGTCTTTATATTATCCAGAAGTCCAGTGACGAAGTTATATTGTGGGAACCGCAGATTGGCGGTATTTAAGTCTACATAAGCATTACTGCAGGGTTGATGTTAACCTGCTGTGGTGAAATTACAGTGATGCAACGTTAAAATTCCTCCATTTATAAAGATAACAGGTAAAATAACATGTAGGGATAAAAATATAAGTAAGGTACGATGATACATTCTCGCCTACGCCAGCGTTTTCTAGCGCCATTGAAACTAACTAGTTAGAACATGCAAACTAACGGACTATCCTTTTATAACACGGAAGATATTGACTGTATTGTTCAGCAGACTGCAGACTGGACACGAAATTGGACATTTGTAGTTTAGAAAAAAATAACTTGGCATGAAAGGAAGAGGGGAAGTCCGCTGATTGGACAGAAGCTTTTATATTATAGAAAGAAAGACGCACGCTAGTGCCATTTTGAAGAAGACTGTCCATTGACACAGTTCGTTAATGTTAGAGGTGTGATTTCCAGGAAATATTAAATATTATCAGTGGGACGCCCTAATCTAGCCAGCAGCTCAGCTGAGTTTTGCTAGTACAACGTAATTGTGTTCTCAATTTTGAATTGTGGTAAGGGAAAAAGCATTTACTTTTTATATTTTAATATTTTGAGTGATTGATACTGCCATGTCCAGAAAAAGGATTACGACAAGTGAGTGCTTACTCTAGGTCCCCAGCAGCAGTCCAGCGCCTAGAGACAAACAAATAATATAGGAAACATATCTAAGACTATGGAAGACAGATCTATATTTGAAAGCAGTGGGAACATATCACCCACCTTATTGGATGGAAGAGGAAACTATTGAACATATTTCGGATGCAATGCAGTCATGGGAAACTGGTGCTGTTTGATAACACCTGGGTGAGATGTGCTGAGTTGGTCAGAGAGATCTGACCCAATCTTTGTAATGTTTTTTCGTTGTTATGTGTAAAAAGTGGTGCAGTAGGCAGAGTGTTGACACATGGCACAAATTTTGGTTTCAGAGTTTCTGGTCTGGCACTATGCTAGTGCCAGATGCTGTGTAGAAGTACAAGAGTGGAAGCCTAAACAGCCTATTATTTTACTCCAGCTACTGTGAGGAGTGGGCCACTTGAATTCTTTACTGCATCGTCACAGGCCAGAGAAGTGAAAACCTGGCCTGCTGTAGATTCATCAACCTTGTCCACAATAAATAAAGAAATAAAATCTTGTTGTATAAACACAATAACTCAGTCCATATTTCAAAGACAATGAACATTATAAACAGAGATTGGGCATCATGACACCACCCCAACTAGACATCCAGTGCTAGTTTTTCAAAGACACTGTAGTTAGTATTAATATTAACCAATGTAACAATATATTTGTGTATAAAATTTTCATTTGATTATTCAATATATATATATGCACTTTTATTGATAAATACATATTGTTTCATACGTCCTGACCAGAAGAAACATTTGGTTCAGGACTAAATAAATTCAAAAAATTGTAAAATCTAAACTTCTAAAGCCAGTGTTAGTTAATTTGATCATAGAGCTTATTATTATTATTAGACTTAGTATTTACATGTGTGTGTCTGTGTATTCAATTACCTACACATCACTTTTCATTACCCTAGAAATTAAACGTAGCTAACATACATAATAGCAGAATAAGTCTGTTTGAGGTCGTAAGGGGTAGCAGAAAGGCATTCTGTAACTCACATAAACTTTTATCTTCAGGAGCCTTCACAGCTGACCTCATCCAGTACACTAGGTAACATAGCAACCATACAATAACATAAAAAACCACTACACCTGCTTAGAAGAAGTACACAGATGACGTCATAACGAGACCTGTGTTAAGGCTAATATACTACAGCCTGATAGTGTGCAATTGGCGGGGAAGCCAAGTTGTACCTGTATGTCAAAGTGATTAAGGTATCTGACGCGTTTAGTCAGAGATACCAAAGCGGCATTGTGAACTGTCATTGAATAACAGTACTATTGACCATGAACGAATATTGGAATGTTTACCAGCCTTTTTGAATGCCTAATGTATACCTAACGATTTCCGGTCAGCATGACCTTGTTTACACTGACTGTTCCTGTTGATGCTGTGTGTGTTACCGTCAATAAATGTTTTGAAACGTGCCAGCAGTCTTCAAGCATCCTTGACTACTGCATGTGAGTGTATGGGTTGCATTACATAACAGATACGAGCCTAAACACATTCGCGCCTTCATTTGCACCCACACTCAGCTCATCATTACAAGTACTACACATCTTAGCAACATGTATACTGTCTTGTGCAAGTGATCACCTTTACAGAAGAAAAAGACAGTTACATTTCTGGTAGGCCAGCTGATGGGGCTATTTTCGTGAGAAGGACAAGTGCACATTACATTTTTGATCTGTGGGTCTAAGCTACACACTGGACAGCTGTAACACACATACTCTACACTTTCAAGTTTTGTCTACACAGGACAGAAATAGGTATCAACTGTTGACCCAGATAAACAGTGCGAGCATTTATGTTATAATGCTACATAAACCAACATGACAAGTACTGGAGTTAACATCTAGTTATTTTTTTCGTGGACCACAACTGCAAGTCAAGTCCCTTACTGTAAACGGTACCGCTGGTCGTTTGCACGTTTCAGTCAACAACAGACTTTTCTACGTCCGAGCATTCAAGTTACATTGTTCGAAGTCAAGTTCCTGTTTGTAAACGGTACGTGAAATTGTCAACGTTCGATGTGCAAGACTCAAGATACGAGGTCATTGTAACTTTATGTTCGTGAAGACCACTTCATACTACAGTGGATCTGTCAATCAGTGCGCGCTTGACATTTTGTTTCTGTGTTCGCAAGGAGCAAGAAATTTACTTTAGTTTCAGCTGTGACTGAACTTGTTTTGCAACACATTCAATTGCTATTTATGTTACTTGTACTATTGTTGTGTATTTTTCTTGTGTTCTTTTGCGGGCTGGTTGGGTAAGGTGACTCCTTTAGATAAATGCCACGTAATAGAGGTTATCTATTGAGAGCGTGTCGTTAGGGACTGCAAATTTCCTTAATTGGAATTTGCTAGCGACAATTGTTGCTATTTACGTTTAGCTGTGACGGGTAATTTATTTAATTTTTTCAGGTTTCTGATCTCATTAGACAGAATGTCTAATTTGGATTTCTTCATCCAGCAAGGGTTAACCCTTGGTAAGTCTGGTAAAGAATTGGAAGAATATTCATCTGCTCAATTCGCCATTGCATTAAAGTCAGAAGAAAAGAAACAAAAAGAAGAAATTAAATTGAAAGCAGAAGCTGAACTAAAGAAGCTAGAAGCTGAGAATAGAAGATTAGAACTTGAAGAAAAAAGGTATCAAAGAGAGGCTGAGGAGAGAAAAGCTCAAGCTGCTGCTGAGGAGAGAAAAGCTCAAGCTGCTGCTGATGAAAGAAAATTCCAGATGGAAATGGAAGACAGAAAACTTCAAGCTGCTGCTGAGGAGAGAAAACTTCAAGCTGCTGCTGAGGAGAGAAAACTTCAAGCTGAGGCTGAAGAGAGAAAAGCAAAAATGGAACACGAGGAAAGAAAACAGAAAATGGAACTTGAGGAAAGACTCGCAACTTTGGAGTTAGAGAAATTGAAAGTGGCGAGTACGGGTGCTCATCAAGCAACTTCGGATACAACAAAGGAGAGATCTAGTAAGACCAAATTACCTCATTTCAATCCTTTGAAGGACGATATAACTGATTATCTTGATAGATTCGAATTTTTAAGTGGTACGCATAAGATAAAAAAAGGAAAACTATGTTGAACAACTGATGGAATTTTTTACAGGTGAAACTGTAACTACTCTTATGACAATAGAAGAGCATAATAGAACTAATTATGATGTTGTCAGAGCAGCATTGCTAAAAAAAATATCAATTAAAAGAAGAAGACTATCGTCTTCGTTTTAGGACAATGTTGCCAGAAAATGGAGTAGATTGCTCTGATTTTGTTACAAAGATACGTCGTACATTTACACGATGGGTTGAGTTGTCTCAGACTGAGAAAACATATGAAGGTCTAATGGACTTATTACTTCGAGATAAGGTTTTATCTTCTGTTAATGATTCTTTCCTTGCATTTCTTCATGAGCGTAAGCCTAAAAACTTAAAAGACATGGAGGAATACTGTTGCCAGTACGCCACCGCGCACCCCCATACTACAGTTAGCAATTCTAAAGTGAAAGAAGGGTTGTCAGTTGCTTCGGCAGCACCATATGGCCCTAATTTCAATAAAAAATTTCAGGGTGCTCAACAAAACTGGAATAGGAGAAGTAATCAGAATTACACTCATTAGCAGAGTAATCCAACATATGAAGGTTCTTCTTCTAAGAACTGGAGACAAGATGGGAGTTCTCGTAATTTTGGTAATCTTAGACACTTTCGCAAAGGTTATCACAATAATAACTATCTAAGCTCTCGAGATAATCATCCTCGACGTCAAGAATATGACGATTGTGAATTTAGAAACCGGGATTCAAACCGGAATGATAATTACAATAGACAATATGATAACAATTACAGGGGAAATGGAAATCGCGGTAGACCTAGATATAACAAAAGAAAAGCTTACCAACAGGCAAACTCTGCACAACAGGATTTTGATGGAGCCTGTAATCAAGTAAATGATAGTGGTAACTCTAAGGCTATCACTGGTTGTGCTTTCGATTTTGGGAGAGCAACTGAATGCCCCCAATGCTTAACATTGTTCGACTCATCGACTGTATCTACCCTAAGTTGTGGTCACCCTCTTCCTGCTCTACCTGCTACAGTTGCGCATGATGGGAGAGGATCTCTCATCTTGCATAACGGTTTAGTGAATGATAGGCGGGTCTCAGTACTTTTCGATTCGGGATGTACTACCGTCGGGGTTAGGCAGTCTCTAATAGATCCTTGCCGAGCCACTGGGAAAATGGTCAAATGTGTTACATTTGATGGTACCATTGAAAGTTATCCTACTGCTGTCATTAGGATTGACACTCCCTTCTTTACAGGAGATGTCCATGCGTGTCTTCTTCCTAATCCTATTTCGAATCTTATAATCGGTCGTATTCATGGGGTTAAGGAATGCACCCCGCAACAAGTTTCTATTTGGGAGGAACAAAACATCCATGCACTTAATGCTCATAGTAACACTAAGCAATATGGGAACAAAAGTTTTCGTGGAAAATATAGTTTCCCACGGAATAACAATACTGTCTCTAATAGGAGTTGGCGTCAGGCCAACAAAGGTAAATCAAGTTTGTATCACGGTGAGGACTTTGATAAGTATCATGTTAAGATTCCTCAGGGAAACCGTGCATCGAATTCCCAGATTCCTGAAAAGTGGGTAAAAGAAAACAAAACTGTTAGTACCCATCGTACTCAGCTCAGTCAGTACGATGTACCTGTTAAGCATATTGGTGCATGGAAATATGAAAGCAACTTTACTAAGAGAAATAACCGTGATTGTGGACAGTACCAAACGCGTCAATCACGTGATGGTTCTTCTTCAAAGAACTGGAGGCAATTTAATTGTCCTCAACATGTTGATCCCAGTAACTATAGGAACTTTAATAAAAGTTACCAACCTGATAATAGTTTTTCTTGGAAACAACAAAATCCACGTATGTCTTACTTCCCTCGAGAGAGAACAGACTTCTCATTTCATGGAAGGGTCCATACACTATAGTCTCGAAAATTTCAGATATCGACTATATCGTCGATGTGGATGGAAAGCATAAAACCTTTCATATAAATATGCTTACAGAGTTTATTGAACGTCCAGACTATTTGCAGCCTATTTTCCAGGCGACGGACGACTCTCCAGTCCAACATGGTCACATCTCATCCCTGTCTGTTATACAGGATGAGGAAACTATTTTTTCTGACGTTAACTTACCTCTTCCTGCGATTCCACTTAATTCTACGGAATCATGGAAAAACGTTACCGTCTCTTCGAACTTGTCTTTTGAGGAGCAACGTCAAGTATCCTCTACGCTACAATCATATCAGGATGTCCTTACCGACATTCCTGGACACACAGATGTCATAGAACATGACATCATACTTACTGATCGTAATCCGATCAGAGTAATACCATACCCAATACCTATTCATTTTCAAGCACAAGTCGAGAAAGAATTGGATGAGATGATTCAACTGCAAATAATTGAACCATCCACTTCAGCTTATTCTTCGTCGATAGTTATTGTTCGAAAGAAAGACAATAACATACGTCTTTGCGTTGACTATCGCAAATTAAATCAAGTTACGAAGTTCGATGCTGAACCTATGCCTTTATTAGATGATCTACTTATTAGACTTTCTAAAGCTAAATTCTTTACTAAACTAGACTTGTCGAAATGGTATTGGCAAGTCCCACTGACGGAACACGCCAAACCTCTCACTGCTTTTTCGACACCTAGGGGTTTGTTTCAGTGGATTTTTATGCCTTTCGGGCTTATGAACGCCCCAGCGACTTTCGTGCGCATGATGCGACGAATTCTATCAGATCGTGCAGATGTCATCGCATATTTAGACGACATTTGTCTTTTCAGCGATACTTGGGAAGAACACTATTTGGGTCTAAACGAGTTACTATCTACTTTACGTGAGCATAGTTTGACTGCAAAACCCTCTAAAGCCTTTGTTGGGTTTAGTGAAATCTCTTTCCTAGGTCATCGGGTTGGTCATGGTCTGTTGAAGACAGAGGACCAAAACATTTCGAAGATATTGAATATCTCGGTTCCGAAGATAAAAAAGCAGGTGCGTAGTCTCTTGGGATTGATACAATTCTATGGAAGATTCATTGAGAATATGTCCTCCATTATGGCACCACTTTCATCGTTATTGAAAAAAGGTTCTCCTAATATGGTGCGTTGGTCCCAAGAATGCCAATCGTCATTGGATCAGGTTAAGAATTTATTCTCATCTCATCCTATCTTAAGACTACCAACGATTGATAAGACTTTTGTTCTTCGTAGTGATGCCTCTTCCACTGGGATTGGAGCGGCACTAATGCAGGAGTATTCAGGAACTCTGCATCCTGTAATGTATATTTCTAGGAAGCTGAATGCGGCAGAAAGGAATTACAGGTTTTAGACCGTGAATTGTTGGCTATGGTTTGGTCCATTCTTAAGCTACAAAGGTTCCTTATGGGCGCGCAATTCTTTATGGAAACCGACCAAAAAGCTCTTACGGCTATGCAAAGTAAGGATTTGAAGAGCTCGAGATCTACTCGTTATGCTATTACTCTTCAACCTTTCCATTTCACGGTGCGAGCTATCCGTGGTTCGGATAATGTGATGGCGGACATATTGTCTAGATGCCCACATGATTCCAATTAAATCTTGTGTCCTAGTTTTCCTGATACACTTTCAGACTTTAGTCTGTCCTTAATATCCTAATATATTGTAATACAAATGTTTTACTATTTGGATGATGTATAAAGAATTTAACAAATTTGATTTTGTCCATCCATTAGTGATATGTTGCTATAATAGCATTGTAATTCATGATATTTGTATATTGCTATAATTATAGTGTTTAATAATGTTTGATATATAATTGGTATTGCCAGCAACTTAGGTTTCTTTAATGGTACCCCCTGAGTTTGTTTGGCTTAGAGGAAATATTTTCTCTTATGTTTGGAGATGATCTGTATCCTCCTCAGACGCTTTATTTATGCGTCTATTGGACCTGATATTAGGTTCATTCTTTCATGAGCACATAATTGATGCTTGTGCTATCTTGTTCATAGATATATTTTTAAAAAAATGTATCATTTTTTTTACAGGGGGGGGGGGGGGGGGGAGTCTTCTTTCTTCTTCTTCTGCGTTCGGTTTGTAGTCATGCTAAATCTGCAGGCCTGTCGCCAGGACGAAGTCCACAGTCTTTTCCAGGTCGGCGCGGCAGCCCCATAGCTTCTGATGGAGCTCATCACCTTTTGGCCAGGTCGCACGTCGCAATTTATCATGGGTTGGACAGTTCTGGAGAATGTGTTCTGGAGTCTGGATATCAGTTCCACATGGGCATTCATTCGTGTGGGATATCTTGAGGCGATAGAGATGTCCAAGTAATCTGCAGTGACCAGTTCTCAGGCGGAAAATTGTTGTCTGTTGGTGTCTGTTTAGGTGGTGGATTGGGTCATCTCTGCTGTATATATCCCCTTCCTCCTTCCACTGATTTTTGTACTTGTTGTGGATGATGGTTTTTGCTTCCTGATAGGGCAATGGGTGGCTGTATTGTTCCATTTTACTGCCACTTCTTGATAGAGCATCTGCTTTCTCATTACCAGCAATTCCACAATGGGCAGGTAACCACTGAAGGGCAATGGTTGATGACCTTTGGATGATGTTAAGCTCAGATCTGATCTCATTCATCATGTTATCATTTCTGGTGTTTTGTATTGATTCAAGTAATGATCTGCAGTCAGTGAAGATTACTATCTTAGCTTGTGGCTGCTGTTCAGGTCTGGTGAGGATCTTCAGGGCTTGCAGTAGTGCCATAGCTTCTGCCCTAAAATTGGAGGAGATCTTTCCAGTTGGGAAGGCCTTTCGGATGATCTTTCCATTTAGGAATCTTATAAAAATGCCTCCTTTTTGCTTATGTTTTTTCATAAGAATAATTGTGTCTTTACCTTGCGATGTCAGGTTGATTAGGGGTTGTCTTCCCTTGTTTGTTCGTTCATTGTGTTTGACCTTTTGGGTCAAAGGTAATACAGTGCTGGGCTATATGCGATGCGCAGTGGAGAGCGCGAAATGAGACTTCCGTCTTGTTGAGTTGTGAAGTCCTGGCTTCTGTGGGACATGAGGTCCATTGTGTTTTTCGGGGAAAATCTTCGAAGTGACTGCGTTGGCAGTTCTCCCCAGTGAATCTCTGTGCGTCGGAATGGCGACAGAGTTCGTTATTATGTTCTGAGGATTCTGTGCAAGGTAACACCGACCTTTTCTACATTATTATGCATTCGGTGGCAGAACATGTTTAAGGTTACCAAGACTGTGAACTACAGCTCACCGATCCTACATTACAGAACTTATACATTATGCTCAAGATAGCTATGTAAGACTATTAGTCTTTATATTATCCAGAAGTCCAGTGACGAAGTTATATTGTGGGAACCGCAGATTGGCGGTATTTAATTCTACATAAGCATTACTGCAGGGTTGATGTTAACCTGCTTAGAAGAAGTACACAGATGACGTCATAACGAGGCCTGTGTTAAGGCTAATATACTACAGCCTGATAATGTGCAATTGGCGGGAAAGCCAAGTTGTACCTGTATGTCAAAGTGATTAAGGTATCTGACGCGTTTAGTCAGAGATACCAAAGCGGCATTGTGAACTGTCATTGAATAACAGTACTATTGACCATGAACGAATATTGGAATGTTTACCAGCCTTTTTGAATGCCTGATGAATACCTAACGATTTCCGGTCAGCATGACCTTGTTTACACTGACTGTTCCTGTTGATGCTGTGTGTGTTACCGTCAATAAATGTTTTGAAACGTGCCAGCAGTCTTCAAGCATCCTTGACTACTGCATGTGAGTGTATGGGTTGCATTACATAACAGATACGAGCCTAAACACATTCGCGCCTTCATTTGCACCCACACTCAGCTCATCATTACAAGTACTACACATCTTAGCAACATGTATACTGTCTTGTGCAAGTGATCACCTTTACAGAAGAAAAAGACAGTTACAGTTGGCTTTAGCCTCCAGAAATTTACACAGTAGTTCAAACACATCTACACACTTTCTAATGCACACTGTACTTAATCAATAGAAATACATATAATTTTATATATATATATATATATTCTTTCTTACCCTCATGCACACACAGTCGAGCTGTTAATGGGTATCTATTAGTCTGCTCTCAGATACAAAAGGCAATCTGCATTAACACGCTGATGCTCACTATGTTCTTGAAATTCTTATGGCCTGCTTTTTTATTTAGGGCACGTCCTACATATAGCCCAAGGCCGGACGCCAGAGGGAGCTTACTACCCAATGTGTGTTTTGTGTTCCAAAACTGTATGCAAAATCTGTCTATGTGTACAAATCAGGAAAACTAAGATTTTATTTATCTACGTTACTCCTGGAGCGATTTTATTCATCTAAGGCTTAAAATACGCTCTGAATTATCCTTTAACTTTCTAACTAAGTGTCTTTTACTTTCCTAAGTCCATTTTATTCTATGCGTAATCTAAACAGCAAAATTATAGACTAACCTGAGGTATCGATGCATTCCACCAGAGATTTCTTCCTTCCTATACTTCTATTCGTGGAAGTCTCTGCACAGACGTGTAGAGCAACATTCCTAATATTGTATTAGTGACCTCTTCCATGTGGTACTTCGCTCATAAGGTTGTATTTAAATTCCATCCTCAAGTGATTTGCACAGATTCGAGAATCCATTCTTAACTGCCTAATGTTTCTGTAAACGCGGCATGATGGTGCGATTTTATTGGTTCATCTATCCTATAGTATTTCCAAAGTATGGCGTTCCGCTTGGGTAAAAAAATATATATATTCCGTTTTGTGAATCAAGACTTCACGACAAAAAGTCTACTTGCTAAAATAATATATTTTTATGTGTGTATTAAGAGGTTACCAAAGGAAGGATCCGCCCCGAGTAACCAAATACAGTAAGTATGCCCCTGCCATGTGCACTTGAAACAAAGTCATGCACCCTAGGGTGCACCATGCACCGATAACTTATCAGTTTACTTACTTCAGTCCAATTACTTATCTTCACTAACTTCTCATATTTGTAGTCAGGAGCTGTTAATTCAAGATTTATTATTTTCGTGCAAATCTCTCAGAAAGGCCAGTCTTTTCGTTCGCATTAAAAACTTCGTTTGAAAGTTGAATTTACCTCAGACATCCTTACATAATAATAATCATACAAGTGCTAATTGAGTTTTAGCAACTAGGTATAAGAAAAAAAAATGTGTGTCAAAACATGTCGCACACATTTTAAGTTCAATGTAGGCCTACTCTTAATCTTGTTTCAACATGAGTTCACGCAACTGTCCCGCCCGCAATAACGGTCTGATTTTCATTCCAAAGTTGTCTATACTTGGTAATGAAAGCTAACGTTACGTCAGAAACTATTACAAAATATGAATAACAATGCAAACTGCGTTTTGGCAACTAAGTATAAGAGGAAAAATGTTTCCCATATATGAGTCAAAAAATTTCGCATAAACTTTGAACTCAATATTCTCTAGTATCTGTTTTTTCAACTTGATTTCCCGCCATCGTCCGGCCTGCAATAATAGCCAGATTTTCAATTTGTAAGAGATGTCTCTCACTGGTTCTATTTGGCCAAACGATTTCCTTTTCATTTAATGCGACCAACTATTCATTCTCGGACGCAATTCGTATTTCTGTCTATGAATAGTGGAGATATTTTTTATAGATTCCATAACTAACATTACTGGAGTCTTCCTGCAAAAATTATGTATTGAAATACAAACATGCTTAAGCAGAGATGTAGAAAAATACTGAACAGTGATTTCTAAGATGTCAGAACTTCCAGTAAAAAATAAAATTTAGTATAAATAAAGATAGTGTTTGCGTAAGATTGAAGAGGTATGACAAGGTTACCAATATGGAACTGATGACAAGAACCAGACAAGCACCAGTGGAACAGGAATGTCGCATGAAGGTAGAGAAAAGTGGTGATTCAGATAACTGAAGATGTTCAGTTCTGTACCACTTCTAAATTCAGTCTTTATGAGGCAGACAGGCTCAGAGTTTCGCTCCAGATAGACTGACAGAAGACAGGAGGATACTATTGTGTTGGAGAGAAGTGTAAACAAGGTTACAGAAAAGTGACAGGTAGGCCCATGTGATACACACTGTTAGGGCTGTACTCTGGTAATTACTTCTGGCGACACTTGCCTTTGTTACACTCACTCACTCACTGTCGATATAGATTGAAAGGAACTACAATAGATTTTAGTTAGTTGGTAGACAGAAAGATTGAGTGGATGTTAGTAATTTAGTATTCTGGACGAAAACTATAATTCATCAATGCAACTCCAACGTTTACAGTAAATGGTAAAATAGATGGCAAAATTTTAATACAGTAAAATTTAACATTTATCAAAATAGAATGGAAGAAAAAAACCTTGTTAATCGTTACTACGAAATATATTTAAAGTACTGGTTCCCTCTAAGGAAAACTGGTTGTTACTGTCTTTGTCCGTTTTGGGTTAAAAAGTTTCAGAATATAAAGTTTAAATCATTGGCTAGCAAGTAGAGTTTGTTTTTCAGTGACGTTTAATATCACTTAGCTCTAGTCTCCTTCGATAGTGCCTGTTCAGGATGATGTGGGCTGGTAGACTAGAGTTATGTATTGTAGCGTGGGGAAGGAGTGCTTTTGACTTCCTCTGGCTACCAGGAACTTGGCTGATGGACTCCGCACTCTTCCAGACATCTGTACGATAGTGTCTTTAACCAACTGCTAGTTCACGCTTCGTCAGGACTGAAAAGAATAACGCCGTCGTTACTTCTATCGTAATTACGGAGAAGTTATGTATTTGAATGAACTTACCAAATCTCATATACACATGTCTTATTTTTTCTGAAAACTTTCCCTGTCTCGTAATCATGGAAGGCAAAAGTCCGTTTATGTCTCACAAATCGTTCAGTCGCTTGTTGGTTTGTCCTTCCATTGTTTACCTTGTGTCGTTTGTACAAACACCATTCCGCTCAGCCGATAGTCATGCAAGACTGACGCGAAGGGGTCACATTATGTTACATGTGCTTTCCTTCCTTCACTCTTCCCTTTATTGTAGATAATGAGTCAATCATCATACATTGTCTTATTTTATAAAAGGAGCATGAAGGTCATACTATAAACTTATATGAAAACATGAAATAATGACATTGATATCATATGTATGAAAAACATGAAATCATTAGGGTAAATCAATAATTTCTACAGCATGAAATTATTATTAATATCCCAATATTGATGACCTGTCATCAACCTTATTCTTTTAGTTATTTAAGCTCATATAGTTTCTAAGTTATTTTGTTTAAGATATTTGCTTACCCTGCGCAGGTAAATTTGTCAGATATGCCGAGAATTAGTACTTTTCACCCTCAGTTTCTTTTCCATCCGATTCTGGCGCCAGTGTTTGAAGAAAGTCAGCTATCTTGGAGCGGCTAATGTTTTTTATCGGCATCTGGCCGCTGGGTCGTGAAGTAACCGCGAGCCTATTGAATGCGAGGGATCCAGTACAATGAATACGCTGACCAGGTCAGTTGAAATCGTGAATCTGGTTGTCTAGTAAATGAATAAAGAAACTACAAAAATCAAAATGTCAGCTTAACCCACGACAAAGAGATGAGAAGAAGGCGTTGAAGATGGATATGACACACTGAGGAAACTTGTTGAGGAAGACCAGGGAACATGCGGAGAAGAGAATTGGAGATAGACAAGAACAGCATGTAGAAGACATGGAAAGATCTTGAGCGGATGGCACGGGACTAGCAAGGGCTGGTATTTATTTCTTTCTTATTTTTGTGTTGGATTTAATTTCTCTTTATCTCCATGTTATTATTGGAATGAAATCTTCTCTTGTCTGTTGTATTCTTGTTTTGATATCATTGTCTGTCCCTCCAATTTTGTCTATATTGCTGCCAAGATATTTTCGTCAAATATATGATCTTTAATAATATCTTGATTATAACCATCGTCGTTTGACAGAACATTTTTATACATTACTTTTACCACCCCAACCACTAGTTCTCCTAATATGCTCCAGGTGGCTCAAAAGCTTGTTGTGTTTTGCACTAATAAAAGTTAAACTATATACTTGTTAGTTTTTTTTTTTGCCCCACATGAAATATTTTGATAACATTACCTGGCAGTCCCTGTTCTAGAATTCTCGGGTTAAAATTGGAAGAGATAAACTGACAAACACCTGGAGACAAAAATGACAAATGACCAGGAAAACATGGAAAGACCTGGAGCTGATGGCATGTGACAGGAGAATTTGGCATTCGTTTATTGAAGACATGTGCTCCATAGGAAGCGGAAAGGTAATGATGATGATGATGCTGATGATAACGATAATGATGATAATGATGATGATAATATTGATGACGATGAGGATGCTAATGAAGATGATGATACTGATGATGATGCTGATGAAAATGATAATAATGATGAAAACGATGATGATGATGATGGTGATGATGATGCTAATGATGATGATGATGATGATAATGATGATGATAATGATGATGATGATGATAATAATGATAATGATGATGATGATGATAATGATGATGATGATGATGATGATGATACTGATGATGATGATAATGATGATAATGATAATGATGATGACGATGATAATGATGACGATAATGATGACGATAATGATGATGATAATGATGAGGATAATGATGATAATGATGATGCTAATGATGATAATGATAATGCTGATGATGATCATGATCATGATGATGATAATGATGATGAAATAATAATGATGATTACGATGATAATGATGATGACGATGATAATGATGATGATGAAAATAATGGTGATTATAATGATGAGGATTATAATGATGATGCTGATGATAATGATGATGATGGTGATGATAATGATGATGATGTACGTGTTTGGAATTACCTTTAATCACCTTTTAAGGAATGTGCTCGGTTGCTTTTAAAAAGCGTTACAACAAAATTGATTGTTGTGAATGGAGAGGTGGAGGGGGGGGGGGGTGGGTGGTAAGGGGCTTGGGTTTATAAAAGAGAGGAGGTTATAAAACTGAGCTGTCAAATAGGCACCTCCCACTCAAGTAACCCACCTAGTAAAAAATTCCTAAAGACGCCACTAGTTCGTTGGAAGAAATTACAAACAAAAATAGGAAAAACATCTATTGGCTCAGAAATAGACATTATAGAAGGACAAGTATTTACTTTATTTTAGGTAATTGATTGGGGTTTTTTTTTTTTCGTAATGTTTGATTTACAGTGGTCTGAAAACAGCCCACAGGGATTATGATCGTGTCTGTTGGCGCGCAGAGAGAATGGCTTCTTTCCCATCAATAGCAGCCTTTGATAATTCCACAAGATTACAATTACAAGAAAATATTTATAGGAAAAACATCTTTTGGGGGCTGAAAGCTTCTCTTCGCTCTGTGATGCTCTTATGAGTAAGCGATAAGAAAATAAAATTAAATAAGAAAATAAAATAAAATAAGAAGAAAAAAAAATTAACTATAAAGATTTGAAATTGTTCCGAATAGCTAGCTTTACTGGAGGCTAGATAGACGCAATATGTTTATATTAACCCGGCTGAATGTTTTTGTAGAAACTACAATGGTCCAAGTTGACCTATTTCTAATTCAGGAACTCCTGCTGTGCTATGCTATCCCAAGGGCCACTGGTGTCCCCCCTTTGGTTAAATTTGATGTCTGCATCTTACGCAAACGTATTTGTTATATATACGACTATTAAATCTTCAAAATATTCTTCATCCAGATTACAACACATATGCAGCATATTTTCTCATTATTACATTCAGTACGCTTACGTTTGTTTTAAACTGTGGGGTCGGGGAAATGGAGAAGGGGAGAAAGGGGGAGGAGAAAAAAATCACTTCTATGCTGGTGCTAAGGTAAAGCCTATAAATTGTCGGGCAGAGAGAGAGAGAGAGAGAGAGAGAGAGAGAGAGAGAGAGAGAGTTTAAAAACGCACAATTATATTCCATATACTTACTTATTTAATTACTTACTTACTTAGTCGTTCCTCTCCTACTGTGAGTTGTAGAGATTTGGCAGAGAGAGCGCCATACTATCCTATCGGATGTCTTCCTCCTGGCCTGGCTCCATTATAGTCCTCGCTCCTTCAGATATTGTCTAATGTTGTCTTTTCCCAGCGAACTCTGGGTCGTCCTGGAGGTCTGGATCCCTGGCTCTTAGCCTCTCATACCTGCCGTAGCAGCCGATCTTCTCCCATTCCATATCTTTAAGTGAAACTGTTTGGGGAGTACTGACAATATATTTCAAGTTAATGTTGCCAACGATTTTGGAGGTTGGAACTTTCAAAATGACTATAGTGTATCGTAGTCGATGTTTGTGAGATCAACTTTTTTGTAGAAGCTTACAGGGCGTCTTTTGTGAGTATATTTTTTGTTGGTGAGTATGTCCTTAGAATTATTTTGCAAGCATGGTTAGATTGATTAGTCAGGTAAATGTGCAGACCGCCAGACAGCTAACAAATAGATAGGTGGATAGACAGCCAGCTAGATGGAATAATAGATAAATAAACAGACAGACCAGTATGCAGACAGACAAGCAGATACAGATGTGATAAATGAGCGCCAAGTCCTATCGCTCTCTTTTTGGAAAATCATCTTTTCTTTCATTTTCAACCACATTTGCAATTTCATCGTTTTACAAGTAATCTTTAATCACGACTAGACTTTAAACTTTATTACTCGTGACTTGCAACTTTCCATTCTTTTGATTTAGTCCTCCACTTTGCATTATCTTTTGAAGTCCACGTTGCCTCGTGAGAAATCTTGGGGAACGCACCTGGCTATAGAACGATTTCTTTGGATACATAAGTCTTTAGGCAGATATCACCAGACAGGCCACCTGGATGGTCTCTCTTGTCCCCTGTCAGTCTAAAAGTGGGTGGGCTATTTGCCACAAACTTGCAATGCCGTGCGGCATGGCAAACCGGAGTTTGACAATTGGCTGACCAATGCAAAAAAAATCTCCCTCCCTCTAACTGTCACAAAGCCCTCCACGTCAACTTTGTTTTCCCATGCACGCGGTGACCCTTTAATCTCCCTGTTTCATGTCTAAGATTCCAATCCTTCTACCGTCTGCTACCATCAGGAAACAAAAGTGGTAGTCCGTGTCACGGACCTTTTGATGTCCCACGCCCCGAGTCTATTGTTTGTAATGTGCGCGATGATCGTAGTTTGTTTAAACAGCGGCTAAGTCATGAATGGACTACCATGTGGTGTCAGCCACGTGTCTTCCAAAATATTCAATACTCCAAGATGGTATGTCTGACGATATCTGCGCAGGGACCTACGTATCAAAAGAAATTGTTCTACAGCCAGTGTGATAGTGGTAACGCAGGTTCTACGCTTGTGAAGTTGTTCGTTATGTACTGACCATGTTGTGTGTACGTTCTTGATTAAACCAATGATGATAGTGACCTGAATTTTTTCTTATGTACGTTTGTCTGTTACGTTAGTTATTGGGCCTGTCTTTCTAATGTGACTGCTGAGTGACACCCAATGACCAGACCACTATGATCACTGCAATGACTGATCGACTCGTAGCTGGCAACAAAATTCCTTTATTGTTGGCAATAACCATATTCACAATTGATCATCTCCGTGCCTGATTATAAAGGTAATAAGAACACATATGACTTCTACGTTGACACTTCATACAGCATTTAATTCACTGGTCAGGAACTATTTGATTAACGCTTGACCTCTGCTGACTACTGTAATACTGCCTACTATTCTATACTTAGAGCTAAGTGCACACTTAAAAGCTGCCAAGTGAACGTTCTCAAGACCTAATATTCCCCTAATAACAATAACAACACCTGTGATGATTTTTTAAGGAACTGTTCGTTTTAGTTTTACACTGCTAAACATAACTGCTTATTAAATTTGTTATAATTTTATAAACAAATGTATTGTTGATTTAATCATTTTGATTGTACTGCACATGGATGCATCAGTCATTTAAAAAAAAAACACTTAAACAAGGCTATTAAATTAATATTTCACTGAATTAAATCAGTTGGGGGCTTGAACGAGCTAAAATACATAATAATTCTTCATAGAAAGTGTCGGGCAGATACAAAGTTAACAATTGCTCAGTCCAATTCAGCATTGTTCTTGATTTCTGAATTTTATAAGGAAATGCCCTTGAGATAGAAGCATCATCATCCTTCTATCTACAACACTGCCAGGAGTAATCTTGAGCGAAGTTAGATACCTTTGAAAACCCTCATTAAATACTCTAAGTTTTGGCCATTGTTGGACCATCACAACAATGGAAGGGGAGTAAATTCCGCGACACCCACATGTTACTTTAAGCATTAATTTATAAGTATGCTACATTATAAAGGTAATAAAACAGCATACATTTACAGTATGCAATCACAATCAAATATAAGTATGTTTTTTTTTTTAAACAAGAAAGTAATGAGACAATTAAGAACAGAAGGAAAAAAATTAATTGATTAATTAATTTAATTTAACTTTTTTTTAAAAATTCAAAATATGCGCACAGTAAATCAATAATTCGAACATCATCAGAGTAGGGTGGCATTAAATCAGAACTCGTGAAGTATTTGAACAGTCTGCTATTGAGTGAGGTGAGATTTGGTGTGTGTTTCTTTGCCCTCCTTTGCTCAACAGACAGACAGACAGACGGACGGACGGACGGACCGGTGCCAGCCAGCCAGCCAGCCAGGCAGGCAGATAGATAGATAGATAGATAGATAGATAGATAGATAGATAGATAGATAGATAGATAGATAGATAGATAGATAGATAGATAGATAGATAGATAGATAGATAGATAGATAGATAGATAAGATAGATAGATAGTCAGGATCGGGCGGAAAGACCGTTGGACCGATCGACCGACCGACCCATCCACCCACCGACCAACAGACAGAGAAAAACAGACAAGCAGGCAGCAGACAGATAGAGAGGTTAGTATGTAGGTAATAAGATAGATTGGCTAGATGAGTGAGTGAGCCATCTAACTGATAACGTGGTACCTCAAAAACATTTAAAGGCAGTGATGTATGGAAGCAATTAATTCATTACTGCATAAAACAACAACGAAATGAAAATTACTACAAGTACTATGAAATGTTACAAGGCCGTAGTTTCGTAAATATCGTGTCGTCATTTATCTCAATCTATTAATTTACTCGATTAACTAAACTCGTGTGTCTTTCTCCTAATGACATTAGTGAAAAATGTAACTATTTTAAAGTACCCAACACCGGCTATATAAAACCAACATTGAGGATCATAAGCACAATAAGGCTGTCTACAAAATGAATAAAAATTATAGAAAATATCTATCAATAGAGTTTGACTATATGATACATGACGAATGCAGCGTAGAAAGTCTTCTATTACTTAATAAGGTTCGTCGTCGTAATCTCTCCCCCCCACCCCTTTTTTGGGGTTGTTGTTGTTGTTGTTGTTGTTGTTGCGATGAATGCCGTGTCTGATTTTGATCGTTTTAACTTCGTTAAATTTTGTTTGTAATATTTTGAGTTAAATTTTAGTATTAAGCAGAACAAAGGTCAATACACTTTTGTAATAGTAAACACTGTGTTTAGTAAAGGATAAAGAATATCGATACCTCTTCTACATACAAGTACTTTCAGACGTCATCTTGAATAAGTTAAAAGATAACAATGGTCCATCAGAAGTTGTTGGTACATCCAAAGAGTTTGTCCAGGAATGGTAATGGTGACAACTATATGTGTTTTCTCTGTTCCTCATATTCCGGCATTTTTACAGCAGATGTTCAGCAGTCATTTTATTGCTGCCACAGTTTCACTCATCAGTAGTTCCTAACATTAACATGTTAAAAAAGTTTCAAGTGAGATGGGGGAAAAGGGGGGGGGGGGGGTGGCCGGGGTTAGTAGAGCCGGGAAATAGTTCGCTGCACCCTACTATCAAATCGCAATAGTCGGTTGTGTAACGAGGGGCTCATGGTAATATGCCCGTACTGTAAAAATTAGATGGTCAAAAATACCGTGGGTTCAAATCCATGTACTAAAAAAGTTGCATGGTTAAAACAGCTTGTGGTCGCAGGCCTCATACTGTAAAAGGTGGACGGTTAAGACAACCTTAATTCAAGATAGCAACACGAGGTGGGCATGGGATTTTTAAGAAGATTAAAAAAAGAAAGAAAAAAGCAAGAAGTGGAAGCGTTCTTCCGGAGTCAGATAGTTACAGCTGTTCGAAGTCCTCCGCTCCATAAATGATGAAAGGAGATAGACGAAGAGGAAAAGGAGAAGGAGAAAAAAGAGAAGGAGGAAGCTGATAGAAGTACCCCGAAGACGATCTCACGGTCACATGACATCTAATGTACCAACGATTCGTCTCCAACAAGTTATTAATCAGTTTCACAGTAACACGCCAAGGAATATACCCACAATGCATTACTGATACCCAAAATACTGGTGGAAGACAATACGGAAATACGTAAGAAAGAAATAAGGCTTGATACAGATAAATATAAGATAGAGAAACCATGACAGAAGTAAATAAAGAAAATTAGTGGCTCAGATCTTAACTACTGTTGGAGTATTGTAACCAAATTAGCGAAAAGTCTTTCCGGCTAGGCACTGTTAATAACAAATTGAGGTACCATCAAAACCACAAGTACAGGATTGGTACAACAAATCTCTGCACTTGTGACATCAGCCAGATGGCAGCCGAACATCTGCTGCTGTCTTGTCTAATGTACAGCAGTGAACAGAGTAGCATATGGCAACAACCTATCCAAGAACAATTGAGTGGTGATGTCAGTGACCCTGAGCTGACTACTGCTTTTATTAGTCATTAATGTGGAAGTCTGTGGGCGAACGAGGCAGAAAAAGAAAACGAAGAAGAAATGTCAGATTTAATAATTGAATCATCTGAATTTTATTTTATAGACATATCTCCTAAAAGATTAGACTAGCACTTTATACTTGAATTTGTATTTATTTATTCTTTGCAAAGAAGCATCACTGATACAAACAGACAAATATAAATTTTTATCCAACTATTAACATGGAATATACAGGGTGTCCATAAAAGATTGTACCCTTTTCAAAATATTTATTCTCGGCCCCATGATGTGGTACAAGGATGCTTTCTATCACAAAAGTAAGATAATCTCTGCACGTTTTTAAGCATACCTTACAAAGACTAAAAAAGAATGTGCCTATTTCTTTTTTTTTTTCACCTACTTGACCAGTGTGTTAAGAGACATGTAACAATTACCTGTTGCAACTCAACTGCGAAAGTTTCACTTGAAATACCCGCTGCGCGTATTCGCACTTTTTTGAGTTTTTGTAAGGTATGCTTAAAAACTTGAGATCATAGACATCCAACTGAGGGAGGAACAGGCAGGTTCTTGACAAAATAGATCATGTACGTACCAGATGACTACACTCTACACTGCCTGTAATAGTTGGACAGAGCTTGGAATTGAGTTAACCACTTTACACTTGACACGCGCAAAAGGCTAACGGCAGCTTAGACAGAGGATCGCTTCTGCAGATTAATGCTGAGGTGTGGGACCAGCCTCCACCCTCCCCCTTTTCCACCTACACACACACAGAGTTGATTACCGTAATCGGGAATACATCTAAAGATATGAAATACAGAGCACAAAGAAGAAAACAGAACCGTTTGAGAACTGGAGTGTGTCTCTTGTTACCAGTTCTCCTTACTAGCTATATTTTGTATTATGAAAAATCGGGACACAGAAACGGAATTCAGTGGGCTCTAACAAATCAGCTTGGCAGATTAGATTTTGCCGATGACTTTGCCTTGCTGCTTTATAAATGGAATCAGATGTAAGACTAACTGAGCACCATGATCTGAAAATTGATTTGGAAAAGAAAAAAAATTATGCAACCAAAAAAAAAAAGTGATAGATAGGTCGCACTTCTAGAAACACACAAGACGTGGGACTCGCTCATTTCAATTAGCTACAACACAGATAACATTGGATAAACGAACAATGACACTGAAATAAGAATACAAAAGGTAAGAGCGGTGTGGCGGGTAGGGTGTATGTGGTTGGGTGTAGAAAGTCAGACAACACTTATACACCGCTCGTCTAGCTCACTGTCTAAGGAGTAATACACCAACTCCAACAACCATATCAATCTCCGTGAATATATTGTATCACAAATAAGTCACAATGGGCGCAGGGCCATTACAAATATTGGAGACATCACAAATCCCGAGTATCCTGCAAAAACTCTGCTTCTCGAAATCACTACAATCACAAAATAGACTACTTCATAAATAACTACGGCAACATCCACCCTTCTCTTTTCTACACTCTTTGCTGTCTCCTGTCTCCTCTCTACTGACTCAACTCTCTACTAACTCAACACACTACTGACCCAACACACATCTCTCTCTGACTGACCCCTTTCATTCGTATTCACCAAACACGTGAAAACCGTCCACTCTCCACTGAGCTTCATTCACGCCTAACTACAGCTAGCAGCTTGTCTTGACCTCTGCTCACAACATTGCTTGTAGCTAAATTATTACAAGGCAAGCATTCCCAACTCACAACAACTCAAATGACTAATAAACTCCCGCTGGAGCATGAGAACATTTACACATGCAAAAACCCCCTCAAAACTTTCCGTGACAAGGGGCTTTCAATGTTTTGAGAAATATCATCTTCATCTGAACCCGTAACCCGTCATGGGTTGTAGGGGTGCCATGGTGGAAGCATCAGCAGACAGGGTCCTCCACTGCTCTCTATCCTCAGCAATGCGAAGTGTGGAAAAACTGTGCCCTGTCAATTCTTTGATGTTATCAGCCCAGGATTTTCTTTGCCTTCCTCTTCTCCGTTTACCTTCGACTGTTCCCTGGAGGATCGTTTTCGAAACGGAGTCTTGACGAGTTACATGCCCAAACCAGGTAAGCTTTCGACGTTTCACTACTGACAATAGTGGTTCATGGTGGCCTGTATGCATGTTTATTTTCGCTCTAACATAGACATTTGGCCCTCACACCCATACAAGAGAATAGATAATACAAGTGATTTGTAGAATTTTATCACAGGAAAACTTACTTTTATAGATCAATTATTTAGAAATATATGAAAATGAAAAGAAGTCAATAGAATCTTCAACGCAAATGTCAAGTCAATCCTAATTTACATCTGTAAGTCTTAGTTGCCCGTGTCAGTCATAACTGAATAAAGGAATGCGCCCCTGAGATGATAGCTCTCAAATGTCTGTTTTCTGGTGTTCCTTTCGGCGTTCTCTTTTCTCTTCTGTTTGTCGTGAGAGCTTCTTTTCGTCTATAACTTACATGACGATCATAGACTTAAAGGTCTTTTATATTTGGACATGCGCTCTAATATAACCGATTAGGTTGGATGGGACGCGCCTCGCCAAAACGAGGCAAAAATTTTATTTAAAAAAAAAAAAAATTGTTTTCGCCTACTCTGAAGTGGCGCTGCAGGGAGTATCGCCACTTGGTGTGTTCGGCAGCTTCATCCTCCCTGGTTGTTGGATGTATGTCCAGTTCTTTCATGTCTCTCCTGCACACATCTTTAAACCTCAGCTCTGGTCACTCAGCTGTTCTTTTGCCATCTGTCAATTGTTCATAGAAAATATCTTTGGAAATACGACCGTCTTCCATACGGCGGACATGCCAAGCCAGCGTAGTCTGCGCCGTCTAAGCAATGTATACATGCTTTGATGGCCAGAACCTCAACATTTGTCACTTTGCCCTTCAACAAAATACATGTGATGTGGCGTAGACACCGTAGATGAAAAGTATTGAACCTTCTTTCTTGCTTTGCATAGGTTGTCCAAGTCTCGTTTCCATTATGACGGCATTGCCTCTCCTGCTTTGCAGTAGTGGTCCAACAGTGGCCAAAACTCAAGAGTATCTAATATGGGCTTCAAATGTGTCTACCTTCGCACAAGATTACTCTTGGCAGAGATGTGGATAGAAGGGTAATGACACTTCTATCACAAAGGGAGTCTTCACAAAATATTCAGATAAGCGAAAACAATGCTGCTTTGGCTGAGCACGTTAATTCTAGAATATGCCGACCACTTTTGCGAAAAATTTAGCAATGGTTAATCTTAGTTCGTTAAGCCCTCACCTCTGATTTACTCAGTGGAATTCTTATTATTCTGGTATAGCTCTGTTTAGATTGTGTGTAGTAAATTGACTGAGACAAACATGCAGTACATTTAAAAGGATTAAATCGAAGTTAAATTTGTAAAATTACAAATAACAAAATTTAATAATCACTTAAGTTTTAACAGTTTGAAAATAGTTGAATAGTTTAGAAGAAAAGTTTCATCGTTGATGGATGATAGAGACGATGAAAAAAAGTTCACTTTGGCAGCGTATATTTTTCACTTAGCTGCCAATAGTAGTTTCTGCTCCCGCTGATGGGTTCTTTTTTACACTGCTCACGCTGGTCGCTGGTCAAGGTTGTCGGGTGTAGCTCGTTTCCCAGAAATGTCAAGGAGAGTCTACAAAGTTGGTCCCTCATCTTAAAGCGTAGGCCACTTGTCCCTTCTTGTTCCAGAGATAGTACTTTCGGCAGGAAACACCAATAACTATGATAAAGAATAGAAACGAAACGCTCTTCTGAGTATTGCGTTTCCCGACACATTCCTTTGTGTCTCCTTTCTTCTATTCTACCATCCCATTTATCTCAGAATTTACCCTCGATGAGAATTAAATTTAATCCCTCGGGATAAAACTTTCTTTTACATTTAAAATGAATAGCTTTAGCTTTACATTACATTTAAATGAATAGGTTAACAGCTCAGATAGAATATGTTTACATTTACATTTCCACTGATTGAAAAGTGTTCACAATATAAATTGAATATGTTTTCATTTTACCCGTGTTACCGGGGCCCGAAAGGGGAGCAAAGAATAGTAACACTGTACCCTACCATGCATGTCGTAAAAAGCGACTAAGAAGGGTTGGGCATGGGTCTATCTGGTCTGTACAGGATCTGTTTTGTAGAAAACCTGCTTGTTCATCTCTCAGTTGCTTGTCTATGGACTCTTTTAATCTCTCAATTCTGTTTAATCCTTTTCCTGGCACCGATAGTAACATTATTCCTCTATAATTTGTGCACTCTTGTAAATTTCTCTTTTTAGGCAACTTGACCAGATAACATTCCTTCCATTCTGCCGGTATTTCCTCTCTCTCCCAGACTTTGCCAAGTAGTTTGTATAATATCTCTGTATAGGTATCAATATCTGTTCTGATGGCCTGTCACGTAGGGTTTATATTCATTTAATTTCCCACATCTTCTTCCTATTCTTTCACCGAATTCTCTCTTTTATTATCTCTGTATTTTCCTTTTTCCTGTATATTTTTCATCCATTTGTTTTGCGAATATTATTTTCATATAATTCGCAAACTTTACCTGTTTCTTTCTCAAAACTGAGAATCGCGCTAGGACGATATTACGTAGATGTCAGGGCTGCAGGGCGTCAGAAGGCGTGATAAGTCGGTTCGCTGAACACAGGACGTAGCAAATCGTCTACATTCTCACCGAGCGCGCGAGTTTCTTCTCGGCATTAGTCCCGGTGAGGTGTGATACTTTACATCTGCACCGGTCAGTATCCAGACATTTGTCTGGAAAATCCCAAACTGACACGGCGCTCACTTGGGCCATGGTCAGCTGTAGTGTGAAAACTGCCCTGAAATGGAGTCAGGCTGTCTGGGATTTGAAACTGACACGCGTACATCGTGGTCAGTAGGTGACAGTTACGACACGCGTTAAGCGGACGTAAATGTTGGGAGTAGGGGAGATAATTTCGCTTGGCGAAATAAGTTTGGGCCCTTTGTCTGATTTTAAGATATTGGCCAAGTTTGAAACTTTAATTTCATTCTCGCTCATAGACTCCACAGTAGATAGGTCGCTCGAAAACAGAATAGCTGTTAGCGAAGATCTCAGTTTGTTTCGGCAATTTGTCGAACTTCTAGACTTCCAGAAATATTTTCAGCATTTTTATTCTTAAGTTGTGCGACTACCTGTAATTCTGTGGTTGAGGTAATTAATATGATAGATATATAGATTTTGTGAGTGTTAAAGTGTTAAATCGCTTAATTCATTTTAATCTATTTCTTTAGCGCAGAAGAGAAATAAAGTGGTAGGCTATTATATTTTCTAGGGAAGCATTCAGTGGAAAGCAGAATAAAATTAAAATTTCTAGCTTATAACGGCAATTGTAGCTATTTATAAATTTAATTTAACTGCTAATACTCAGTCGAGTGTATTTTTCTAAACTAACGTATAAACTCTAGAATCCAGCCTCATGAATGGTGACGGAATACGCACGTGTTCTTAATTTATGAGGATTGCTGATTTTTAAATATAACTTACGTCACGGGAAGTTTAAATGATAAGCAAAGCTCTCTGCTTGCAAGTTTAAATGTAAGTTTATAACCAGTTCAGATTCTGTTTATTATATTATATGTGTTATTTTTCCTCCACACAGTGAAAGTTTTGGGGTGACCCTAACTTTACCAGCACCTAGTAGTAGTTTCCATACTTGTGAAGAAATAGACAGTCCTTATTTTGAACCACGTGGGTTTTCTCAAGTAACACTGATCTGACGGTGCAAGTTAGACAGAAATACTAATATCCCTATAACGGGTTTTCAAAGACTGTAATGATAAATACTGGACCTTGGAGCCAGCACTTAATTTCTTCTAGAAACTCTATATAATTTGCTGCCTGGTGGCGTGAATATTAACAATCATTTCCCGACTAGATTATATCTTGTGGACAAATCTGTGGTGTGACTAAAGTGAATCCTATACTGAGGGAAGGCACCGACCTGACATTCATCATTTTTTAGAAACCTACGCTATTGACACTGTGCTCTGCTAACTCCCGCGCCTGGAATAATTGTTAGGTGACTTAATCAGACATTTGAACAAATTTGCATACCCAAGTAGTCGTTCCCGGAGACTCCAAGTTAAATACGTCTTTTGGAACTGGGGACTTCTTGGCAGAAGACTGCATTTTTTTGAGTCTGTGTGAAAATCTAAAATCAATGTGTTCCAAGAGGCAGCAAGCAAAGTCGTGAGTACAAGTATGAGAAGCCATGGCGGAATGAATGAGTGTACGCTGGTTTGAGTGATATTTTTCACTATTTTATCTTTGACACCCTGTTGCTGTCCTAATTTTTTTTTCAATCTGCATAATTTGTTGCTAAGGCTAGAGTTCTTGTGTTTTGTCTTAGGTTAAATCAGATTTTTTTCAAACTCTGTGCATATAATTACGAGATAAAACAAAGATAACTCTTAGAATCAAACTCTATGTATCTGTGACTCGGGCGCCATCATCTGTTCTCTTAACGGGGCCGGGCTAAACCTAGAGTTAACACTATAACGGGGCTATCATCCTTGCAACATTTACTTGATTTTTTTTATGACTATGTGTATATGTATTTTCCTTGATGTACTTTCTTTGATGTTGTGAGCCGATTTTTCCTGATATTAAAATCGCTCTTGAACTTAATAATCGTGTTTGGTCAGCTCGTTCTAGATAATATATATATCATTGTTATAGTTTTCCCACGTCTGTGTGTTTACCTGTCGTCACGTGTATGTGCGTGCCTGTGAGTGATAGAAATATACGTAATATGTATATTGGTGTAGTCTGTCTGACGCTGTAACAACTGTTGTAGAAGATAGGTGAGAGAGAGAAGAATTCTTTTCGCTTTCAGAGACAGCCACTATATCAAATCTATCATCTCACGTGTGTGGAAATTCTATTACCTTTCACTAACTCTCACTGAGTCTATCACCTATTCAAACCTATTCAGAAGGGACCAAACCTAGTCTTAATTCTCCTATCGGAAATCTACGACAAATGAGGGCTCGTTTCCGGTCTTTGAACTTAGAATAGGAAGACGAGTACGACAAACGTGGACTCGTCTATCTGGATTTTGTACTTTAGATTCTGTATTCTGATATAGAGTAAGAGTGTGATGTCTTGTGACTGTGTATCTTTTAAAAATAATTACCCCCTAGACTAGCGATCTGTTTACGGGCGTGCTGACCACACAAACTAATAAGTTTTTTTTTTTCCACAGCATCTTTGAATAATATACATTTTGGTTACAGGTTGATTTTGTCGGGATATATGTTAACTGCTGATTGTAATACTAAATGCTGGTAAAGTGGTGAGTGTATAACATTCACTGGGTACTGAGGCAGAACGGCGTTTGAACTAAGTTAAGGAGTGTGTTTCGGACTTTTTGTCCAGATTAATTCCCTCCCTTACCCGATCTGACTTCAGGGGCGAACTTATAGTGGATTTTTAAAAATTAAGGGATTATTTTTCTCTTTAATTTTTGCAATATTCTTTTGCTTTTCCACTGTAGCAACTTATTTTTCAGTTGTAATCTTAACTACCATTTATTTGGCGTAGTCGTGTTTTGCATTAAGTGCTTTATTGCCGATAATAGCAGCGATAGTTAGATTTTAATTTGGAGGAGGTATCCCAGGGTTAAGGATATCATCTTTTGATTTTTGGTAATTTTTTTTTCTCTTAAGTGGTAGGAACCAGGTTATTCTTTTTCCTATTTTCTTTCTCGACTAGTCTCAGTCACTGATTTAATATGGCCGAGAGGGCGAAACTGAGGCAGATGTTAAGACAGGAAGCAATGGAAGAGGGACTGGAAGGAGAAG
The DNA here is from genome assembly GCA_024509875.1 of Oreohelix idahoensis. NCBI lineage: Eukaryota > Metazoa > Mollusca > Gastropoda > Stylommatophora > Oreohelicidae > Oreohelix > Oreohelix idahoensis. The sequence goes on along the minus strand of JAMPIV010008871.1, from coordinate 8,290 downwards.
AAGCGAAAGCATTTGTCAGAGACGAACTCGAGAGATATGATGCGGAGAGGAAAGCAGCGGAAGCTAAGGAAAAAGCAGCCGCAGATTTACAGCAGAAGAAGATGGATGAGGAAATGGAAATTCGCAGGATGCAGCATGAGGAAAAAGAGAAGGAGAGACAGCATGAGAAGGAGAGGGAGGAGAGACAGCATGAGGAAAGGAGAGAAGCATGAGCAAGAGGGAACGACGACAGCATGAGTTGGCTCTTAAAACTCTAGAATTCCAAAGTCGTGGTGCTGCCTCTACCTCCAGCAATGGAGAGTCTTCTCCTCATTCTTCCTTAACTGACCCTGCTAACACTCAATCTCTTCAACTAAATGCTATGTCTTTCACTCTTGAATCTTTTCCTTGTCCAAATGAGAAGATTGACACATGGTTAGAAAAATTTGAGAAAATTGCAACTCTGTACGGGTTAGAGAGGTCGCGTTGGAATATGAAACTTTCCCAGGCCCTAAAAGGTTCTGCTTATGATGTTTATTCTAAGCTGGAAAGTAGCCAACAAGACGACTACGATGTGTTGAAGAAAGCGTTACTGGAGCGCTTTGAAACGCTCGCAAGTTTTTGCAACTGTTTCGCAACAGCCGGAAAGAGAATTCTGAAACTTTTCACCAGTTCTCATCTCGTCTTAAGGGATATCTAACAAAGTGCCTTGAGCTTTCGCAGCTCCCCTCTACCTATGAAGGTCTTGAGGAACTTGTTCTAACTGAACAAATAAAGAACACTTTGTCTGCTGATACCCGGAGATTTCTCGCTGAGCAGGGGGCAGAAAAACTTGAAGACATTTTGGAAAAGTCTGAGCGTTATCACAATGCGCTGGCTGAACTACCGGCCACAAAGCGGAAACCGACAGAGGAGCATTTTCGAAAACATAACCTAGAGCAATCTTCTCAGGCTTCTAACCAAAACAACCACAGAGAAACTGGACCTCAAAACCCCCCTCCTGAAAAATCCAAGTTCTACAAGAACAAGTACCCCAACCACCCCAAACAGTCTGATCAACCCGACCGCCCTACATGGCAGCGTAGCCAGAAAGGACAAGGTGGCAAAGGGAGAACCCCCGAGCACGGGACATATGATCAGACCGAGCACACCGAGCCGAAACGCATCGGATGCTTATTGACAGTCTCGCAAGGCGGAATTATTGACAGTGATTCCCAACCTGTTGGGGATAGACCCTCAACGCGAGGTACTGTTACTTTGAACGGTTCTCAAACTTCTTGCTTATTTGACACGGGGCTTTCTTATGATTGCATTGTTGCCAGAAAGCTGGTTAAACCCGGTCAAGAGACAGGAGAGACCGTCAAACTTTGTGGAGTTCGTAAGAGTGATGCACCTACAGCGCTTCCCATCGCATTGGTGGAGATACACTCTGACTTTGTCAGAGGTGTGATCAAAGCGGCTGTTATGGATGATCCCATCTACCCAGTCATACTTGGCGGGAGATACGTGTGTATTGGGAAACCGGAAGAGCCGATTGTGGCAGCAGTAACTACAAGAGGGCAAACCAAGAAGGAACGGGAGCCTGCGCCAAATTTGTTACCTATGGAACTTAAAGAAGCGCAATACAAGGACCCTACTTTGGCACCCTGCTTTAGGAAACTGCCCATGGCTAAGGAACCCAAACAGCACGGGGACATTTTTTCTGAGGATGGCGTACTTTATCGGAGAACGGGCAAGCCTGACCAAGGTTACAACCAGCTCCTAGTACCGAAACAGTACAGAAGCCAAATCCTAGAAATGGGGCACTCTCTTCCCTTTAGCGGACATATGGGACAGAACGCCACAAACCAACGTATAACCACTCATTATTGGTGGCCAGGAGTGAATACTGATATCATCAGATATGTCAAATCCTGTGCCCAGTGCCAACGTGTGCCACCCAAGCAACGGGCACCCCCAGTCCACATGGGTGAAATGCCAATAATGGGAACACCATTCGAACGGGTTGTGATCGACATTTTTGGGCCTTTCGAAAGGACTAAAAGAAGGAACAGGTTCATCCTGACCTTAGTCGATACATGCACTTTATGGGCAGAAGCTATCCCGCTAACATGCGCAGATGCCAAGCATGTCGCAGAAGCCCTCGTGCAGATTTTCACTCGGTTGGGATTCCCGCAGCAAGTGTTGACGGATAATGGATCTCCATACCGAAACCTGTTGATGGATGAGATCGTTAAGATCTTGAGGACCCAACACATCCACACTAAGCCATATACTCCGGCGGGAAATGGGCTCGTGGAACGTGCTAATGGAAACCTCACCATGATGCTAAGTAAGCTGGCACAAGTGAAACCTGAAGATTGGGATCTCTGTATTCCTGCAGCATTATTTGGCTACAGAGAATCTCCTCATACTTCCACAGGATTTCCGCCAGCTACACTCTTATTCGGCAGACCCATTAAGGGCCCGCTTGAAGCCTTACTTCAGTCTCTGACAGACGAGAAGGCTGATGAGACAGTTGTCTCAGCCAGTAAATATGTGTCGGTTTTAAAGGAACGGTTGAAACTAGGCTGGGACCTAGCAACGACTAACTTTAAGCGAGCACGCACCAAGCACGCTAACCGATACAGGAAAGTCGCGGAAGAGAGAGAACTGGAAGCAGGAGAGAAAGTTTTGGTGTTGCTCCCTACCGAGAACAACCAACTGAAGATCGGATGGCAAGGGCCGTTTACCGTCCTGAAAAAGATTTCTAAGGCTAACTACCAGATCTCTATTGAAGGAAAGGAGAAGGTTTTCCATTTAAATCTCTTAAAGAGATACTTGGAAAAACCAGTGCCAACCTCCGACCATCTCCTGACGATCGCCAAAACTGACGAAGATGACGATAGTGGCAGGGATATTCCACCGCTATCACAGGAAATCTTTCAAAAATGTCAGAAGCGGCGACGCTCTTTCAAGCGCGCATATGAGACATTCCAGGGGAAGGAAACTTTGAGGAGTGGACTTGAGTAGGAATTGGACAGAGATGGAGGGGGAAGAGGAGAGGGAAGAAGACAGACACCCCGAAGCTACGGTTATAGGAAATTAAACTCCATAACGTAGACATGGAGTGCTTCCATATCTTAAAGGGGGGAGGCTCTGTCACGTAGGGTTTATATTCATTTAATTTCCTACATCTTCTTCCTATTCTTTCACCGAATTCTCTCTTTTATTATCTCTGTATTTTCCTTTTTCCTGTATATTTTTCATCCATTTGTTTTGCGAATATTATTTTCATATAATTCGCAAACTTTACCTGTTTCTTTCTCAAAACTGAGAATCGCGCTAGGACGATATTACGTAGATGTCAGGGCTGCAGGGCGTCAGAAGGCGTGATAAGTCGGTTCGCTGAACACAGGACGTAGCAAATCGTCTACATTCTCACCGAGCGCGCGAGTTTCTTCTCGGCATTAGTCCCGGTGAGGTGTGATACTTTACATCTGCACCGGTCAGTATCCAGACATTTGTCTGGAAAATCCCAAACTGACACGGCGCTCACTTGGGCCATGGTCAGCTGTAGTGTGAAAACTGCCCTGAAATGGAGTCAGGCTGTCTGGGATTTGAAACTGACACGCGTACATCGTGGTCAGTAGGTGACAGTTACGACACGCGTTAAGCGGACGTAAATGTTGGGAGTAGGGGAGATAATTTCGCTTGGCGAAATAAGTTTGGGCCCTTTGTCTGATTTTAAGATATTGGCCAAGTTTGAAACTTTAATTTCATTCTCGCTCATAGACTCCACAGTAGATAGGTCGCTCGAAAACAGAATAGCTGTTAGCGAAGATCTCAGTTTGTTTCGGCAATTTGTCGAACTTTAGACTTCCAGAAATATTTTCAGCATTTTTATTCTTAAGTTGTGCGACTACCTGTAATTCTGTGGTTGAGGTAATTAATATGATAGATATATAGATTTTGTGAGTGTTAAAGTGTTAAATCGCTTAATTCATTTTAATCTATTTCTTTAGCGCAGAAGAGAAATAAAGTGGTAGGCTATTATATTTTCTAGGGAAGCATTCAGTGGAAAGCAGAATAAAATTAAAATTTCTAGCTTATAACGGCAATTGTAGCTATTTATAAATTTAATTTAACTGCTAATACTCAGTCGAGTGTATTTTTCTAAACTAACGTATAAACTCTAGAATCCAGCCTCATGAATGGTGACGGAATACGCACGTGTTCTTAATTTATGAGGATTGCTGATTTTTAAATATAACTTACGTCACGGGAAGTTTAAATGATAAGCAAAGCTCTCTGCTTGCAAGTTTAAATGTAAGTTATAACCAGTTCAGATTCTGTTTATTATATTATATGTGTTATTTTTCCTCCACACAGTGAAAGTTTTGGGGTGACCCTAACTTTACCAGCACCTAGTAGTAGTTTCCATACTTGTGAAGAAATAGACAGTCCTTATTTTGAACCACGTGGGTTTTCTCAAGTAACACTGATCTGACGGTGCAAGTTAGACAGAAATACTAATATCCCTATAACGGGTTTTCAAAGACTGTAATGATAAATACTGGACCTTGGAGCCAGCACTTAATTTCTTCTAGAAACTCTATATAATTTGCTGCCTGGTGGCGTGAATATTAACAATCATTTCCCGACTAGATTATATCTTGTGGACAAATCTGTGGTGTGACTAAAGTGAATCCTATACTGAGGGAAGGCACCGACCTGACATTCATCATTTTTTAGAAACCTACGCTATTGACACTGTGCTCTGCTAACTCCCGCGCCTGGAATAATTGTTAGGTGACTTAATCAGACATTTGAACAAATTTGCATACCCAAGTAGTCGTTCCCGGAGACTCCAAGTTAAATACGTCTTTTGGAACTGGGGACTTCTTGGCAGAAGACTGCATTTTTTTGAGTCTGTGTGAAAATCTAAAATCAATGTGTTCCAAGAGGCAGCAAGCAAAGTCGTGAGTACAAGTATGAGAAGCCATGGCGGAATGAATGAGTGTACGCTGGTTTGAGTGATATTTTTCACTATTTTATCTTTGACACCCTGTTGCTGTCCTAATTTTTTTTTTCAATCTGCATAATTTGTTGCTAAGGCTAGAGTTCTTGTGTTTTGTCTTAGGTTAAATCAGATTTTTTTCAAACTCTGTGCATATAATTACGAGATAAAACAAAGATAACTCTTAGAATCAAACTCTATGTATCTGTGACTCGGGCGCCATCATCTGTTCTCTTAACGGGGCCGGGCTAAACCTAGAGTTAACACTATAACGGGGCTATCATCCTTGCAACATTTCCTTGATTTTTTTATGACTATGTGTATATGTATTTTCCTTGATGTACTTTCTTTGATGTTGTGAGCCGATTTTTCCTGATATTAAAATCGCTCTTGAACTTAATAATCGTGTTTGGTCAGCTCGTTCTAGATAATATATATATCATTGTTATAGTTTTCCCACGTCTGTGTGTTTACCTGTCGTCACGTGTATGTGCGTGCCTGTGAGTGATAGAAATATACGTAATATGTATATTGGTGTAGTCTGTCTGACACTGTAACAACTGTTGTAGAAGATAGGTGAGAGAGAGAAGAATTCTTTTCGCTTTCAGAGACAGCCACTATATCAAAATCTATCATCTCACGTGTGTGGAAATTCTATTACCTTTCACTAACTCTCACTGAGTCTATCACCTATTCAAACCTATTCAGAAAGAACCAAACCTAGTCTTAATTCTCCTATCGGAAATCTACGACATGGCCTCTGCTGGAATACCATCTGGACCAGTTGCTTTTCCATCTTTCAGAAGCTTTATGGCTTTCTTTATTTCTTCTCTACTTTTTTTTTCACACCTGATTTGTAGCTCCTCGTGTGCTGGCTGGATGTCCGGGGGGGAATTTTGTAAAAAACTTTCTACCACAAATACTTCGACAAACATAGACAAGTCAAATAAATCAACGCAGCCGCCCAAGACAGAAGAAGGTCCTCTGGAAAGGAGGCGCATGAAGCAACCCAGAGAAAGCCGAAAGGAGCTGGGTTGCCGACTAACCTTTTTTCGTCTAGGAAAAGCTCCAGGATTGGCACCTGGAATGTTCGCACTCTATGTGAACAAGGGAAAACTGCACAGGTAGCAGCAGAAATGTAAAATTACAGGATTGATATCCTAGGTCTCTGTGAGACGCGGTGGAAGGGCATAGAGAGGAGGAGATTGATCACAGGATAAATGGTGTTGTCCTCAGGACATGAGGAGGAAAGAGCCCGCCACAGTGAAGGGGTGGTTCTAATGCTGTCTAGGCAAGCACAGAAGGCACTTATAGAATGGGAAGCAATGGGACCCCGAATTATAACAGCAAGGTTTAAATTAGCCAAAAAGAAAGTTAATATAAACATCATCCAATATTACAATATTAGGCACCAACAAAGGATAAAGAAGAATCTGAGAAAGACTTTTACACCAGATTACAGAATATTATGGACAAAAAGAAAAGAAAGGACATCACAATTTTGATAGGGGACCTAAACGCGAAAATAGGAACCGACAACACCGGCTTTGAAGAAATCATGGGAACGCATGGATTAGGTATGATGAACGAGAGTAGGGAACTATTAGCTATCTTCTGTGCTTCAAATCAATTAGCTATAGGAGGAAGCATATTTCCACAAAAAAGAACACATAAAGCAACATAGGAAAACCCGACCACAGAACTAAGAATCAGATTGATCACATATGCATAAGTAAGAAGTTTAGGTCATCATTGCATGATATAAAAGTATGTAGAGGAGCAGATGTGGTATCAGACCTCCATAAAAGAAGCCAACTGGCGAAATATAAGCAAGAAAATGCCCTCATAAAAGATAAGAATGGAACATTGCTTAGTAATATACAAGAACAAATGAAGAGATGGACAGAAAAATTTGAGGAACTTCTCAATAGACCAGCTCCAACTAATTCCACCGCCCCCCTCCCCCTCCCTCTCCCCCCCCCCCCCCCCCCCCCCCCCACCCCCCCCCCGACATCCAGCCAGCACACGAGGAGCTACAAATCAGGTGTGAAAAAAAAAGTAGAGAAGAAATAAAGAAAGCCATAAAGCTTCTGAAAGATGGAAAAGCAACTGGTCCAGATGGTATTCCAGCAGAGGCCATCAGAATAGATATTGATACCTATACAGAGATATTATACAAACTACTTGGCAAAGTCTGGGAGAGAGAGGAAATACCGGCAGAATGGAAGGAATGTTATCTGGTCAAGTTGCCTAAAAAGAGAAATTTACAAGAGTGCACAAATTATAGAGGAATAATGTTACTATCGGTGCCAGGAAAAGGATTAAACAGAATTGAGAGATTAAAAGAGTCCATAGACAAGCAACTGAGAGATGAACAAGCAGGTTTTCTACAAAACAGATCCTGTACAGACCAGATAGCCACATTGAGAATAATAGTTGAACAAAGTCTGGAATGGAATTCACCGCTTTACATCGGATTCGTGGACTACGAACAGGCATTAACAGTGTAGACAGAGAATCACTTTGGAAACTGATGAGGCATTATGGAGTTCCCATGAAGATCATTAACTTAATAAGGGAGACCTATGAAGACATGACATGCAGAGTTCTTCATGAAGGACAACTTACACAACCGTTTAGGATAAGAACGGGAGCGAGACAGGGATGCCTCTTGTCTCCGTTTCTTTTCTTGCTAGCAAAAGATTAGGTTATAAAAACTTCGACATCACACAACAGAAATGGAATCCAGTGGAATCTGACTAAACAGCTTGATGTTCTGAATTTTGCAGATGACTTGGCTCTTCTGTCCCATAACACTCTATAATCATAGGCGAAAAAATGCAGAGAAAATGAAAATTCTCGATGAGAGGTCTACACTACAAGTGGGCTGAAAATACTTACAGGGAAAATGACAAAGATTAATAGAGAAATAAATGCAAGAAATGATAACAAGGTTGAACTTGAAATACACACTAAAGAGATAGAATACCTTCACACATATTTCTTGGTAGTAATATAGTATAAAGTTGGGAGGACAGACATTGAATATCCAAAAATAAGATTCCAAAAAGCAAGAAGGAGCTTTCATTTGCAGTTTGGATAACATATGGAGAACAAGAGAAATCAAGTTCCAACACGAAATATAGAATCTGCAACTCAAATGGGTCAAGTCAGTCCTATTGTATGGCTCTGAGACACGGTGTGCATACAAAATCAACAACCAAAAAAGCTATAGACTTTTAATAAACGGGTGCTAGGCGTAGAATAGAAGAATGAAATGGTATGACAAAAGTCAAAAATGTGGAAATGATG